>SJYT01060273.1:0-58192 GCA_006410635.1 Cephalophus harveyi
AGTTATTTCTCCACTGATCTCCAGTAGCATATTGGTCACCTAATGACCTGGGGAGTTCCTCTTTTGGTATCCTATCATTTTGCCTTTTTATACTGTTCATGGGGTTCTCAAGGCAAGAATACTGAAGTGGCTTGTCATTCCCTTCTCCAGTGGACTACGTTCTGTCAGACCTCTCCACCATGACCCGCCTGTCTTGAGTTGCCCCGCAGGCATGGCTTGGTTTCATTGAGTTAGACAAGGCTGTGGTCCTAGTGTGATTAGATTGACTAGTTTTCTGTGAGTATGGTTTCAATGTGTCTGCTCTCTGATGCCCTCTTGCAACAGCTACCATCTTACTTGGGTTTCTCTTACCTTGGTAGTGGGGTATCTCTTCACGGCTGCTCCAGCAAAGCATAGCAGCTGCCCCTTACCTTGGACAAGGGGTATCTCCTTATGGCCGCCGTTCCTGACTTTCAACGTGGGAGAGCTCCTCTAGGCCCTCCTGGGCCTGCACAGCCACTGCTCCTCGAGTTGCTCCTCCCAGCCGCCGGTCCTGGCCTCAGGCTCAGGATGGCTCCTCAGGGTCACCGCCCCTGGCCTCGGGTGCGAGGTGGCTTCTCCCGGCCGCCCCTGACCTCGGAAGTGGGGTGTCTCCTCCCAGCCGCCGCCCCTGACCTCGGATGCAGGGTATCTCCTCTCGGCCGCCACTGACCTTGGATGCAGGGTAGCTCCTCTTGGCCATTCCTGCACCGTCGCAGCCTGGCACTCTAGGCCACTGCCCCTGACCTCGGACACAGGGTAGCTCCTCTCGGCTCTTCCTGCGCCATCGCAGACTGGCACACTAGGCCGCTGCCCCTGACCTCAGATGTGGGGTAGCTCCTCTCAGCCGCGCTTAGTGCACCGGCTCTTGCACTGAACTGATATTATCATCCATAAAAACGAATACATTTGAATCAGTTGTAGTGAGAGAACCTAGAGCCTCAGAAAGAGAAAAACAAATCTCATATCAG
This sequence comes from Cephalophus harveyi, assembly GCA_006410635.1. Taxonomy (NCBI): domain Eukaryota; kingdom Metazoa; phylum Chordata; class Mammalia; order Artiodactyla; family Bovidae; genus Cephalophus; species Cephalophus harveyi. The sequence continues at coordinate 990 of SJYT01060273.1, forward strand.
TTCAATTCAGTCGCTCAGTCGTGTCCGACTCTTTGTGACCCCATGAACTGCAGCACGCCAGGCCTCCCTGTCCATCACCAACTGCCGCAGTCTACCCAAACCCATGTCCATTGAGTCGATGATGCCATCCAACCATCTCATCCTCTGTTGTCCCCTTCTCCTCCTGCCTTCAATCTTTCCCAGCATCAGGGTCTTTCAAATGAGTCAGCTCTTCGCATCAGGTGGTCAAAGTATTGGAGTTTCAGCTTCAGCGTCAGTCCTTCCAATGAATATTCAGGATGATAATATTCTACTGTATAAATGCACCACGACTTCTTTATCCATTCATCTGTTAATGGACATGTAGGTTGCTTTCATGTCTTTGTTATTGTAAATAGTGCTGCAGTGAACATTAGGGTACATGTGTCTTTTAAAATTGTGGTTTTCTCATAGGGCTTCCCTGGTGGTTCAGGTGGTAAAGAACCTGCCTGCAATTCAGGAGACCCAGGTTTGATTCTGGATCGGGAAAATTCCCTAGAGAAGGGATTGGCTACCCACTCCAGTATTTTTGCCCAGAGATTTCCATGGACAGAGGAGCCTGGCAAGCTGTAGTCCACAGGGCTGCAAAGAGTTGGACATGCCTGAGTGACTAACAATAACTAACTAACTGGGTATATGCCCAGTGGTGGGCTTGCTGGGTCATGTGGTAGATTTATTTCTAGTTTTTTAAGGAGCCTCCCTACTGTTTTCCATAATGGCCTTATAAGTTTTCTCCCCATCCTCTCCAGAATTTGTTTGTAGACTTTTGGATGATGGCTACTCTGAGTGGTGTGAGGTGATACTTCACTGTAGTTTTGATTTGCATTTCTCTAATAATAAGCAATGTTGGGCATCTTTTCATGGGTTTATTGCCAGTCTGTATGTCTTTTTTGGAGAAATGTTTGTTTAGGTCTTCTGCCCAGGTTTGATTGAGTTGTTTGCTTTTCTGATATTGAGTTGTATAAACTGCTTATATATTTTGGAGATTAACCCTTTGTTGCTCCATTTGCAATTATTTTCTCCCATTCTGAGGATTGTCTTTTAATCTTATTTATAGTTTCCTTTGCTGTGCAAATGCTTTTAAGTTTTATTAGGTCCCATTTGTTTAATTTTGCTTTTATTTCCATTAATCTAGGAGGTGTATCTGAGAGAATCATGCTGCCATTTATGTCAAAGAGTGTACTACCTATGTTTTCCTTTAAGAGCTTTATATTTTCTGGCCTTGCATTTAAGTCTTAATCCATTTTGAGTTTACTTTTGTGTATGGTGTTAGAAAGTGTTTTAATTTTATTCTTTTACATATTGCTGTCTCAAAATGCTTGGCTTTGAATTGCCACATTTTCACTGAATATTCACTGGTTTTCACTAAAAATGACTTTGAGGTTTCCCTGGTAGCTCAGCTGGTAAATAATCTGCCTGCAATGCAGGAGACCTCAGTTCAATTACCAGGTCAAGAAGATTCCTTGGAGGACGGCATGGCAATTCACTCCAATATTCTTGCCCAGAGAAATCCCATGGACAGAGGAGCCTGGCGGGCTACAGTCTATGGAGTTGCAAAGAGTCAGACATGAATGAGCGACTAGGCACAGAAAAATGACTTTGAGCAAATTACTTAATATCTCTGCAATATTGTGGCAGAAGGGGAACCCCTTCCAGGACCCTAGAATGGGCTCTTGTCTAACACTTGGAAATGAATTGTCCAAGGACACACGTGCTGACAAAGCAAGAGACAAAGCATATCAGTAAATAAAGGATATCATAGTCATCAGGATTGCAGCCATGCAGCCACCACCCAAGGTGAGCTGGCGAGCCCTTGGGGAACTTGGAAAGGAAACAAAGGCTATCTCTCATCTATCAGCCAGCAGACCACAGCCACTCTGTAAGGTGATCCCTGAGGAAACTCGGGATGTGAAAACACAGGGTACTGAGATAACTGAGGTGCATATCAAAGAAATGATTTCAGGGAGCCCAGACTCTTGCATCTTCCGATACATAGAAAAGTGCTAAATTTCTTAACTTGGGATTTCTGGTTTTCTTTAATTAACAGTAATCTTTTGATGTTCTGACTACCTGCCCTTCACTGAAAAACTCCTATATATCCTCACTCTCCTCCTCACTTCCTCAGAGATGGAGATACAGGGTAACTGGAGATACTGCCTTCCAGACTTGAAGTCCTAAAAATTCCTGATGAAAAAAATATAACTCTCAATTTTCAGGTTGTGACTATATTATTTTTTAAGCTGACATAGATCAGAAGGCAATCACTTCCTCTACCATAGCTGGAAATACATTTCCTTGGGCATATCAACCAGAATGACACATTCAGGTGGGCAAAATGGAGTTCACCTTGGGATCAAAGAAGAACTGGGGATAAATCCGCAAATGGAGTTGAAAGTGTGAGGGCTCCCAGATGAGGGGAATCTGCCCAGAAGAAAGCAAAAGAGTTTGGTTGTTGTGGCTAGTGAGTGTGTGAATCAATGGAATCCACAAAATGAAGGTTGCTTTAACATTGGCTACTATTAATATATACCTAGCATCCTGCTAAGCACTGATAAAATAATGTAGAATATGCTGAAGTACCAGGAGTTACCCTGCAGTGGAGGGGACAGACATATAAACAAAATTACAATATAATTTAGCAAATGCAAACAAAGAAGTCTGCAGAAGGAGGTTAACTTCTGTAAGCAGCTTGCTCAAAGTTATATAACTAACTCCTTATACAGATGGCCAAGAGGCACATGAAAAGATGCTCAACATTGCTATTAGAGAAATGCAAATCTCCATGCAAATGCAAAAATACAATGATATATAATCTCACACCAGTCAGAATGGTCATAATCAAAATCTCTACAAACAATAGATGCTGGGGAGGGTGTGGAGAAAAGGAAACTCTCCTACACTGTCGGTGAAAATGTAAGTACAACCATTGTAGAGAACAGTATGGAGGTTCCTTAAGAAATTAGAAATTGAGCTACTGTATGACCCTGCAATCCCACTCCTGGGACTATATCTGGAAATATATCCTGAGCATATATCCAGAGAAAATCATGGAAGAATACATCCACCCCAAACTTCAGGCAGCTGTTTACAATAGCCAGGACATAGAGGCAATCTAAATGTTCACTGACAAATGAGTAGATAATGAAGTTGTTATTATGGACTTTACTCAGCCACTAAAATGAATGAAATAACACCATTTTCAGCAACATGGATGTGCCTGGAGATTATCACACTAAGTGAAGTAAGTCACACAGAGAAAGACAAATACATGACATTGCTTCTTGGAAACTAAAAAATTATGCAAATTAGTTCAGTTCAGGTCAGTTGCTCAGTTGTGTCCGACTCTTTGTGACACCATGGACTGCAGCACGCCAGGCTTCCCTGTCCATCACCAACTCCCAGAGCTTATTCAAACTCATGTCCATTGAGTCGGTGATGCCACCCAACCATCCCATCCTCTGTCGTGCCCTTCTCCTCCCACACTCAATCTTTCCCAGCATCAGGGTCTTCTCCAGTGAGTCAGTTCTTTGCATCAGGTGGCCGAATTATTGGAGTTTAAGCTCCAGCATCAGGCCTTCCAATGAATATTCAGGACTGATTAGCTTTAGGATGGACTGGTTGGATCTCCTTGCAGTCCAAGGGACTCTCAAGAGTCTTCTCCAACACCACAGTTCAAAAGCATCAATTCTTTGGTGCTCAGCTTTCTTTAGAGTCCAACTCTCACATCCATACATGACTACTGGAAAAACTATAGCTTTGACTAGAGGGACTTTTGTTGGCAAAGTAATGTCTCTGCTTTTTAGTATGCTGTCTAAGTTGGCCACAGCTTTTCTTCCAAGGAGCAAGCATCTTTTAATTTTATGGCTGCAATCACCATCTGCAGTGATTTTGGAGGCCCCTCCCCCAAAATAAAGTCTGTCACTGTTTCCATTGTTTCCCCACCTATTTGCCATGAAGTGATGGGATTGGATGCCACGATCTTAGTTTTCTGATTGTTGAGCTTTAAGCCAGCTTTTTTGCTCTCCTCTCTCAATTTCATCAAGGGGCTATTTAGTTCTTTGCTTTCTGCCATAAGGGTGGTGTCATCTGCATATCTGAGATTAATGATATTTCTCATGGCAATTTTGATTCCAATTTGTACTTCATCCAGCCCAGCATATCACATGATGTACTCTGCACATACGTTAAATAAACAGGGTGACAATATACAGCCTTGACGTACTCCTTTTCCTATTTGGAACCAGTCTGTTGTTCCATGTCTGGTTCTAATTGTTGCTTCTTGACCTGGATACAGATTTCTCAGGACACAGGTCAGGTGGTCTGTTATTCCCATCTCTTTCAGAATTTTCTACAGCTTGTTGTGATCCAAACAGTCAAAGGCTTTGGCATAGTTGGTAAAGAAGTAGATATTTTTCTGGAACTCTCTTGCTTTTTCAATGATCCAACAGATGTTGGCAATTTGATCTCTGGTTCCTCTGCCTTTTCTAAAACCAGCTTGAACATCTGGAAGTTCACAGTTCATGTACTGTTGAAGCCTGGCTTGAAGAATTTTGAGCATTACTTTGCTAGCGTGTGAGATGAGTGCAATTGTGTGGTAGTTTGAATTCTTTGGCATTGCCTTTCTTTTGGATTGGAATGAAAACTGACCTTTTCCAGTCCTGTGGTCACTGCTGAGTTTTCCAAATTTGCTGGCTTATTGAGTGCAGCACTTTCACAGTATCGTCTTTTAGGATTTGAAATAGCCCAACTGGAATTCCATCTCCTCCACCAGCTTTGCTTGTAGTGATGCTTCCTAAGGCCCACTTGACTTCACATTCCAGGATGTCTGGCTCTAGGTGAGTGACCACACCATCATGGTTATAAAGATCTTTTTTGTACAGTCCTTCTGCGTAATCTTGCCACTTCTTTTTAATATCTTCTGCTTCTGTTAGGTCCGTACGGTTTCTGTCCTTTATTGTGCCTGTCTTTCCATGAAATGTTCCCTTGGTATCTCTAATTTTCTTGAAGAGAACTCTAGTCTTTCCCATTCTATTGTTTTCCTCTATTTCTTTGCATTGATAATCATCTCTCCTTACTATTCTTTGGAACTCTGCATTCAAATGGGTATATCTTTCCTTTTCTCCTTTGCCTTTCACTTTTCTTCTTTTCTCAGCTATTTGTAAGGTCTCCTCAGACAACCATTTTGCCTTTTTGAATTTATTTCTTTTGGGGATGGTCTTGATCACTGCATCCTGTACAATGTCATGAACCTCCATCTATAGTTCTTTAGGCACTCTGTCTGTCAGTCGAATTCCTTGAATCTTTTTGTCATTTCCACTGTATAATCATAAGGGAATTGACTTGGTTCATACCTGAATGGTCTAGTGGTTTTCCTAGTTTCTTCAATTTAAGTCTGAATTTTGCAATAAGGAGTTCATGATCTGAGCCACAGTCAGCTCCTGGTCTTGGCTTTGCTGACTGTATAGAGCTTCTCCATCTTTGGCTGCAAAGAATATAATCAATCTGAATTTGGCATTGACCATCTGGTGATGTCCATCTGTAGAGTCTTGTGTTGTTGGAAGAGGGTGCTTGCTATGACCAGTGTGTTCTCTTGACAAAACTCTGGTAGCCTTGTCCTGTTTTGTTTTGTACTCCAAGGCCAAATTCACCTGTTACTCTAGGTATCTCTTGACTTCCTACTTTTGCATTCCAGTCCCCTATAATGAAATGGACATCTTTTTTTGGTGTTCTAGAACGTCTTGTAGGTCTTCATAGAACTGTTCAACTTCAGCTTCTTCATCAAAACTGGTTGGGACATAGACTTGGTTTACCGTGATATTGAATGGTTTGCCTTGGAAATGAACAGAGATCATCCTGTCGTTTTTGAGATTGCATCCAAGAACTGCATTTTGGACTCTTTTGTTGACTATGAGGGTTACTCCATTTCTTCTAAGGCATTCTTGCCCACTGTAGTAGATATAATGGTCATCTGAGTTAAATTTTCCCATTCCAGTCCATTTTTCTTTTCACTGATTCCTAAAATGTCGATGTTCACTCTTGTCATCTCCTGTTTGACCATTTTTAATTTACTGGAGTTTCAGCTTCAACATCAGTCCTTCCAATGAACACTCAGGACTAATGTCCTTTAAGATGGACTGGTTGGATCTCCTTGCAGTCCAAGGGACTCTAAAGAGTCTTCTCCAACACCACAGTTCAAAAGCATCAATTCTTCAGCGCTCAACTTTCTTTATAGTCCAAATCTCACATTCATACATGACTACTGGAAAAACCATAGCCTTGACTAGACAGACCATAAGGTACTTATGAACCTACTAGAGAATGGACTGGTGGACATGGCAGGGGAAGGCAAGGGTGGAACGAATTGTGAAGGTAGCATTAACATATATACACTATCATGGGTAAAATAGAAAGTTAATGGGAAGTTGCTAAATAACACAGAGAGCCCACTGACTCTCTGTGATGACCTAGAGAGATGGGTTGGTGGGAGGAGAGGGAGTTTGAAGAGGGAAGATATATAAATATATGTATATATACATACATCATATATATACATATAAATATATATATATATAAATCAGTCACATACATGTATGACTAATTCCCATTGTTGTATGGCAGAAACCAACACAAAATTGTAAAGCAATTTTCCACCAATTAAAAACTAATTTAAAAAAAAAAGCAATTTGGCAATACAGCATGAGTTTTAACCACAGTTCTACATTGCATTTCCATAAGAAATGTACCATTTTAAGAAATTTAAAGGAAAACTATGATGTGTGATATAGTAAGTATAAGTACTTAATTTCTAAATGCCAATAAATCTCTAACTATACTGGGAAAAAAAAAAAGAAAGCAAAACACTGACTAGTCAGTCACTACAGATTATTTTTTGATGTAAGCCAGGGTTCTTCTCTTAGCATCAATTCTTATACATAATAACCCATTTAGTATTATTTATTTTTAAATATAATATACATGTAGATCATTAGAAACTTAATATAATCTTTCTAATCAAAACTTATATGTTATCAGACTTCACATTCAGTTCAGTTCAGTTCCATCTCTCAGTCGTGTCCAACTCTTTACGACCTCATGAACCGCAGCACTCCAGGCCTCCCTGTCTATCACCAACTCCTGGAGTTTACTCAAACTCATGTCCATCGAGTTGGTGATGCCATCCAGCCATCTCATCCTCGGTCGTCCCCTTCTCCTCCTGCCCCCAATCCCTCCCAGCATCAGAGTCTTTTCCAATGAGTCAACTCTTCGCATGAAGTGGCCAAAGTTCTGGAGTTTCAGCTTCAGCATCATTTCTTCCAAAGAAATCCTAGGGCTGATCTCCTTCAGAATGGACTGGTTGGATCTCCTTGCAGTCCAAGGGACTCTCAAGAGTCTTCTCCAACACCACAGTTCAAAAGCATCAATTTCTTTGGCACTCAGCCTTCCTCACAGTCTAACTCTCGCATCCATACATGACCACTGGAAAAACCATAGCCTTGACTAAACAGACCTTTGTTGGCAAAGTAATGTCTCTGCTTTTGAATATGCTATCTAGGTTGGTCAAAAGTTTCCTTCCAAGGAGTAAGCGTTTTTTTAATTTCATGGCTGCAGTCACCATCTGCAGTGATTTTTGAGCCCCAAAAGATAAAGTCTGCCACTGTTTCCCCATCTATTTCCCATGAAGTGATGGGACCAGATGCCATGATCTTAGTTTTCTGAATGTTGAGTTTTAAGCCAAGTTTTTCTCTTTCACTTTCATCAAGAGACTTCACATTAGCAAGTTGGAAACAATGAGTCACTAAAGAATGAAATATTTAACAGTAAGAAGGAAATGTTTAAAAAAAAAAGAAAAAATTAAAAGGAGGAAATGTAAGGGCCATGGTGGGCAGAAAAACAAATTAATTGTTACCAAATTTACAGTATTTAAATTGTATCTTACAGTATTTAAATTGTGTTTGTTAAAATAGTTCTCCCTTTTCTTTGTAGCTCCTAGTTAGATTTCCCAGCTGGCTGTAAAAAGCCTTTGAGGACTAGATCAGAGTGCAACACAAAGCATGAAGGAAAGCCAGAGCCACTCTTCAGTGAAGAGCAAATGGGTTATAAACAAGGTGGTTGGCAAAATCTTCATTCTCCTTTCCTTTCATTGACCTCCTGGAAATGAAAAACCCCCCCGAAGACAGGTGGTCCTGAAAATCTAGATAATTTAGCAAAATGAGGCTTGTTGACAGCTTGGCATGAAATGTGATTCTTTAATTACATTTTAATGACAACTCTTATTATTTTACATAACTGTGTTAGGTGGTAACATGAGGTTAGGGACTGCTAATGCAGATTGAATTGTTTTTCTCAACATTTATAACATTCAAGTAATAAAAACACATTTATTGATGAAATGGATAGTAGATGTCCCTTTCATATGTGGAGCAAGTCTATTTATCATTTTTACCATTAATATCTTTCATAACACTTATATTTTTTAAATATTATTATCTTGTTTCAAGGATAACTAACTTTGAACCATGTGCTCTGGCTAAAATCATGTCTAAAATCAGTTTGATTAGAATCCTCATTAATATTAAGGGGCCATATTATTTTTGGGAAAAACACAAATTACAAAGACCTTTAAAAGTTTCTTTAAAGGTTTTACTTAACTTCATTGTTTAGAGAGTTTTAGTTCTGCAGCACCTTAAAAAAGAATTATAATTACTGTTTGTGTTTGTTTATAAGCTTAGTGATTTAAATTACCAGTAAACTTACTTTTGAATTACATCTGAATTATTCTAAGCAGCTTATATAGATGAACATGAATCCAAGCTTTTCCCAAAGTGATTGCAACCATCTGTGAAAATATTGTACCATATCATATCCACTCATTTATCCTACTTAAGTCTTTTGTAATACATCATTTCCTTGTCCAGTAAAAGTGCTATGATTTTTTTCAAGCAAAAGTCATATATTCCAAGGTATTGACATGAATATAACTTAAATGTTGTTGTTCAGTCACTAAGTTGTGTCTGACTCTTTGCTACTCCATGGATTGCAGCATGTCAAGCTCCTTTGCCTTCCACTATCTCACAGTTTTCTCAGATTCATGTCCATTGAGTCAGTGATGCCATACAGAAATCTCATCCTCTGTCTCTCCCTTCTCCTCCTGATGTTAATCTTTCCCAGCTTCAGGGTCTTTTCCAATATGTCAACTCTTCACATCAGGTGTCCAAATGGAGCTTCAGCTTCAGCATCAGTCCTTCCAATGAATATTCAGCGTTGATTTCCTTTACGATTGACTGGTTTAATCTCCTTGCTGTCCAAAGGACTCTTAAGAGTCTTCTCCAGCACCACAGTTCAAAAGCATCAATTCTTTAGTGCTCAGCTTTCTTTATGGTCCAACTCTCACATCCATACATGACCACTGGAAAAACCACAGCTTTGACTACACAGACCCTTGTCAGCAAAGTGATGTCTCTGCTTTTTAATGCACTGTCTGGATTGGTCATAGCTTTTCTTCCAAGGAACAAGTGTCTTTTGATTTCATTGCTGTAGTCACTGTTTTCAGTGATTTTGGTGATCAAGAAAATGAAATCTGTCACTGTTTCCATTTTTTCCCCATCTATCTGCCATGAGGTGATGGTACTGCATGCCATGATCTTAGGTTTTTGAATGCTGAGTTTTAAGTCAGCTTTTTCACTCTCATCTTTCACTCTCCTCAAGAGGCTCTGTAGTTCCTCTTCATTTTCTGCCATTAGAGTGGGTTCATCTGCATATTTGAAGTTATTGATATTTTTCCCTGCAATCGTATTACTGGTTTGTGATTCATCCAGCCTGGATATTTGCATGATGTACTCTGCACAGAAGTTAAATAAGCAGAGCGATAATATACAGTCTTGAAGCACTCCTTTCCCAATTTTGAGCCAGTCAGTTGTTCCCTGTAAGGTTCTAATTGTTGTTTATTGAACTGCATACAGGTTTCTCAAGAAGGGTAAGATGATCTGATATTCCCATCCCTTTAGAATATTCCACAGTTCATTGTGATCCACACAGTCAAAGGCTTTAGCATAGTCAATGAAGCAGAAGTAGATGTTTCTTTTGGAATTCCCTTGCTTTTTCTATGATCCAGTGTATGTTGGCAATTTGACCTCTGGATCCTCTGCCTTTTCTAAAAACAGGTTGTACATCTGGAAGTTCACATACTGCTGAAGCCTAGCTTGAAAGATTTTGAGCATAATCTTCCTGGCATGTGAAATGAGTGTATTTTTAAAGTAATTTGAACATTCTTTGGCATTGCCCTTCTTTGGGATTGAAATATTCCAGTCCTGTGGCCATTACTGAGTTTTCCAATTTTCCTGACATATTGAGTGCAACATTTTAACAGCATCATCTTTTAGGATTTGAAATAGTTCAGATGGAATTCCATCACCTGCACTAGCTTTGTTGATAGTAATGCTTCCTAAGGCCACTTGATTTCACACTCCAGGATGTCTGGCTCTAGGTGAGTGACCACACCATTGTGGTTATCTGGCTCACTAAGACCTTTTTTATACAGCTGTTCTGTGTATTCTTGCCCCCTCTTATTAATCTCTTCTGCTTCTGTTAGATCCTTGCCATTTCTGCCTTTATTGTGTCCATCTTTGCATGAAATATTCCCTTTGTATCTCCAATTTTCTTGAACAGAGAATAGAAATCTATGTTCCCTTTTCTGGAGTAAATCATAAGTGAAGATATACTATTTAGTGTTTTAGTTCAAGGAAAAGCTAAGTTTAGAAAACATAAGTTTATTTGGTGCTTAGCAAGATGGGTTGCAGGCATCCCTGATGACTCAGATGGTAAACAATCTGCCTGCAATGCTGGAGACCTGGGTTCGATCCCTGTGTTGGGCAGATTCCCTGGGAAAGGAAATGGTTACCCACTCCAGTATTCTTGCATGGAGAAGTCCATGGACAGAGAAGCCTGGATGAAGGGGGGGCGAGGTGGGAGGGGGGTGGCAAATAGTCAGAAACGACTGACTCGACTAACACTTCCATTTTCAAAATGGGTTGCATTTGTTTTTTATTTTTCTCCTGATTCTCAAAGTATATAATTTGTAACAAATTGGCTAATCATTTTTCCAAGAGAGAAGACAGTCACATTAAACTGCACCTGTTCAAAATGGAGCTCAGGATTTTACCTCTAAACCTGGTACCCCATCAGCGCTTTCCTTCTTGGTAAATCACATCTCCTTCAACCATTTGTTCATGCCTGAAACTTAACTAATTCATCTCTCTCCCCTCAAATCATATCCACTACGAAGTCTTTTTTATTCTATCTTCTAAATGGATCTTAATTATATTCACTCTTCTCTATTTCCACTGGTCCCAGTAATGTTCCAATATTTGATTTGTCTTCCCTTATCTACTTTTACGTATTGCCAAGTCCTTCTCTAGCCTTACAGGCAGCATTATTTTTAAAACTATTAAGCTTGTGATATAATCTCTTTGGAATTAAGTCTGACTTTTAAGAAATAAAACTAAGCATATACTTAATACCATGACTAAGAAATTCAATCCTAGATATTTACCTGAGAGTAATAAATATGTCTGTGTGTGTATATATATATATATATATACATATATATTTAATAAAAGCCTTATTTTAAAATGTCCATGAGAGCCAAAATTGGAAACAGCTCAGGTAGCCACCAACAGGAAATGAGTAAACAAGCTGTCATATATTTATACAATAGAATATTGTAATTAACTTATTATTTTAATTAATTTTTATTAGAATATACTTGCTTTACAATGTTGCATTAGTGTTTGCTGTACAGCAGAGTCAGTTATACATATACATATATCCCCTCTTTTTTGGATTTCCTTCCCATTTAGGTAACCACAGAGGACTGAATCGTGTTCCCTGCGCTGTACAGTAGGTTCTCATTAGTTATCTACTTTACACATAGTAGAGTGCATATATGTCAGTCCCAATCTCCCAATTCATCCCATCCTCTTCCCACCGTGGTATCCATAAGTTTGTTCTCTATATCTGCATCTTTATTTTCACTTTTCAAATACATTCATCTGTACCATTTTTCTAGATTCCACATGTAAGAGATATTATACTTTTTTTTTTTCTTTTTCTGACTTACTTCACTCTGCATGGCAGTCTCACTCCGCATAAGTCTATGCATGTCTCTGGAAATCTCTCTATCTCATTTCTTTTCATGACTGAGTAATATTCCATTGTATATATGTGCCACATCTTTTTTATCCATTCTTCTGTTGATGGACATTTAGGTTGCTTCCATGTCCTAGCTATTGAAAATTGTGCTGCAGTGAATATTAGGATGCATGTATCTTTTTATAGGTTTAGTGACTGAACAACAACAAATAAAGTTTCTATATGCATGGATCACTCCCTGAAACTAAAGTCTCATAGAATGACATTTATCTTCATATTACTTTATGTCTAATCATACTTTTCTTTGTCAGTTCTTACAAAGTTAATAGATGCTTCTTCCAAGGGGCCTTGTAATTAATAATGGTATAAATAATTATGTGATTATCTGACTCCTCCAGTAGTTTTTAAAAACCATTTGACCATGATCAATTAATGTATCTCCAGTCTACTGTCATGCTCAGCAATTGGCCTGAAATGAGTACCCAGTAAATACCTATCAAAGTTCATACGAAAACTGACTAAAGGGCTAGTCTCCTGATTCATTTCAACCTAAGTCATGAATTGTTTGTGTGGTCTAACATTTGATTTTTTAATATCCCCTCATTTCTTAAAAGGGTAGTAATTTTTTACAGTGAAAATGAAACCATGCTAAGTGAGACTAAGAAAAAAAGTATTTTTGAAAATTTTCAACTGACAAGTATCCCAGGTGCTTTATCTGATTATGGCAAAATAAATGATTCTGACAAGCATTGCACCTGATTATAAATAATTGTTTTAATAAGTAAATGGGTGTGTTGACTCAAGTAAACATTAATTTTCATTCCACTTAAATTTAGTTACTTATAACATGGCATAAGAAAACAATAAATGTACATTTTGACATGATATAAAACATGTTATCTTTCCAGAGATCTGGTAGGGAATAGGAGATTAAGAGTATCCCTGTCTATTAGAAGAGCTATAAAATTTTCTTATCATAGAATTGGAGGCATTATCAGGGTAGTAGTTAATTTAAATTGCTCTATAGACAAGTCTCTGTGCTACTGGAACTGATTAATCCTCTAGTGATATTTACCATTAACTCAGCTAAGAGAAGTAAAGAGAAAAAAGTCTCCATTGCCCAGTTTTAAGATATGTGTATTAGAAATTTAAGGAGGCAGATATTTATTTAAAAAAAACATAATAACCAGAAATCACAATAAAAAGTATTGATAAAAGAGAGACTATGAAGTAGTCTTTCAATTGACATGTGTGAGAAGATAAAGACAGCTTTGAGATTATGTATTTATATGTGAGGAGATTTTCCTAATTCCTATAAAATATGAGAGATTAATATTTTGTAATATGTGTTAAAATCTTTTAATTTATATTATCACAAATGTTGGATTAGAGGGAGGAAAAAAGGCAGAACAAACTTTTTTATCTCACTCAGGAAGTCCCCACAAAGAACTCACTGTTGAAAGTATTAAAAAGTTATACACACTTTAATTCTCATTACAATTACTGTGATAACTACATATATTTCCACTGGGTGAAAATAAGGTCCAGGGAGAACTTGTAAGTTGAACACTTAGCTCTGCAGCCTCGGTCCCAACAGATTTCATTTGGACCTGCATAAATGAGCTAAGTTTACCTGGTGACTCTGAATAAGGGACATTGAGAATTGCATTTGCAAGATTTAAGAACAGAGTATAAGATATTTACCCAAAGTAACTTCCATTTATTTCTCTATTTTGCCAGTATTCTGAGGAAAAAAAAAAAATGCAATGAAGGAAGACACCAATTCTTAAGTGAATAATCCCTTTTGTAAAGCATAATATACATGCAGCTAATAGCAAATGGTGGGGAGGGACTAAATTTACTTTCTTCTTCTCAAAACAAGAAAAATACCGTCACTCAAAACAAGACTAGTATCCTTATTAAAATCTTATATTGAATATGTTGCATTTTGAAGAGAAGCAAATAGAAAACTAGGGGATTTCCCCAGCAAGTATTTTGTACTGGTCTACCAAAAATCTCTCAGGGTAGCATTTAAGAGGTGATTTCATTGCAGTCTGAATTTCATTGAAACTTCTTTGCCTGAAAATCAATTGTGTAGTTCCTCAGATGTGATCAGACTAGGGGATGTTAATTTACTCTAAATTAAATTAATGAGAGACTGGAATGTAAACCAAAATACCAATTTATTCATTTGCAATAAGAATTATTGCTTTATTCTGACCAGAATGTATACATTGCCATGATCAAAATATGCTTTCTTTATGGCAGAATTACATGAAAACTAAAACAGAAATTTGCTTGTGATCTAAGGAACCAGCACTAGGAACATGAATGATTCTAAACAGCTTCTGAAAGACACAAGCTTGCTGGATAGTATTACTCCTGGTCATTGACAAAATATTCTCTCTCCTATTGAACACTGAGCACATAGACCATTTTTTTTCCTATTTGTTGTTTTCCAAGACCCTATGATGAAAAATGAACCTTTATTCAAATATGCTTATGAAGTTTATTTGACCACGGTTCAGTCTATACTCGGAGAAGGCAATGGCACCCCACTCCGGCACCCCACTCTTGCCTGGAGTATCCCGTGGATGGAGGAGCCTGGGAGCTACAGTCCACGGGGTCTCTAAGAGTTGGACATGACTGACGCGACTTAGCGCCAGCAGCAGCAGCAGTCTGTACTAACAGTCACTAAGTGTGACTTTATGTATCTTTGATTTCATCCACTAAACGCTGAACTCTTTATTTTTACTCAAAATATACCTGATTTTATTTCCAAATCATATAAAAAGGGGGATTTGGAAGGCTCTCTTATACTCCCTGCACCTGTCATCATCTATAGCCATGTGAAAATCCTTTAGTCCCTATAATCAGATTTAGTTTGCAATATACTTTGTTCTTAGCTGCTATTGGCACTGCCATTTCTGACTAATCTTACTCCATGGAAGCTTCAAGCATGCCAAAGAGAGTACTTTTAGACCAAAGCAGTAGCTTGAATTGTTGCAAAGACACTAAGTTTGGCAAGAGAGCAAGATGAGGTTTAATTCTCTGCAAGAAACAATATTTCTGCAAGATATTAACAGTTGTCTTTTATTCATAAGGTTTCAGAGTCAGAATCATGGAAAGTCTGCTTAAACCACAGCTACATGATTTTGTGTGTGGGTGTATGTCTGTAACTCGCTAATCAAAGGCGAAGTATTGTCACATAACATATGAACTACTTGACCGTGTTTCATGTAGAGGATCCACTAACAATCAATAGAACTTAAGGTTTGGGAGACGCAGCTAAGAGCAGATATTCTATTATAAAAATCAGTTTGCGGTAATATGTAAACAGCATTGGATCTTCTTTATCACTGTTCTCCCATCTGGGAAAATTATGGAAATTTGATTGGAGGAGATCTCAGTAGGTGACTTGTAATTATTCTCCTCATCATCATCAGGAGGAAGAGGGGAAAGAATTGGTTATCAAGGGGAAGTCATAATTCAGATAGTGGTATTTCTTCAAGTATGACATCTAGATTACCTATATCAAAATCTTCTTGGCTATTTTACAAAAAGATGTAAATTCCCAAGTTCCCCTGAAGACCACTGAATTAGAATCTCTAGAGATGGACACAGAAATGCAGATTTTAAGTGGAAGCACCATGAAATCTGTATACACATTTCAGTTTGAATATCTATTTAAGTTAGGAAAAAAGGCATTTAGTCCCAAAACATCTTATGATATTTGATAGACCAACTGGCATCTACTAAGCCATGGGATTAAGCCAATGTCTTTAGTTAAAAAAAGAAAAATAAGCTTTTGCAAAGATTTTATAAGTGCCAATATATAGTAGTTTCTCCAGTATCCCTCTAATTCTGTCAGTCATGAGACCTTTTTGTTTTGTACTCAGAAATTTTGTTTTTTTTTTTTCCAGTGATGGGTATTTATAAAAAATATAGCTAGATCGGACTATATCTATTTTCTATCTCTTTTCAAGCCCTTAACTGATTATTATTAGTTTTTTAAATATCATTGAAATAAATTGTCTGAAATAAATGTTCTATAGTTCTCCACACTAAAAGAAAAAAATAGCACGTTTGAGAAATATTAGTTAAACTTTACATTTTAAACTGATATATAGATGACTTACAATATTGTATTAGTATCAAGTGTGCAACATAGTGACTCAGTATTTTTAAACACTGCAAAATATTCACTATTATGAATCTAGTTACCGTCTATCACAATACAAAGTTTTTATAATACAAGTTGACTGTATCCCACATGTTCTACATTAAATCCCATGACTTCCTTATTTTATAGCTGCGGGTTTGTACTTCTAAATCCCCTTCACCTATTTTGGTCATGTCCCTACTGCTCTCCTCTCTGGCAGCCACTACTTTATTCTCTGCATCTGTGTATCTGTTGCTGTTTTATGTTTTCTGATTTGTTTCATTCTAAAAAAGTGAACTCAAACAGCATTAGTATTTATTTCACATTCTGATTTGTTTCACTTAGAATAATACCATCTAGGTCCTACCATGTTGAGACATATTGCAAGATGTCTTTTTCTAATAGGTAATATTCCATTACATATAATGTAATACATAACTATATCACATTTTTTATCCATTCATCTACTGATGGGCACTCACACTGATTCCATATTTTGGCTATTGTAAATAATACTGTGATGAGCTTTGGGGTGCATATATCTTTTGAAATTAGTATTTCTCCTTTCTTCGGGTAATGACACGAAAGTGGAATGCTGAATCAAATGGTAGTTCTACCTACAGTTTTTGATGAATCTTCGTATAGTTTACCCAGAAGTTATACCATTTTACATTCCTACCAACAGCGTTGGCAGCCTCTGTTTCCTCCACAACTTCTCAGGCATTTATTATTTGTAGATATTTTCACAATGGTCCTTCTCACTAGTGGGAGGTGATATTTCCTTGTAGCACCATTACATTCCAGCTTTGGGACCCAAGGGTCCAAGGGCAACAGGGATGACATCAGACCAAATCACAAAGCAGAATGAGAATATGTTGCTTCTAATTTGCTATTTATATATTAATTTCATTTTTATTTTCTGTTGGGATATAGTTGATCAACAATGCTCTGTTTGTTTTAGGTATACAGCAACATGATTCACTGATACATGTACACCTATTTTTGGTGGGTTTTTACAAATAGAGGATATTGCGGTGTTGAGTACACACAAGAGAAGATTACACATGGACAACACCAGATGGTCAATCCTGAAATCAGATTGATTATATTTGCACCCAAAGATAGAGAAGATCTATACAATCAGCAAAAACAAGAACAGGAGCTGACTGTGGCTCAGATCATGAAATCCTTATTGCCAGATACAGACTTAAATAGAAGAAACAAGAGAAAACCACTAGAACATTCAGGCATGAACTAAGTCAATTCCCTTATGATTATATAGTGGAAGTGACAAAAAGATTCAGGGAATTCAATCTGATGAACAGAGTGCCTAAAGAACTATGGATAGAGGTTCGTGACATTGTACAAGAGGCAGTGATTAAGACCATCTCCAAGAAAAAGAAGTGCAAAAAGGCAAAGATGATTGTCGAGGAGGCTTTACAAATAGCTGAGAAAAGAAGAGAAGCCAAAGGCAAAGGGGAAAAGGAAAAATATACCCATTTGAATGCAGAGTTCCAAAGAATAGCACAGAGGGATAAGAAAGCCTTCCTCAGTGATCAATACAAAGAAATGGAGGAAAGCAATAAACGGGAAATACTAGAGATCTCTTCAAGAAAATTAGAGATACCAAGGAAACATTTCATGCAAAGATGGGCACGATAAAGGACAGAAACGGTGTGGACCTAGCAGAAGCAGAAGATATTCTGAAAGAGATGGAAACACCAGACCACCTAACCTGCATTCTGAGAAATCTGTATGCAGGTCAAGAAGAAACAGAACTGGACATGAAACAACAGACTGGTTTCAAATTAAAAAAGGAGTACGTCAAGGCTGTATATTGCCACCCTGCTTATTTAGCTTATATGCAGAATACATCATGAGAAGTGCTGGGCTGGGTGAAGCACAAGCTGGAATCGAGACTGCTTGGAGAAATCAATAACCTCAGATATGCAAATGACACCACCCTTATGGCAGAAAGTGAAGAAGAACTAAAAAGTCTCTTGATGAAATTGACAAAGGAGAGTGAAAAAGCTGGCTTCAAACTCAACATTCAGAAAACTAAGATCATGGCATCTAGTCCCAACACTTCATGGCAAATAGATGGGGAAACAATGGAAACAGTGACAGACTTTATTTTGGAGGGCTCCAAAATCACTGCAGATGGTGACTGCCGCTATAAAATTAAAAGATGCTTGCTCCTTGGAAGAAAAGCTGTGGCCAACCTAGACAGCATACTAAAAAGCAGAGACATTACTTTGTCAACAAAGGTCCATCTAGTCAAAGCTATGGTTTTTCCAGTAGTCATGTATGAATGTGAGAGTTGGACTATAAAGAAAATTGAGCACCAAAGAATTGATGCTTTTGAACTGTGGAGTTGGGGAAGACTCTAGAGAGTCCCTTGGATTGCAAGGAGATCTAACCAGTCTATCCTAAAGGAAATCAGTCCTGAATGTTCATTGGAAGGACTGATGTTGAAGCTGAAACTCCAATATTTTGGCCACCTGATATGAAGAACTGACTCATTAGAAAATACCCTGATGCTGGGAAAGATTGAAGGCAGGAGGATAAGCTGGGGACAGAGGATGGGATGGTTGGATGGCATCACCAAATCAAAGGACATGAATTTGAGCAAGCTCCGGGAGTTGGTGATGGAAGGGAAGCCTGATGAGCTGCAGTCCATGGGGTCACAGAGTAGGACACGACTGAGCACTGAATTGAACTGACAGTGTTGAGTAGAGTACCTTCTCTAGACCGAGACTGCTAATTATGTTTTATATATATACACATGCAAATACATATATATAAATACCAATTGATATATATCAATTATGTTTTATATGTTTATACATACACATATGTGTGTGTGTGTGTGTGTGTATATATATATATATATACATAAATCCCAAGCTTCTATTTATCCCTCATTCTACCTTCCCCCTTTGTTAACCATTAGTTTAATTCTATGTCTTAGAGTGTTTTTCTGTTTTTTTTTTATCAGTTCATTGGTGTCAATTTTTGGATACCAGCAATAGGTGATAACATATGCTGTTTACATTTTTCTTCTCGCTGACTGCATTTACTTGGATCCTCACTTCGACCCTGAATGTCACAGAAATTGGCATTATTCCTATTTTCTTTTAGCTGAGTAGTATTTCAAAGTACATATGGAACACAACATCTTTCTCCAAAATACAGAGAATGGACATTTTGTTGCTTTCATGTCTTGGGGATTGTAAACAGTGCTGCAATGAACATACAGGAGGATGTGTCTTTTCTATGTAGGATTTGCCCATATACACAGCAGAGTGTAAGACTGGGTAGATCTATTTGTAGATTTAAAGGACCCTTTCTTCTGTTTTTTTATTGGGTAGATCTATTTGTAGATTTAAAGGACCCTTTCTTCTGTTTTTTTATTGCCTTCATTACCAATTTATATTTCCGCCCATTTATATATTCCGCTAATATATCTGCAATTATGGCAGGGGTTGTTTGTAGACATTTTGAGGATGTCCCTTCTGTCTGAGGCAAAGTGAGACTGGTGGTGCTTTTGATTTGCATTTCCCTAATCGATATTAATACGGAGCATCCTTTCCTCTCCTTTTTTCCCTTTAAACAGTGCAAGGAAAATTTACCACTAGAAATGGACATCTTGACCCTTGCCCAGTATTAAATTTGATTTCCATTACCTATATCAGGACATTGATTGAGGGCAGCTGTCATTGACAGCCTCTTAATCCTCATTGACTCCTACAGGCCCCTGAAAGTGAAAGTGTGAAAATCTCAGTCCTGTCTGACTATATGCAACCCCATGGACCGTAGCCTGCCGTGCTTTGTCCAAGGGGATTCTCCAGGCAAGAATACTGGAGTGGATAGGGCCAGTTTTTAAGCTGTTGTTCCAGAAAATGATCACAAGGCGGCAGCATTTCTACACACACACGCGCGCACGCGCACGCGCACGCGCACACACACACATCTGGCTTGTAAACTAGAAGATACACCCAAGGGCTGGTATTTCGATCCTTCATCTTCCTCTGCTGCCCAGAATAATCCCACTCCTCTCAAAACCACTCAGCTGTGGATGCGGTCCTTTGTACTGCCAGGACTGGGAGGAAGCTGGCTGGAAGGTGGGAACCCCACCGCTAGGAGACATGGAAACCAGGTAACTTTTCAAAGTGCCTCCAGCCCGGAAAGTCGAGCAATTTTGGAGTGCACTAACCTTTGTTTAGGTGAAGCTGGGCCTGCGTCGATTTGGATATTGTGGTTTCATCTCGAGGGGAGCAGGCAGTGCAGGTCCAAGGAGGGGCTTCACTCGCACATCCTTGCCAGCTTCCTTGGCCGGATTCCACCCAGCCTTGGGATCAAGGCTGCTCAGGCCCCATGGATGTAACACCCGCCCAGCTCCCAGAGGCTTTAGCTGAATATTGCCACGTTGCTTTTGCAGTTTTATTTTCTTCTTTTAATTTTATTTGTTGATTTATTTTTGGTTCTGCTGCATCTTCCTTGCTGTGCAGGTTAGTCTCTCATTGCAGAGAGCAGGGGCTATTTTTAGTGGCAGTGCCCAGGCTTCTCCTTGCAGGGGCTTCTCTTACTGTGGAGCACCGGCTCTAGGGTGCAGGGCTCAGTTTCTCAGCAGGGTGGCTGAGTAGTTGTGCTTCAGACTCTAGAGCACAAGCTCTGTAGTTGTGGTGCCTGGGCTTGGTTGCTCCTGGGCAGGTAGATGTATTTTGGATCAGGGATGGGAAAAGAGTCTCCTGCATTGGCTTGAGGATTCATTACCTCTGAGCCACCAGGGAAGCTCTTCTTTTTCATTGTTTTTTTCTTCTATTTTTAAATTCTTTTTTTTCCCCTTTAATTGAGAAGAAAGGATTTACAATATAGTGTTGCTTTTAGGTATAGAACAGCCTGACTCAGTGATATATATGCACCTATTTTTTTCGATTTTTTTTCCAATAGAAGTTATTACAGACAGTTGAGTACAGTGCCCTGTCCATCCAGTAGGTGCATGTTTATTATCTAAGTGATACATATACACTGGTGTGTACAAGTCAGTTGGAAGCTTCTAAAATATCCCTCCTTTTGGACTTTTTCCTTTGGTAACTTTAAGTTTGACTTCTGTGACTGACTGTGAGTCTGTTTCAGAAGTTATTTCATTCCTATCGATGTTTAATATCCTACTGATATCACCTGTAAGTGATATCATATGCCCATTGTCTTTCTCCATCCAACTGAATTGCTAGTTTTGACCATGTTTCGGTGCATCCATGTTGAAGTAGCTGGCAACATTTCCTCATTTTCTTAGCTGAGTAATATTCCATTGTACCCGTGGAACACAATTCTCCATTCCACACTGGATGGATATTTTGGTTGCTTCCATATATTACATGTTCTAAACAGTGCTGCATTGAACATGGGGCTGGATGTGTCTTTTTGATGTACAGTTTTCTCCAGATATACAGCCAGATGTGTGATTCCTCAATCATCAAGTAGCTCTATGTGTAGTTTCACAAGGACCCTTTTTCTTGATCTTCGTTGTGATCATTACCAATTTTCATTTCCACTGACAGTGCAGGAGACTTCTGTTTTATCTCCACTCTCTCCTGCAGGGAGTGTTTTTAGACTTTTGAGGATGTCCCTACAAGCTGGTTCAAGGTCATCAGTCTCATGGGACTTTTGACTTGCTTTTCCCTAAGCCTCACTAATAAGGAGCATTGTTCCTCTTCTTTTTCACTTAAAACAGTGACCCTTTTGACCCACAAAAATGACCCTTTTGTGGTCAACTCTGCTTTAAATTTGTTTTCCATTATCTATTTCAGACTCTTCTGTTGACTATGAGGGCCACTCAAATTCCTAATGGATTCTTGCCCACAGTAGTAGACATAATGGTCATCTGAATTAAATTCACCCATTCCCGTCCAGGGAAGGGACTTCCCTGGTGGTTCAGACAGTAAGGAATATGCCTGCAATGCTAGAGACCTGAGTTTGATTCCTGGGTTGGGAAGATCCTCTGGAGAAGGGAATGGCTACTTACTCCAGTATTCCTGCCTGGAGAATCCCACGGGCAGAAGAGCCTGGTGGGCTATTGTCCATTGAGTCACAGAGTGAGACATGACTGAGCGACTAACACTTTCACTTCATTTTCTTTTATTCCCGTCTATTTTAATTCACTGATTCCTAAAATGTCCATGTTCACTCTTGCCATCTCCTTCTTGACCACATCTTTTTTACCTTGATTCATGGACCTAACATTCCAGGTTCCCATGCAATACTATTCTCTACAAAATTGGACTTTACTTTCACCACCAGACACCTCCACAGCTGAGTGTCCCTTCCATTTTGGCTCCGCCTCTTCATTCTTTCTGGAGCTACTTCTTCACTCTTCCTCAGTAGCATACTGGATAATGAACAGCACATGAACCAAGAACTTCCAGAAGTATAAGCTGGATTTAGAAAAGACAGAGGAACCAGAGATCAAACTGCCAACATCTGTTGGGTCACAGGGAAAGCAAGGGAATTCCAGAAAAACCATCTATTTCTGCTTCATTGACTACACTAAAGCCTTTGATTGTGTGGATCACTACAAACTGTGGAAAATACTTCAGTTCAGTTCAGTTCATTTGCTCATTCGTGTCTGACTCTTTGCTTAAAGAGATGGGAATACCAGACTACCTTACCTATCTCCTGACAAAGCTGTTTGCAGTTCAAGAAGTGACAGTTAGAACCAGGCATGGAACAATGGACTGGTTCCAAATTGGGAAAGGAGTAAAACAAGACTGTATATTGTCTCCCTGCTTATTTAACTTCTCTAAAGAGTACATCAAGAAAAATGCCAGGCTGGATGAATCACAAGCTGGAATCAAGATAACCAGGAGAAATATCAATAACCTCACATATACAGATGATACCTAATGGTAGAAAGTGAAGAGGAACTAAATAGACTCTTGCTGAGGGTGAAAGAGGAAAATGAAAAGCTGGCTTAATCTCAACATTTAAAAAACTAAGGTCATGGCATCTAGTTCCATCACTTCATGGCAATGCAAGGGAAAAAGTGGAAACAGTGACAGATTATAGTTACTTGGGCTCCAAAATCGTGGCAGTCAGTGACTGCCACCAAGAAATTAAAAGATGCTTGCTCCTTGGAAGAAAAGCTATGACAAACCTAGACATCATTTTAAAAAGCAGAGATATCACTTTGACAACAAAGGTCCCTAAAGTCAAAGCTATGGTTTTTCCAGTAGTCATGTGCAGATGTGAGAGTTGGACTATAAAGAAAGCTGAGTGCCAAAGAACTGATGCTTTCAAACTGTGGTGTTGGAGAAGATACTTGAGAGTGCCTTGGACAGCAAGGAGATTGAACCAGTCAATCCTAAAGGATATCAACCCTGAATATTCACTGGGAGGACTGATGCTGAAACTGAAGATATAATAATTTGGTCACCTGATTTGAAGAGCCAACTCATTTGAAAAATCCCTGATATTGGGAAAGATTGAGGGCAGGAGAACAAGAGAGTAACAGAGGGTGAGATGTATGGATGGCATCACTGACTCAATGGACATGACTTTGAGCACTCTTGGACAGGGAAGCCTCGTGTGCTGCAGTCCATTGGGTTGCAAAGAGTCAGACATGACTTAGGGACTGAACAACAACAATGTGCTAAGTCGCGTCAGTTGTGTCCGACTCTGTGCGACCCCAAAGACGGCAGCCCACCAGGCTCCCCCGTCCCTGGGATTCTCCAGGCAAGAGTACTGGAGTGGGGTGCCGTTGCCTTCTCTGATAGAAAAAAGCTCAAATTTCTGACCAGAGTCAGAGCAGGCATTATTAATTGGCCCGGTGAGGGGATCCCATCTAGTAATATCACAGCAACCTGAATAAACAACCTATTTCGGAACATTGCCTGAAGGCAGCTGTCATTGACTGTCTCACAGGCCTCTTGACTCTGAAGGGCCCTGAAGGACCAGGTTTGAAATTGTAGTTCTGGGAAATGACCACGAGGCAGCAGCATTTCTTCATGCCCCACTCTGGTTATAGGGACAGCAGGAGCCTTCCTGAAACTCCTGTGTCCTGGCTTGTAAATTAGAGTGGAATGTGCCAGAAGACATGCAAGGGCCAGTGTTTCATTACTTCTCACTTCGTCTTCTTGCGCCAGAATAATTCCATAATTCCGACGCCCTTAAACAGCTCGGCTGTGGGTGCTGCTGTTTGTAGTGCAGGTACTGCAAGAAAGCTGGGTGGAGGTAGGAACCCCATGGCCAGGAGATGAGGAGACCAAGTGACTTTTCCAACCTCTCCGACCCTGGTTCAGTTCAGTCCAGTCGCTCAGTCATGTCCAACTCTTTGCGACCCCCCCACTCTTTGCGAACTGCAGCACACCAGGCCTCCCTGTCCATCACCAACTCCCAGAGTTCACCCAAACTCATGTCCATTGAGTCAGTGATTCCATCCAACCATCTCATCCTCTGTCGTCCACTTCTCCTCCTGCCCTCAATCTTTCCCAGCATCAGGATCTTTTCCAACGAGTCAGCTCTTTGTATCAGGTGGCCAAAGTATTGGAGTTTCAGCTTCAGCATCAGTCCTTCCAGTGAACACCCAGGAGTGATCTCCTTTAGGATGGACTGGTTGGATCTCCTTGCAGTCCAAGGGATTCTCAAGAGTCTTCTCCAACACCACAGTTCAAAAGCATCAATTCTTCAGTGCTCAGCTTTCTTTATAGTCCAACTCTCACATCCATACATGACCACTGGAAAAACCATAGCCTTGATTAAATGGATCTTTGCTAACAAAGTAATATCTCTGCTTTTTAATATGCTGTCTAGGTTGGTCATAACTTTCCTTCCAAGGAGTAAGCATCTTTTAATTTCATGGCTGCAATCACCATCTGCAGTGATTTTGGAGCTCAAAAAATAAAGCCAGCCACTGTTTCTACTGTTTGCCCATCTATTTGCCATGAAGTGATGGGACCAGATGTCATGATCTTAGTTTTCTGAATGTTGAGCTTTAAGCCAACTTTTTCACTCTCCTCCTTCACTTTCAACAAGAGACTCTTTAGTTCTTCTTCACTTTCTGCCATAAGGGTGGTGTCATCTGAATATCTGAGGTTATTGATATTTCTCCTGGCAGTCTTGGAGGTCAAACAGTTTGGGGGTACAGGAAGCTTTGTTTGGCTGAAGCTGGGCCTGTGTTGATCTGGATATTGTTGTAGTTTAATTTGAATGGAACAGGGAATACAGTTCCAAAGTGGGGCTCATTTAGATGGGTGCATCCCTACCAGCTTCCTTGGCCCCATTAGAGTCCAGCTTTGGGACCAGGGCTGCTCAGGCTCCATCAGTGTGACATCACTCCAGCTCCTAGAGGCCTGAGGGGAATATTTGAAACATTTCTATTCCATTTTCTTCATTTAAAATTTTTTTATGTCTTTATTTTTGGCTTGGTTGGGTCTTTGTTGCCACTCTGGCCTTTCTACCTTTGCACAGAGCAGGTGGTCTTTAGCTGAGGTACCACATCTTTCCATTGCCGTGGCTTCTCTTATTGTGAAGTATGGGCTCTAGGGTCCAGGGACTTCAGTTTTGGGGGCTGGTGAGCTCTACATTGCAGCTCCACCCTCTCTAGCAATCACAAAATTGTTGTGGCTTATAGACGTACTTACTTCAGGGCATGTGGGAACATTTTGTTTTGGGATGACCCATGTCTCCCGCATTGGCAGGGGTATTCTTTACCATTGAGCTATGAAAGGCCACGTTTTCAGGGATTTCTCTTTTTTTTCTGTTCTTATTTTGCTTTATTTTCCTTGAATTGAGGAAGAAAGGATTGACAGTATTGTGCTGGCTTGACAATACAGTATTCTGTAAGGTGTACAGCAGCCTGATTCAGTGATACATTCTTTCTAGAATTTATTTCAGAGGTTATTACACAGCTGAGTACAGTCGAGTACCCTGCCCATACATTAGGTGCGTGCTGATGATCTGTGTAATATACATTGGTGTCTACATGTCAGTCCAAAGCTTCTAAAATATACCTGCTTTTGACCTTTTTCCTTTGTTAAGCATAAGCTGGGTCCATGACTCTGAATCTGTTTCAGAAGTTATTTCATTCCTATTGATGCTTAAATTCCACCAATGGGTGATATCCTCTGCACATTGTCTTTCTCTGACTGACTGACTTACTATATGTGATCGTGTTTAGGTGTATGCATGCTTCAGCAACTGGCATTATTCACTTACCTTTTTAGCTGAATAATATTCCATTGTGGAGCTTCCCTGGTGGCTCAAATGATAAATAATCTGCTTGAAATGCAAGAGACTCAGCTTCCATCCCTGGGTAGGGGAGATTCCCTGGAAAGGAAATGGCTACCCACTCCAGTATTCTTTCCTGGAGAATCCCATGGACATAGAAGCCTGGCAGGGTACTGTCCATGGGCTTCCAAAGAGTTGGACATGACTGAGTGATTAACTACACACACACACAATATTCCATTATACATGTGCAACAACTAGTTTCTTCATTCCACATTGGATGCATATTTTCTTTGTTTCCATATGTTGGAGGTTCTAAATGGTGCTGTCCATGGAATTTTCCAGGCAAGAATACTGGAGTGGGTTGCCATTCACTTCTCCAGGGAATCTTCCCTACCTGGGGACTGAACCCAGGTCTCTGCATTTCAGGAAAATTCTCTATCATCTGAGCCACCTGCCTGGTTCTGCTGCTGCTGCTAAGTCTCTTCAGTCGTGTCCGACTCTGTGCGACCCCAAAGATGGCAGCCCACCAGGCTCCCCTGTCCCTGGGATTCTCCAGGCAAGAACACTGGAGTAGGTTGCCATTTCCTTCTCCAATGCATGAAAGTGAAAAGTGAAAGTGGAGTCGCTCAGTCGTGTCTGACTCTTCACGACCCCATGGGCTGCAGCCTACCAGGCTCCTCTGCCCATGGGATTTTCCAGGCAAGAGTACTGGAGTGGGTTGCCATTCACTTCTCCAGGAGATCTTCCCTACCCAGGGATTGAACCCGGGTGTCTGCATTGCAGGCAGATTCTTCACCATCTGAGCCACCTGCCTGGTTCTAGGGTAGCTCTATTTGTACTCTTACAGGGGTCTTTTTGTTGTTGTTGTTCTGGTCTTCATCATGATCATTACCAACTTACACTTCCACGGACAGTTCAGGAAAGTTCTGTTTTCTCTCCATTTCTCCTTCAGGGATTCTTTGTAGACATTTTGAGGATGTCCCTTCTGACTAGGGGGAAGTGAGTCTGGTGGTGTTTTTCATTTGCTTTTTCCCTGATTCTATTTATTCATGTCTTTCTTTTTGGCTGTGCTTGGTCTTCATTGCTGCTCTGGCTTTTCTCCTTTTGCAGAGAGGCTGAGCTACTTTTTAGCTGCAGTGTCTGGTCTTCTCAGTGGGGTGGCTTCTCTTACTGTGAGGTATGGGCTCTAGGATCCAGGGACTTCAGTTGTTGTTGGGGCCAGTGTGCTGCATAGTTGTGGCTCCCGGCTCTCAAGCAACAGCACAGTTTTTGTGGTTTAAGGGCTTGCTTACTCCCAGGCATGTGGGAACATTTTGGTTACAGGGGCGACCCATTGGTAGGGGCATTCTCTACTGCTTACTCACCAAGAAAGTACCTCTTTTTCAGTTTTTTTGTTTGTTTGTTTGCTTTAATTTTTTTTTCTTGGATTGAGGAGGAAAGGATTGACAATGTTGTGTTGGTCTGACAATATAATATTTTATAAGGTGTATAGTAGCCTGACTCTGTGAATCATTTGCATCTGGTTATTCTTTTTCAAATTTATTTCAAATAGAGGATATTTACAGATAGTTGAGTACAGTGCCCTGTCCATACATTAGGTGTTTGCTGATGATCTATGGGATACATATACATTGGTGTCTATGTGTCCATCCAAAACTTCCAAAATATACCTCCTTTTGACCTTTTTCCTTTGTTAAGTATAAGCTAGATTTCTGTGACTCTAAATCTGTTTCAGAAGTTATTTCATTCCTACTGATGCTTAAATTCCACCAATGAGTGATATCATATGCTTGTTGTCTTTCTCTGTCTGACTGACTTACTAAATGTGATCATGTTTAGGTGTATGCATGCTTCAACAACTGGGAGTATTTACTCACTTTTTTAGCTAAGTTTTATTGCATAGTGGGGCTTCCCTGATGGCTCAACAATAAATAATCTGCTTGCAAATCAAGAGACTCAGGTCCAAGCCCCAGGAAGGGAATATTTCCTGGAGAAGGGAATGGCTACCACTCCAGTATTGTTTCCTGGAGAATCCCATGGACAGGAACCTGGCAGGGTACGGTCCATGGAATCTCAAAGAGTTGGACACAACTGAAGCAGCTGAGCATGCATGCACACATTTTTCCATTATTGGCATGCAACACAACTTCTTTCTTCATTCCACAACAGATGCATATTTTCATTGCTTCCATATGTTGGGGGGTCCTAAACAGTGCTGCATTAAACCCTGAGTTGGACGTGTCTTTTCATGTCCCACAGAGGTACAGCCAAGTGTGAGACTGCCCAATTGTATGGTAGCTTTATTTATACTTTTCCATGGATCCTTTTTCTGGCTTCACGGTGATCATTACCAATTTACCCCTCCACCAACAGTGCAGGAGACTTCTGTTTTCTCTCCATTCTCTCCCTCAGGAATTGTTTGCAGACTTTTTGCGGAAATCCCTTCTGACTGGCGCAAGATGAGTCTGGTGGTGCTTTTCATTCACTTTTCCCCAGTCATCACTAATAAGGAGGCTTTTCCCCAGTCATCACTAATAAGGAGCATTGGCTCCTCTCCTTTTCTTACTTTAAACAGTGCAATGAAAATTTACCAGGTGAAATGGACTTCTAATCCACGACTCTATTTTAAATTTGTTTTCTATTATCTATTTCAGGACATTGCTTGATCAACAGCCTTTTCAGGCCTGAAGGGTCCCTAAGGACCAGGTTTGGAAGTTGTAGTTCCTAAAAATGGCCACAAGGCAGTAGCATTTCTTCATGCCCCACTCTGCTTCCAGGGGCAACAGGAGCCTTCCTGAAAGTCCTGCGTCCTGGGTTGTAAATTAGAGTGGAATGTGCTAGGAGACACCCTCAACGGCTTGTGTTATGTTACTTTTCCTCGCTTCATATTCTTGCCCCAGAATAATCCTGGAGCCCTCAAACAGCTTGGCTGTGGGTGCTGTTGTTTGTAGTCTGAGGACTAGGAGGAAGCTCTCTGGAAGTGGGAATCCCATCACCAGGAGACAAGGAGACCAGGTAAATTCGAAAACCTCTTCCACCTCAAGCAATTCTGGGGTGCAATAAGCTTGGCTTCGCTGAAGGTGGACCTGAGTTGATCTTTCATCTCGAGGGGATAGGTGCTGCTCGTTCAAGGAGGTGCTCCTTTGCTGGCACATCCTCGCCAGCCTCCTTGGGCCCATTCCCGTCCAGCCCTGAGACCAGGGTTTCTCAGTCTCCATGGATGTGACACCAGCCCAGCTCCCAGTGGCCTGAGGGGAATATCTGGAACAATTCCATTTGAGATTTATTTTCTTCTGAAAATTTTTTTACTAATGTCTTTATTTTGGGCTCTGCTGGCTCTTCACTGCTGCCTGGACTTTTCTCTAGTTGCAGAGACCAAGGGCTACTTTCTGGCTGCGGTGTTCAGGCTTCTCACTGTGGACTATGTACACTAGGGTGGGGGGAGGTGCTTCAATAATTGAGTCTCATGGGCTAAGGAGTTTCAGCTCAAGGGTTCCAGAGCACAGGCTCATTAGTTGTGACCCAACAGCTTCACTGCTCCTCTGCATGTTGGGTCATCCCAGATGAGGGATGCAACCCATGTTTCCCACATTGTCAGACTGATTCTTACCACTGAGACACTGGGGAAGCCCCTCATTTGCAGTATATTGTCTTATTTGAATTCAGTTTATCTATCTTTTTACTTCCATTGATGAGGAAAAGATTTACAATATTGTTTTGGCTTTTGGTGTAGAGAAGCCTGATTCATTGGTAACCGTGCACTTGTCTATTCTTTTCTAATTTTTTTCTGATAGATTTTATTAGACAGTTGAGTACAGTACCCTGTCCATATAGTAGGTGTTTGCTGAATATCTCTATGAGACATATACATCAGTGTCTACCTGTCAATTTGAAGTTTTCAAAATATCCCAACTTTTGACCTTTTTCCTTTGGTAATTATAATCTTGATTTCTATAAGATCATCTTTAGCTGCATCCAAGTTGCATCAGCTAGCAGTATTTCCTCATTTTATTTTTTACCTGAGTAATATTCCATTGTATGTGTAGAACACTACTTCTGTCTCCATTCCACACTGAATGGATATTTTCATTGCTTCCATATGTTGTGTATTCTAAACAGTCCTTCACTGAACAACGGGCTGGATGTGTTTTTTCAATGTCTGATTTTCAAGAGAGACACAGACAGGTGTGGGATTGCCTTATCATGGGGTAGCTCTATTTGGGACCCTTTGTAGTCCCAAATCTTGATCCTTACCATTTTACACTTCCCCGATAGTGAAGGGCTTCTTGGTGGCTCAGCTGGTAAAAAATCCACTTGCAATGAGGGAGATCTGGGTTTGATCCCTGGGTTAGGAAGATCCCCTGGAAAAGGGAATGGCTACCCACTCCAGTATTCTGGCCTGGAGAATTCTATGGACTGTATAAGTCCAGTTCCAGTTCAGTCGCTCAGTTGTGTCTGACCCTTTATGACCCCATGAATCGCAGCACGCCAGGCCTCCCTGTCCATCACCATCTCCCATGTTGACCATCTGGTGATGTCCACGTGTAGAGTCTTCTCTTGTGTTGTTGGAAGAGGGTGTTTGCTATGACCAGTGCATTTTCTTGGCAAAACTCTATTAGTCTTTGCCCTGCTTCATTCCGCATTCCAAGGCCAAATTTGCCTGTTACTCCAGGTGTTTCTTGACTTCCTACTTTAGCATTCCAGTCCCCTATAATGAAAAGGACATCTTTTTTGGGTGTTAGTTCTAAAAGGTCTTGTAGGTCTCCATAAAACCGTTCAACTTCAGCTTCTTCAGCATTACTGGTTGGGGCATAGACTTGGATTACTGTGATATTGAATGGTTTGCCTTGGAGACGAACAGAGATCATTCTGTCGTTTTTGAGATTGCATCCAAGTACTGCATTTCGGACTCTTTTTTTGACCATGATGGCTACTCCATTTCTTCTGAGGGATTCCTGCCCACAGTAGTAGATATAATAGTCATCTGAGTTAAATTCACCCATTCCAGTCCATGGGGTTGCAAAGAGTTGGACACGACCAAGCGACTTTCACTTCACTTTCACTTTTTTTCGACAGTGCAGGAAAGTTGTGTTTTCTTTGACATCTCTTCTGCAGGGACTTTTTGGAAATTCTTTAAGGATGTCCATTCACACTGGTCTAAGGTGAGTATAGTGGTGATTTTCATTTGCTTTTCCCCAATCTTAATATGGAGCATCCACTCCTTTCCTTTTTCCCTCTAAACAGAGTGACCAAAATTTACCATTTGAGACAGACCTCTAGTAGTCTGCTCTGTTTTAAATTTCTTTTCCATTACCTGTTTGGGGACATTGCTTGAGGGCGACTTCATTGACAGCCTCGCAGGCCTCTTGACTCAAGGGCCTCTAAGGGCCAGATTTGAAGTTGTAGTTCCAGAAAACGGCCACGAGGCGGCAGCATTTCCTCATGCCCCACAGTGGGTTACAGAGGCAACAGGAGCCTTCCTGAAAGTCCTGCGGCTTAAGTTGTAAATTAGAGCGGAAGGTGCCAGAAGACACACGGAAGGTCTTGTGTTTCATTACTTCGTGCTTTGTCTTCTCGCCCCATAATTATCCCCCCGCCCTCACGTGCCTCACTGTGGGTAGTGTTGTTTGTAGTGCCAGGACTTGGAGGAAGCTGGCTGGCGGTAGGACCCCCACCCTTAGGAGACAAGGAGACGAGGTGACTTTTCAAACCTCTTCCACCCCAGGGGTTGAGCAGTTTTGGGGTGTAGGAAATTTGGTTTCACTGAAGCTGGGCCTGTGTCGGTCTGGACATTGTGGTTTCATTTCCAGGGCAGCAGGCAGTACAGGTCCAAGGAGGGGCTCGTCTGCTGGCACATTCTCCACGGGCTCCTTGCCCCACGCTCGTCCAGTCTTAGGGCCAGGCCACAGCCTGCTGTGTCCATGCGTGTGACAACAGCCCAGCTCCCAGAGGCCTCAGCTGGGTGTTGGAAACATTTCTTTTTTCAGTTTTATTTTCTCTTTTTATTTGTTGATTTGTTTTTTGGTTCTGCTGCATCTTCCTTGCTGTGCAGGTTATTCTCTCACTGCAGAGAGCAGGGGCTATTTTTAGTGAAGGCTCCTCATTGCCCTGGCTTCTCTTACTGTGGAGCAGGGGCTCTGGGCTGCAGGGGCTTCAGGGTCACAACAGGTTGGCCAAGTAGTGATGGTTTCAGGCTCCAGGGCATAGGCTCAGTAGATGCATGGGCTTGATTGCTCCTGGGCAGGTAGCATCATTTTGGATCAGAGATGGGACAGGTGTCTCCACATTGGCTTGGGGATTCTTTACCACTAAGCCATCAAGGAAGCCCCTCTTTTTCAGTTTTTTTCTATTTTTATATGAATTCACTGTTTTCTTCAATTAAGGAGAAAGAATTTACAATGTCATGTTGCTTTTAGGTGGAGAGCAGCCTGACTCAGTGATACGTATGCACCTGTTTATTCTTTTTCAAATTTTTTTTCCAATAGAGGTTATTACAGACAGTTGAGTACAGTGCCCTGACCATACAGTAGGTGCGTATTTATTATCTAAGTGATACATATGCGTTAGGATGTATGTTCCAGTCAGAAGCTTCTATAATATCCCTCCTTTTGAACTTTTTCCTTTGGTAACTTTAAGCTTTGACCTCTGTGACCGAGTCTGTTTCAGAAGTTAATTCATTCTATGAATGTTTATATTCCACCTGTAAGTGATATCGTATGCTCATTGTCTCTCTGTCCGACTGACGTACTAGTTATGACCCTCTTTAGGTGCATCCATGGTGCAGCAACTGGCAGTATTTCATTTTTTCCACTGAGTTATATTCCGTTGTACGTGGAACACAACTAGTTTCTTCATTCCACATTGGATGGATATTTTCGTTGCTTCCATATGTGAGGCTTTCTAAACGGTGCTGCATTGAACACGGGGCTGGATGTGCCTCTTGAACGTATGGTTTCTCCAGATATGCACCTAGGTGTTGGATTGCCTGATCACAGGGTAGCTGTTTCTAGTTTTACAGGGATCCTTTCTTCGGGTCTTTATAGTGATCATTACCAATTTACACCTCCACCAACAGTGCAGGAGACTTGTTTCCTCTCTGCTGTCTCCTTCAGGGAGTGTTTGTAGACTTTTTGAGGAAGCCTCTTCTGACTGGTGTGAGCTGAGTCTGTGGTGGTTTGATTTTCTTTTCACCAATCATTACTAATAAAGAG
Organism: Cephalophus harveyi; assembly: GCA_006410635.1. Classification (NCBI taxonomy): domain Eukaryota; kingdom Metazoa; phylum Chordata; class Mammalia; order Artiodactyla; family Bovidae; genus Cephalophus; species Cephalophus harveyi. Next base: position 34,758 of record SJYT01060273.1, read on the forward strand.
CATCCTCTCCTCTCCTTTTTTTCCCATTAAACTGTGATGAATTTACCATTTGAAATGGACCTCTTGCAGTTGGCTCTGTTTTAAATTAGTTCTCCATTATCTACTCTGGACATTGCTTGAGGACAGCTTTAGTGACAGCCTCGCAGGCCTCTTGACTCTGAGGGGCCCCTAAGGGCCAGGTTGGAGGTTGTAGTTCTGGAAAATGGCCCCAAGGCGGCAGCATTTCCCAGTGCCCCACTCTGGTTGCAGTGGCAACGGGAGTCTTCCTGAAGGGCCTGTGTCCTGGGTTGTAAATTAGAGTGGATTTGGGAGAATGGCATTGAAACATGTATACTATCATGTAAGAAACAAAGCGCCAGTCTATGTTCGAAACAGGATACAGGATGCTTGAGGCTGGTGCACGGGGATGATCCAGAGAGATGATATGGGGTGGGAGGTGGGAGGGGGGTTCAGGATTGGGAACTCATGTACACCTGTGGCAGATTCATGTCAATGTATGGCAAAACCAATATAGTATTGTAAAATAAAATAAAATAAAAATAAAAATAAAATAATAAAATAATAAATAAATAAATAAATTAGAGTGGAATGTGCCAGGAGATACACCTAAGTGCTTGTGTTCTTTTACTTCTCCTCGCTTTGTCTTCTTGCCCCAGAATAATTCCGACACCCTCAAACGGCTTAGCTGTGGGTACTGATGTTTTTAGTGCCAGGACTGGGAGAAAGCTGGCTGGAGGTAGGAGTCCCATGGACAGGAGATGAGGAAATCAGGTGACTTTCCAAACCTGTCTTACCCTGGAGTTTGAGCCATTCTAGGGCACAGTAAGCTTGGTTTAGCTGAAACTGTACCTGCCACTGATCTAGACATTGTGCTTTTACCTGTGGGGACCACACACTGCAGGTCCAGAATGGGTCTCATTTGCTGACACATCCTTGCCAGCTTCCCGGCCCTGTTCCTGTCCAGCCTTGGGACCAGGGCTGCTCAGGCTCCACAGATGTAGTACCAACCCAGAGGCTTGAGGGAAATAGTCCAAACATTTTATTTCAGTTTTATTGTCTTTTCAAAATGTTACTTACTCAGTTCAGTTCAGTTCAGTTCAGTTGCTCAGTCGTGTCCGACTGTGCGACCTCATGAATCGCAGCACGTCAGGCCTCATTTCATGGCTGCAATCACCATCTGCAGTGATTTTGGAGCCCAAGAAAAAAAAGTCTGACACTGTTTCCACTGTTTCTCCATCTATTTCCCATGAAGTGATGGAACCGGATGCCATGATCTTCGTTTTCTGAATGTTGAGCTTTAAGTCAACTTTTTCGCTCTCCTCTTTCACTTTCATCAAGAGGCTTTTTAATTCCTCTTCACTTTCTGCCATAAGGGTGGTGTCTTCTGCACATCTGAGGTGATTGATATTTCTCCTGGCAATCTTGATTCCAGCTTGTGTTTCTTCCAGTCCAGCGTTTCTCATGATGTACTCTGCATAGAAGTTAAATAGGCAGGGTGACAATATACAGCCTTGACGTACTCCTTTTCCTATTTGGAACCAGTCTATTGTTCCATGTCCAGTTCTAACTGTTGCTTCCTGGCCTGCATACAGATTTCTCAAGAGGCAGGTCAGGTGGTCTGGTATTCCCATCTCTTTCAGAATTTTCCACAGTTTATTGTGATCCACACAGTCAAAGGCTTTGGCATAGTTTGACTCTGCGGGACTTTGTTGCTGGGTGGGCTTTTCTCTAGTTGTGGAGAACGGGTGATGTCATATTTTTTATGACATATTCAGGGTCCAGTCTTCTAATTGTGGTGGCTTTTCTTACTGTGGAGAATGGACTCGAGGGTCCAGGGGCCTCGGTTGTGGTGGTTGATTGGTTAGGTAGTTGTGGCTCCAGGCTCTAGAGCACAGGCTCAGTAGTGTTTCCCGGGGTCTTAGTTACTCCTGGGTATGTGGGATCATTCATTCTGCATCAGAGATCGGACCAATGTCTCCTGCTTTGGCTCGGGGTTTCTTTACCGCAGAGCTACGATGCAAGACCCTCTTTTTCAGATTATTTTTTCCATTTTTTTTTCTTCCATTGAGGAGGAAAGGATTTGCAATATTGTGTTGCTTTTAGGTGTAGAGCAATCCGATTCAGTGATACATATGTACCTGTCTATTCTTTTATGAATTTTCTTACATTAGAGGTTATTATAGAGAGTTGAGTACAGTTTCCTGTCCGTACAGTAGGTGCAGGCTGAATATCTATGTAAGACACACACATTGGTGTCTACATGTCAATAGAAAGTGTCTAAAAACTTTTTCTCCTTTTGACCTTTTTTCCTTTGGTAGCTATAAACTTGATTTCTGTGACTGTGAGTCAGTTTCTGAAGTTATTTCATTACTGTTTATGTTTAAATCCGACTTATGAATGATATAACATTCTCATTGTTTGTGTTTGTCTGACTGAATTACTAAGTAGGATAGCTACAGGTGCATTCATGTTGCAAAACAGGCAGTACTTCTTCCTTTTTTTTACCCAATAATGCTTCATTGTACATGTGGAACACTACCACTTTCTCCATTCCACATTGGATGGATATTTTTGTTGCTTCCATATGTTGGGGGATCCAAACAATGCTGCATTGAACATGGGGCTGGATGTGTCTTTTCGATGTCCGGTTTTCAACAGAGATACAGCCAAGTGTGGGATTGCCTGATCATAGGGTAGCTCTGTTTTACAGGGGCTTTTCTTCTAGTCTTTTTATAATTATTACCAGTTTATGCTTCCGCCGACAGTGCAGGAAGCTTCTGTTTTAGGGATAGTTTGTAGACTTTTTGAGGATGTCCCTCCTGATTTGTGCAAGGTGAGTCTGGTGGTGCTTTTCATTTGCTTTCACTAATCATTACTAATATGGAGCATCCACTCCTCTCCATTTTCCCCTGTAAACAGTGTGACCAAAATTTACCACTTGAAATGGACCTCTAATAGTCGACCTGGGTTTAAATTTGTTTTTCTTTAACTATTTCAGGACATTGCTTGAGGGCAACTTCACTGATAGCCTCGAAGTTTCTTGACTCTAAAGGGCCGGTAATGACCAGGTTTGAAATTGCTAGAGGCTTCCCTGGTGGCTCAGATGGTAAAGAATCTGCCTCCAGTGTGGGAGACCAGGATTCAATCCCTGGATTGGGAAGATTCCCTGTAGAAAGGAATTCAACCCACTCCATTACTCTTGCTTGGAGAATTCTATGGACAGAGGAGCCTGGTGGGCTACAGTCCATGGGGTCACAAAGAGTTGGACAGGACTGAAATCAGTTCAGTTCAGTCACTCAGTCATGTCCGACTCTTTGAGATTCCATGGACTACAGCACGCCAGGCTTCCCTGTCCATCGCCACCTCCCGGAGCTTGATCAAACTCATGTCCCTTGAGTTGGTGATGCCATCCAACCATCTCATCCTCTGTAGTTCCCTTCCCCTCCTGCCCTGAGTCTTTCCCAGCATTAGGATCTTGTCCAATGAGTTAGTTCTTCACAACAGGTGGCCAAAGTATCAGAGTTTCAGCTTCAGCATTAGTCCTTCCAATGAATATTCAGGACTGATTTCCTTGAGGATTGACTGGTTAGATCTCCTTGCTGTCCAAGGGACTCTCAAGAGTCTTCTCTAACACCAGAGTTCAAAAGCATCAATTCTTCTGCACTCAGCTTTCTTTATAGTCCAACTCTCACATCCATACATGACTACTGGAAAGCTTTGACTAAAGGGGCCTTTGTTGGAAAAGTAATGTCTCTGCTTTTTAATATGCTGTCTAGGTTTGTCATAGCTTTCCTTCCAAGGAGCAAGTGTCTTTTAATTTCATGGCTACAGTCACCATCTGCAGTGATTTTGAAGCCCCCCAAAAATAAAGTCTGTCACTGTTTCCATTGTTTCCCCATCTGTTTGCCATGAAGTGATGGGCCCAGATGCCATGATCTTAGTTTTCTGAATGTTGAGTTTTAAGGCAATTTTTTCACTCTCCTCTTTCACTTTCATCAAGAGGCTCTTTAGTTCGTCTTTGCTTTCTGCCTTATGGATGGTGTCATATGTGTATCTGAGGTTATTGATATTTCTCCTGGCAGTCTTGATTCCAGCTTGTGCTTCATCCAGCCCAGGATTTTGCATGATGTAGTCTGCATATAAGTTAAATAAGCAGGGTGATAATATGCAGCCTTGACGTACTCTATTCCCAATTCAGGACTAAGGGACTAACACAAAGACCAGGTTTGTAGTTCTAGAAAACAGCCACACAACAGCAGCATTTCCTCCTGCCCAACTCTGTTTCCAGGGGCAACAGGGATTCGTGAAAGTCCTGTGTCCTGGGTTGTAAATCAGAGTGGAACGTGCCAGGAGAAACACCCAAACGTTTGTGTTTCATTTCTTCTCCTTCCTTGCTTCATCTCCTTGCCCCAGAATAATCCCGATGTCCTCACACAGCTCAGCTGTGGGGAAGCTGGCTCGAGGTGGGAACCCCACTGCAAGACGACAAAGAGACCAGGTGACTTTTTAAAGATCTTCCACCTCCACTATCAAGCAATCTTGGGGTGCAATAAGCTTGGTTTCACTGAAGGTGGACCTGAGTTGATGTGGATATTGAGGTTTCATCTTGAAGGGACAGGCACTACAGGTTCAAGGAGGTGCTCCTTTGCTGGCACATCCTCGCCAGCTTCCTTAGCCCCATTTCCATCCAGCCTTGAGACCAGAGCTGCTCAGGCTCCATGGATGTGACACTAGCCCAGCTCCCAGTGGCCTGAGGGGAGTATTCGAAACATTTCTATTTCAGTTTTATTTTCTTTTAAAAATGTTATTTACTAGTATCTTTATTTTTGTTCTGCTGGGTCTTCATTGCTATGTGGGCTTTTCTCTTGCAGAGAGTAGGGGCTACTTTCTAGGTGCAGTACCCAGGCTTCTCATCGCATTGGCTTCCCTTATTGTGGACTACACACTCTAAGGGAATGGAGGGCTTCAATAATTGAGGCTCATGGGTTAAAGAGTTGTGGCTCCCAGGTTCTGGAACACAGGCTCAATTGTTGTGACCCAACAGATTAGCTATTCCTGGACATGTAGGGTCATCCCATTTCAAAGATTCCCATATTTCCTGCATTGTCATACTTATTCTTTACCACTGAGACACTGGAGAAACCCCACTTTTACTGTGTTTTGTCGTATTTGAATTTATATTTTTTCCTTTGATTGACAGTGAAAGGATTTACAATTTATTGTTGGTTTTAGGTGCGCAGAAGCCTGACTCAGTGATACATAGTGTATTCTTTTTCCAATTTTTTTTCCAGTAGAGGTTGTTGCAGAGAGTTGAATACAGTGCCCTGTCCGTATAGTAGATGCTTACTGATTATCAACATGACACACACTTTGGTATCTATACATCAGCCCAAAGCTTCTAAAATATCCCTCCTTTTAGCCCTTTTCCCTTCATAACTATAAACTGGATTCCTGTGACTCAAATTTTGTTTCAAAAATTATTTCATTTCTATCAGTGTTAAAATTCCACGTATAAGTGAGATCATATGCTCATGATCTTTCTCTATCTTACTGACTTTCTAGTATGATCATTTTTAGGTACGTGCATGGTGAAGCGACTGGCAGCATTTCCTTGTCTTATCTGGCTGAGTAATATTCCACTGTACATATGGTCCACAACTTCCTGCTCCATTCCACATTGGATGGATATTTTTATTGTTTCCCTGTGTTGCATGCTCTAAATGGACCTTCATTAAACAGGAGACTGGATGTGGTTTTGATGTCTGGTTTTCTCCAGGTATTCCACCAGGTATGGGATTTTAATAAGGCAAATTAGCTGTCTGAGGAGGCCTTACAAACAGCTGAGAAAAGAAGAGAAGTAGAAGGCAAAGGAGAAAAAGAACATGACCATCTGAATACAGATTTCCAAAGAATAGCATGGAGTGATAAGAAAGCCTTTTTCAGTGAGCAATGCAGTGAAATAGAGGAAGACAAAAGAATGGGAAAGACTATGACCTGTCTTGGAGAAGGAGATGGCACCCCACTCCAGTACTCTTGCCTGGAAAATCCCATGGATGGAGGAGCCTGGTGGGCTGCAATCCATGGGGTCACTAAGAGTCGGACACGACTGAGCGACTTCACTTTCACTTTTCACTGTCATGCATTGGAGAAGGAAATGGCAACCCACTCCAGTGTTCTTGCCTGGAGAATCCCAGGGATGGGGAAGCTTGGTGGGCTGCCGTCTATGGGGTTGCACAGAGTCGGACACGACTGAAGTGACTTAGCAGCAGCAGCAGCAGAGATCTCTTCAAGAAAATTAGAGATACCAAGGGAACATTTCATGCAAAGATAGGCTCCAATAAAGGGCAGAAACAGCAAGGACCTAACAGAAGCAGAAGATACTATGAAGAGATGGCAAGAATACACAGAAGAACTTTACAGAAAAGGTCTTAATAACCCAGATAACTGTGATGGCGTGATCCCTCACCTAGAGCCGGATGTCTGCAGTAGAGTCGCTCTGTCGGCACTTTTACAGGGACCCTTCCTTCTGGTCTTCATTGTCCTCCTTACCATTTATATTTCCACTGACAGTGCAGGAGACTTGTTTTCTCTCTCTTGCAGGGAGTGTTTGTAGACTTTTTGAGATTGTTCCTCATGTTTGGTGAGTCTGGTAGTACATTTGACTTGCATTTCCTCACTCTCAACTAAGCACAGCCCAGTGGCTCAGACAGTAAAAGGTCTGCCTGCAATGACAGAGATCCAGATTTGATCCCTGGGTTGGGAATATCCCCTGGAGAAGGGAGTGGCAACCCGCTCCAGTATTCTTGCCTGGGGAAATCCCATGGACAGCGGAGCCTGGCGGGCTACAGTCTGTGGGGTCAGAAAGAGTCGGACACCACTGAGCAACTAAAACACAAAACAAACACACACAAAAATCTTGCCTAATATGGAGCGGCCTTTCCTTTCTTTTTATCCCTTTAAACAGTGAGATGGAAATTGACCACTTGAAATGGACCTCTTGTAGTCGGCTCTCTTTTAAGTTTGTTTTCCATTACCTATTTGGGAACATTGCTGGAGGGCAGCTTCGTTGACAGCCTCACAGGCCTCAGGACTCTGAAGGGCCTCTAAGGGCCCGGTTGGAAGCTGTAGTTCCAGAAAATGGCCACGAAGAGGCAGCATTTCTTCATGCCCCATTCTGCTTACTGGGGCAGCAGGCACCTGCCTTACATCCCAGTGTCCTGGGCTGTAAGTTAAGAGTGGGATGTGCCAGGAGACACACCCAAGGGCTTGTTTTTCGTTACTTCTTCTTGCTTTAGCTTCTTACCCCAGAATAATCCTGATGCCCTCAATCCCTCGGCTGTGGGTGCCTTTGTTTGTAGTGCGGGGACTGAGAGGAAGCTGGCCGGAAGTGGGGACTCCGCCACCAGGAGGCCAGGTGACTTTGCAACCTCTTCTACCCCTGGGTATAGAGCAGTTTGGGGGTGCAGAAAGTTTCATTCTGCTGAAGCTGGGCCTGGTTTGATCCGGATATTGTGGTTTCCTCTCTAGGGGACCAGGCACTGCGCGTCCGAGGAGGGGCCCCTTCGCCGGCGCATCCTCCACGCCTCCTCGTCCCCATTCCCGTCCAGCCTCGGGACCAGGGCTGCTCAGGCGCCGTGGATGTGACGCCAGTTCCCATAGCCTGAGAGAATATTCGAAACATTTCTAATTTCAGTTTATTTTCTTCTTTAAAATTTATTTATAAATGCCTTTATTTGGGGCCCTTTTCCATCTTCCTTACTGCTCAGGCATCTTCCTTACTCCTCTTGGCGGAGGAAGGGGGCACCTTTCCAGTTGCGGTGCCCCGTCTTCTCTGTGCGCTGGCTTCCCTTACTGTGAAGTGAGGGCTTACGGCCGGGGGGCTTCAATTGTTGCGGCCAGTGGGCTATTAATTACCGCTCCTGGCTCTCAAACACAGCTCAGTGGCTCACAGATGTACTTACTCCTTGGCATGTGGGATAATTTCAGTTCAGGGGTACTCTTGTTTCCTGCATTGGCCGGGGGCTTCTTTACCATGATCCATCAGAGAAGTCCTTCCTTTTTAGTTTTTTAATTTTTTTTTTCTTTGATTGAGGTGGAAAGAATTTTACAATATGTGTTGGGTTTAGGTGTATAGCAGACTGACTGAGTGGTACATAGGCACCTGGTTTTTCTTTTCATATTTTATTTCCAAAGGAGTTTATTGCAGAAGGTTGAGTACAGTGCCCTGCCCATACAGTAGGTGCTTACTGAATATCTACACAATACATACACAGCGGTGTCAGTGTGTCAATCTTAAGCTCTCAATACTCCTCCCTTTAGCCTTTTTCCTTTGGTAACTGTTAGCTGGATTTCCATGACTGTTTCAGAAGTTATTTCGTTCTTATCGATGTTTACATTCCACCTATAAGTGATAGCATATGCTCATTGTCTTTCTCTGTCTGACTGACTTACTAAGTATGAACACCTTTGAGTGCATCCATATTGCTGCAGTTGGCAGTGTTTCCTCATTTTTTTTACCTAAGTAATATTCCATTGTACATGTGACACACGTCTTTCTCTATTCCACACTCCAATGGATATTTTCATTGCTTCCGTCTGTTGGGGGTTCTAGAGAGAGCTGCACTGAACCCCGGGTGGGATGTGTCTTTTTATGTCTGGTTTTGTCCAGAGATACAGCTAGGTGTGGGATTGCCTAATCATAGGGCAGCTCTATTGGTGCTCTTACAAGGACCCTTTCTTCTGTCCCTCGTTGTGATCATTACAAATTTATGTTTCTACCAACAGTGCAGAAAAATTTTGTTTTCTTTCTGCTCTATCCCACAGGGATTCCTGTAGACTTTTTGACGCTGTTCCTTCTGATTGGTGCAGGGTGAGTCTGATGTCATTTTTGATTTGCATTTCCTGAATCATCACTAGTATGGAGCATCCTTTCCTCTCCTTTTTTCCTTTCGAACAGTGAGAGGAAAATTTACCACTTGAAATGTACCTCTAATAGTTGGCCATGTTTTAAATTTGTTTTCCATTAACTATTTCGGGACATTGCTTGAGGGCAGCTGTCATTGACAGCTTCGCAGGCCTCTTGACTCTGAAAGGCCCCTTTGCTCAGTCACTCAGTCGTGTCTGACTCTTTGTGACCCCATGAACTGTAGTCCACCAGGCTCCACTGCCCATGGAATTTTCCGGGCAAGAATACGGGAATGAGTAGCCATTTCCTACTCCAGGAGATCTCCCTGACCCAGGGATGCAACCCTCATCTCCTGATTTGCCGGGCAGGTTTTTTACCACTGATCCACCCGGGAAGCCCTGAAGGGCCCCTAAGGACCACTTTGCATTTCTTCATGCCCCACTTTCGTTATAGGGCAGCAGGAGCCTTCCTGAAAGTCATTTCCTGTTTGTAAATTAGACTGGAAGGTGCCAGAAGACACACACAAGGGCTTGTGTATCATTACTTCATGCTTTATCATCTTGCCCCTGAATAATCCCGATGCCTTCAAACAGCTCCACTGTGGGTGGTGGTGTTTGTAGTACTGAGACTGCAAGGAAGCTGGTTGGAGGTGGGAACCCCACCCCTCAGGAGACGAGGAGACCAGGAGAATTCTCAAAGCTCTCCAGCTCGGGAAGGGAGCAATTTGGGGGTTCACTAAGCTTGGTTTACCTGAAGTTGGGCCTGTGTCAATTGGGCTGTTGTGGTTTCATGGAAAGGGGACCAGGCAGTACAGGTTCAAGCAGGGGTTCATTTGCTGGTACATCTTGCCAGCTTCCTTGTCCCCATTCCTGTCCAGTCTTGGGACCAGGGCCGCTCAGGCTCCATGGGTGTGACACCAGCCCAGCTCCCAGAGGCTTGAGGGGCATATTAGAAACATTTATTTTTCAGTTTCATTTTCTCTTTTAAATTTTATTTATGTCTTTATTTTGGCTCTGCCGGATCTTCGTTGCTGCACAGGTTTGTCTCCCGTTGCGGAGAATGGAGGCTACTTTTTAGTCAGGGCGCCCAGGCTTCTCATTGCAGTGGCCCCTCTTGTTGCAGATCACCGGCTTTAGGGCGTAGGCGCTTCGGTAGTTGCAGCCGTGTACTAAGTAGCTGTGGCTCCAGGTTCTAGAGCACAGGTCAATGCTTGTGGCCCACAGGCTTAGTTGCTCCTCTGCATGTGGGATCACCTGAGATCAGAGGTGGGACTTGTGTGTCCTGCATTGGCACGGGGATTCTTACCACCGAGCCACCACCCAACCCCTTCTTTTCAGTTTTATTTATTTTTTTCTTCAGCTGAGGAGGAATACTCTCTTGGTGTTAGGTGTACAGCAGCCTGACTCAGGGATACATAGGCACCTGTCTATTCCTTTTTCAAATATCTTTTTTCTGTAGTGGTTATTACAGACGGTTGAATAGTGTGCCCTGCCTGTGCAGCACGTGCTTGTTGATTATCTATGTAATACATAAGCGTTGGGGTCTACATGTCACTCTGCAGCTTCTAAGAGATCCTTCCATTAGACCTTTTTCCTTTGGTAACTATAAGCTTGATATTTGTGACTGTGAGTCTGTTTCAGAAGTTACTTCATTCCTATTGATGTTGAACTTCCACCTGTATGTGAGATCATGGCTCGTCTTTCTCTGTCCAGCTGGCTCCCTAAGTGCTCATAGGTGCAGCATTGTCGCAGCAGCGGGCAGTGTAATACTCCATCGGATGTGTGGCATGCAACTTTTTTCTTTGTTCCATGTTGGGTGGATATTTTCATAGCTTCCATATGTCCATATATTGGGGGTACTAAATGGTGCTAGGGGCTTCCCTGATAGCTCAGTTGCTAAAGAATATTCCTACAGTGCAGGAGACCCTGGTTCGATTCCTGGGTTGGGAAGATACGCTGGTGAAGGGATAGGCTACCCACCCCAATATTCCTGGGCTTCCCTGGTGGCTCAGTTGGTAAAGAATCCGTCTGCAATCCAGACCTGGGTTCAATCCCTGCGTTGGGAAGATCCGCTGGAGAAAGGAAAGCCTACCCACTCCAGTATTCTGGCCTGGTGAATTCCAAGGACTGTATAGTCCATGGAGTCGCAAAGAGTCAGACACAACTGAGCTACTTTCAAAAAAAAAGAAAAGAAAATGGTGCTAACTTGAACACAGGGCTGGATGTGTCTTTTTGCTGTGTAGTTTTCTCCAGATATATAGCCAGGTGTGGGATTGCCTGATCATAGGGTAGCTGTGTTTTTAATCTTAAAGGGACCCTTTCTCTGATTCATTGTGATCTTTACCAACTTACACTTCCACCGACTGCAGGAGACTTCTGTTTTCTCTCTGCTCTCTCTCACGGGGATTGATGGAGATTTTTTTGAGGCTGTCTCTTCTGACTGGTGCCAGGTGAATCTGGTCATTGTTTTAATTTGCATTTTCCTAAGAATTACTAATGGAGAAGGCAATGGCAACTCACTCCAATACTCTTGCCTGGAAAATCCCATGGACAGAGGAGCCTGGCAGGCTGCAGTCCATGGAGTCTCGAAGAGTTGAACACGACTGAGCACCTTCATTTCACTTTTCACTTTCATGCATTGGAGAAGGAAATGGTAACCCACTCCAGTGTTCTTGCCTGGAGAATCCCAGGAACAGGGGAGCCTGGTGGGCTGCTGTCTATGGGGTCGCACAGAGTCGGACATGACTGAAGTGACTTAGCAGCAAGAATTACTAATATGGAGCATCTTTTCCTTTTTTTTTTTTAATAAACTGTGTGAATAAAACTTACCTCTCAAAATGGACCCTGATGTGTGGGCTGTTTTGAATATTTTTTCTAATTCCTACCTGGCGACGTTTCCTGAGTCAACTGTCATTGACAGCCAGGTGCCTGCTAAGTCACTTCAGTCGTGTTCGATTCTTTGTGACCCTATAGACTGTAGCCCGCCAGGTTTCTCTGTCCATAGCATTCTCCAGGCCGAAATACTGGAGTGCGTTGCCATGTCCTTGTCCACAGGATCTTCTCAGCCTAGGGGTCGAAGCCTCTTCTCTTATGTCTCCTGCACTGGCAGGCAGGTTCTTCACCACTATAGCCAGGTGGTCCTGCTGACTCTTCGTTGCCCCTCAGGGCCAGATTTTTAAAGTTTTTACATGAAATGGCCACTAGGCGGCAGAGTTTTATGCTCAACTGTGGTACTGTTCAGTTCAGTTCAGTTCAGTCGCTCAGTTGTGTCCGACTCTTTGCGACCCCATGAATCACAGCACGCCAGGCCTCCCAAATGAAAGTCTGGGTTCCTGGTTTGTAAGTTAGAGAGGAATGTGATGGTAGAGATACCCAAGGGCTTGAGTCTCATCACCTCCTTCCCCTCTGGCTTCCTGTCTCGGACACATCCTAACCCCTCTAAATTGCTCAGCTAAGAGTTCTTATCCGTAGGTAGGGACTGAGATTAAGCTGTCTGAGTGCTTCACCGCATCCACAGGAGAGGTAGAGACCAGATGACTTTTCAAATCTTCTAGCTCAGAGGCTCTACCATCATGTAGATGTTTTTTGTAATCTCAGAATTATCATCTTTAGGTAGACAATATGTCTTCATGCTTTGTTTCATATGGTTTGGGACACATTTGTATTAATACCTTCCCAGCATCCACACTCACTTTTTTGGTGAAGCTCCCCTTTTTCAACTTTTGGTTACAGGAATGCATGTCATGTAGAATACAATCAAGGTTATACCCAAAGTGTCTAAAATCAGCCCTTCATAGTTTGTGTTATAAAAATTGTAATCCTCAGCATGTGACATAGAACAGAAAAATAATACAATGTTTCAGGAGATTTTCCTGCTGTAACAGTCTCTTCCTGAGTCAGAATCACTCTCTTGTATGTCTTTCAATTGGATTTTGTTTTATTTTAGTCAGCTTGTCTTTCAACTCTAGAACCCCAAATGAAATATCTAAGAAGGAATTACTAAGGAGAGTTAAAAATGCTTTTATTGTTTACTGCAATCAAACAGTAAGTCTTTAGTAAATAAAGCATTGGGTTATCAATCTATAGATTTAACAAAAAAATGTATTAAAAATTCCTGCCCTACAAAAAAAGATTTCTATTTAATGGAAATATGTGGCATATTCACACACAAAAACCACACAACCTGTTTAATATAATTTAATTTAAAACAGCTTACTAAGTAACAAATATTTGGACAAGCCAGACAATTATCTGTTGTTCAGGTGAGAAAGAATTCATTTACTATGAGGTTCATAAGGAAGGTTTTATTTTATAAATAGACTTCAGCTAGACACATTTAAATTTTAAAAGGGAAATGACATGAACAAAATCATAGAAGTTGAAATGCACAGTTCTTGTCCTGGGTGTAGTTAGAAAATCAGTTTATGTAAATGGTATGAGAGATAGTACTTCCATGTGAAGATGAAGATGCCACATGAAATGCTCACATCCTGGGGGAAGAGCACGATGACCCAATAGATCATCTCACTGATCCAAGAGACCAATACCATGACTTCTTATGTTCCCTTTATCTCATTATTTAAATTTATGCTTAAATGTGTGTTTCACAACATATAGAATATTTTTATAGCCCTCTATATACATATTTATGGTATGCATCTATTGAGGATGCTTCAATTTTTTCTTTAGGAATAGATGCTCTAAAAGTCTCTTAATATTAATATAGTCTTCATAAAGTTGCCATAAAACTCATCCAAATGATTTATTGTAATACCATAACAATTTTTTAAAAAACTAAAATATTTGTTTACCATTGCTTTCAAATTTCTGCCTATTCTTGACCCAATTTCATTTCTATTTTTATATTTTTTTCAATATAGCCTATTCTTTGCCCTACACTTTTAATGCAGTTTCCTATCTCTACACCAATCCCCAACAATTACTATTTATATTCTTCCTTCTTTTTTTCTTCCCTTCCTTTCTCCCTTCATTCTTTCCTTCCTTCTTTTCTCTTTTTGTACATTCTAAATAGATTTTTATTACTAAAAATGTACCAAACACTGTTTTAGATACTGAAACCAAAACATGAAAATGTGATCCTGTGTTAATAATCTAATAGTCTAGTGCAAGAGCTCGTAGTCATCCAGTGTCTCCTGTCCCATGGTCTCCTGTCAAGAATTTTCCCGTTTCGCTTAATATACTTATGCATTATGAAATCCCGTTGGTCTCCATGCATTTTGTTTGCATCTATAGTTCAGAATTTACATTCTCTCTTGTCTCTTAACAAGATATTTTGTCACTATTTTCTCTACTAGATCCCATCTTTGTTCGTTCTTTCCTTTATTCATTCATCATAAAATCATTGATATCTTACTCTATTCTGTGTGCAATAAGGAATTACTGTATAATCAGAGCAGGTCAACTTTAGAGCTCCTACAAATGTGGGGTAAGGAAAAAAAAAGAAAAAATATTTATGCAAAAATGACATTTGATGGTTCATTTTGAAACATTGTAGTCAATATATTGAAAATCAGAATTTTATTGGATTCCCTAACACCTATCTTATAGCTTAGTGATAGTTTTGTTTCGAATTATATAAGAGAAAGACAGCATAATATTTTCACTTGCTTTGTCCCTCTAGTATTTTTTTCCTTTTTTTGGTCCCTTACCTTCTTTACAGAAACCAGTGACTGATTCACTGTAGGCACTTTTTAAATGCTATTGTTCTGGACCATTTGGTAAATCAATAACAGCAAATTACTGTCATTCCCTCCAAAAAAAAAAACTATATACGTATATATGTATATATATATAGGCATGGAATAAAAATATGAGATGCCATTAAATTTTAATTTCAGATAAACAAAAAAATATAGTTTATGGGATATACTTATACTAAAAAGTATTTGTTGCTTATCTGAAATTAAAATTTAACTTTGTACTCTATTGTTTTGATGGAGAAGGTAAGAGCAACCCACTCCAGTATTCTTTCCTGGAGAACTCCATGGACAGAAGAGCCTGATGGGCTACAGTCCACAGGGTCACAAAGAGTTGGACATAACTGAGTGACTAACTTCTCCATGTTTTGACTGATAACCTAGAGGGAACTATTGATTGAATACCATAAATTAAAGCTTCTTTTAGGAGCAAATTTATAATCTAGGCAACAGAAACTGTGCCTTTGTGAATTTCCACAGAACATATAGGTAGGTGTTTAAAAGGACAGGACAAGTGGTATAATGGAATTTGGGGGCAGATAAGTGTGTCCTGTGAGAAAACAGACCACACATGCACTGGGTTAGTCAGCTAGATTTTATGATAGGAGTAAAAGTTAAAATGCAAAAGCTGATCATTCAAAGTGGGAGTAATTATTCATTTTTCTACAAAAGCCTTACAACTGCATGGTGACTGAATTCCACTTTCTTCATACCTCAGATTCCTTCCTGGGTTCCACAGTGTTCTTATATTTCTCTCTTTGTTTCATGATCAGTTATTTGCCACTTCCCTTTCTAATCTCTACTTTCACCCGACTCCTCCAAAGTGGCTTTTTTCCCCTGTCGTTTAAATATTGTAGTTAAGTTAATGCCTCATTTTCACATTTTTGCAGTTTTTACACAATGCTTTTTGCATATACTCAATTAGTATAGAGACTAGTATATATAGCAGAGATTTGTAATTAAAATTTTTTAATTTGTAATTAAAATTGAAATTATAAGAATAATATTTACTAAACATTTGTTCTTCTTAACTTTACACTTATATTTCTTGAATCTCCCCAAAACTCTATGGGACATTCATCTTTTCGTTTTAGTGATAAACATGATATGTTTTACCAAACCAGTATGAGTATAAAGACAGGGAATAAATATAATGCTGAAATCACTAAAGTGTTTAAATGTGTTCAAAGACTCAAATTTCAGCTATACTTTGGTGTTGAGCTGGTGAAGAGTGCAGTTAAGCAGTTTGATCTTGAGGACCAGTGATTTGAATCATAAATGAGTGAATATGAAATAGATTGCTTGTGTAAAATGTTACAGGTTCTACTGTCAAATATGATTTTGAAAGTAAATTTTAATAACAACTTAAGGAAGAGTTTAAATGATAGTAACTGGGCTCTGACATGTCAGAAATATATCACCCCAGAAATCAAAATAAATTTTATACTCATAATGCCTCCTTCCACAACCCTTTAATATCTCAGTACTGTTTTTTAAAAGATGATAATTAAGACTTCTTTTCTTTCTTTGGGCAAAGTCAGTTTGCTCTTAAGTATGTAAAACATTCGGCTAAATGAGCCTGGCAGAAAATCTATCTATCTGTAATTAGACTTTCTCCTTTCTGTGATTGAGGACAATTTTGAGGTGAAATTAGAAAGTTCAGAACCTAAGTGGAAGAATCATAGAAGGACATTAATTGAAGCCTGTCACCTCTAAACTTCTACACAGTGTAGATTAACAGCAATTTAAATACACACTCTTCTGAGAGCTCTATGATATATGAAGTGAGTTGATGTTCTCAACTAATTTCCTAATGAAAAAGTGTATCCTTTAATAAATACCAGCATTGTCAATATTATGTAAAAGTCCAACGAGTGAGTGAGTGAGTGAAAGTCACTCAGTCGTGTCCGACTCTTTGCAATCCCATGGACTATATAGTCCATAGAATTCTCCAGGCCAGAATACTGGAGTGGGTAGCCTTTCCCTTCTCCAGGGGATCTTCCCAACCCAGGAATTGAACCCAGGTCTCCACACTGCAGGTGGATTCTTTACCAGCTGAGCCACAAGCGAAGCCCAGGAATACTAGAGTGGGTAGCCTATCCCTTCTCCAGTGGATCTTCCCGACCCAGGAATCGAACCAGGGTCTCCTGCATTGCAGGCGGGTTCTTTACCAACTGAGCTATGAAGGAAACCCCTATAAGTCCAAGGAGATTACTTTAAATTTACAAACTGTATTTAGCTTTTCATCTTCAAGGTTTACTATATTATTATTTTTTTAATTATTTATTTTTTAATTGAAGGATAATTACTTTACAGAATTTTGCTGTTTTCTGTCAAACCTCAACATGAATCAGCCATAGGTATACATATGTCCCCTCCCTTTTGAACCTCCCTCCAATCTTCCTCCCCATTCCACCCCTCTAGGTTGATACAGAGCCCCTGTTTGAGTTTCCTGAGACATACAGCAAATTCCCATTGGCTATCTAATTTACATATGGTAATGTAAGTTTCCAAGTTACTCCCAACATGCATCTTACCCTCTCTCCCCTTCTCCCTATGTCCATAAGTCTATATTAATGTAAAGTGTGAAATAGAGTGTCATTATGTATACCGACTGCCATGTCCTTTCAGCTGTCACTAACCGCTGGATTAGCTATAGCTTATTCCAAAGACTGCACGATTATTTCAAATGCAAACCATTTAGTCATGTGGTAGCCAGCCTCCAAGATGACCCACAATGATCCTTGCCTTCTGGAATTCACGCCGCCTGTGTTTCCCTCACAACTTGTACCACGGTCAGTCTATACACCTACTAGAAAATGTTAGAAGAGATGATATGCTGTGTCAGAGGTTTCTCCTTTGCTCTCAGTCGCTTGTTCTGACGGAGGCCAGTTGCCATGTCACAGGGACGTTCAGGTGGCCCAGTAGAGAGGTCCATGAGACCAGGAGCTGAGGCATTTTTCATTCATTTCTTTTCATTTTTACTTCAAATCTTGATATTAAAATCCTGCCCTTGATAATAGCTCAAAAAATTCTCATTTATTCATAATTATCCTAATGGAATATTTATCACCACTGTACATATTTGAGAATTGCCCTCAACACATTAAATTCAGTTTGAAATTTCAGTGCCTGTCATAACAAAAATTGTACCTCCTAGTTAAATCTAACAGCCTATAACCCTAGGAATATATTAATATATCCTTAAATTGTAAAACCTCCATCTAAAATTCTTCTAATGTGTGCTTTGAATCAAAATATTCAAGTAAATGTTTGTGCATTATATTATTAATTAATTTAAACGTAAGTTTGATCTAGTAACTCCTTAAACATTTATATTAGTTGCAATTCTAATAACATTATCATGAATATAAAAAAATTCATCTCAGAATCAAACAATTTAGAAATTAATCTGACTTCAATTTTTCGAAAATATGTTTACCAAGCCTTCTTTGTTTTCCTAGCTTAGCTCTGGTAACATCAATTATTCTATTGGACTTCACATAAAGCATGTGAACATCACCATATAACTGCCTGAAAAGCGAATGCCAATAGGTCGGCAGGCCTTCCTGATAAACCCCACAGGGATGGGGGCGACCATCACGATACTCCCCATGAGAGCATTTCCTGCTGGGTGCTTCTTCCTCCTCCCAGAGTCTGTTCTTAGAATCAGCTCCAAAGAATCTTCAGTGAGGCCTCTCAAGGGGAGTATTATAACACTCAAGAGGAGTATTTAATATACTTCTTGAAATGAATTTTGAAAGCTGCCAGGTTCCAGTACTTTGCTCTCTGTCACCCTTATGTCAGTTGGCCTCTGGGGCATTTAAATGAAGCAAGCAGAGGATTAACCCCAAGTTAGATGGCACAGTAAGAGACGGCTCTCAAGCAGCTAAGAATGTGCAGGGGGCAGTAAGGAAATGGGTTTATGCTGCTTAGGAGAAATTTCTTATCTAATTCACTCAGTTAACTAAGAAGCAGAACAGAAAAATTAAGTGTATAAAAGTGTTAAAGTTTTATATCTCTATTGTTACTAGTCTTGGGACTAATTTTGTTAGTTAATAGCCTTTATTTTTTAGAACAATTTTAGGTTTACAGAAAAATTAAGCAAAAATTACAGAGCTCCCATACTACTCTGGCTGCAGCACATGGAGTCCCCTCTACTATTAACATCATTCACTAGTTGGTATAATGCTACAACCGATGAGCCAGTGCTGATATGTTACGACTCACTTGTATTGTGTTTTTTGTTATCTTGTGTTCTGTGAGTTTGAAGAAACATATAGTGACATGTGGGCTTCCCTAGTGGCTCAGACAGTAAAGAATCCACTTGCAATGTGGGATCCTTCTGTTTGATCCCTGGGTCAGGAAGATCCCCTAGAGAAGGGAATGGCTACCCACTCCAGTATTCTTGCCTGGAGAATTCCACAGACAGAGGAGCCTGGTGGGCTACAATCCTTGGGGCCACAAAAAAGTTGTGCATTACTGAGTGACTAACACTTTCACTTCTCATAGTGACATGCATCCATCATTACAGTGTCATGCAGAGTATTTTCACTGTCCTAAAGCTCCACTGTGCTCTCCCTCTTCATCTCTCCTCACACTCCAACCTCTGCAACCATTTTGTGTATTTTGAATAATAGTCTTTATTAGATACGTGTTTTGTAAAGATTCCCTCCCAACTTGTTACTTGCAGAACTACTTTCTAAAATATTTTATCTATTTTTTAAACATATTTATTTATTTGGCAGTATTGGGTCTTAGTTGCACATGTAGGATCTTAGTTCCCCAACCAGGAATCCAACTCAGGCACCCTGCATTGGGAGCTTGCAGCCTTAGCCACTGGACCACCTGGGAAGTCCCTAAAATATTATGTTTTAAGTTTTTATCTTTCACTTTCTAGACAGATGTAAAATATATATTTCTAAGTGTCATAAATTATAGATTTTATATAACTAAAGACAGTAACTCACCAAGTTTGATCAAATGGCAATTATCAAAGACAAAGGATCTGGCATATAGCAAGTATTACATAAATATAAGGTACAGGTGTGTCTTTATATAAGCAAAGCCTTTCTCATAATTCTCATCAGACACAAATAAAATTAATAAACTCAATGTGATATAAAGTACTTCCATTTTAGGAAAATGTCTAGATGTGACATTTTGAATTCAAACTTTACAAAGAAACTCATCTCATAATTGCTAATCTGACATAAATAATGTTTCACTTAAATTTAATTGGGTAGTTATGTCCTTTTGTAGTTCATGAAGATCAAGCAGAGATCACACTGTATTGGCAAGCAAAAGTGTATATGAACATCAAATCAATATATGGTTTAAAAAAAAGCCAATTTCACGTATTTCATTTGTAAATTATCCACAAAGAGTTTTATTTACTTTTTTATAAAAGCACTTTTGCCTTGAAAAAAAATCAATATTTTGTCATCTAAATGCTTATCTTGTAGTTCCCTGTGACCTCAATTTATTTCAGAGTGTTCCTATTAATACAGATGTTGAATGGGAAAACACCAAGAAATAAAATTCTTTCTGCTGGAGAAAATTATAGTTCCATTGTTTGGGAACTGACCAGCGGGGTCAGTTTCTCCCAAGTGCTATGAGGACCCCTGTGGCAAAAAGCCTGATATACCATCTTTGTTTGGAAAACTACAGTAGCTTTCTGTAGGTTACAATACAGTACCTTTCAACTTTTTGTGGAATAGAGGTATATTCCTCTATTCATCTGGTGTATTCCTCTATTCCTCTGGTATATTCCTCTATTTCTCTGGTGTATTCCTCTATTCCTCTGGTATATTCCTCTATTCCTCTGGTATATTTCAGAGGTACTGAAAATATATGCTAAGGCAGGTTGTGGAAAGACATGCCATACTAAGAAGTTCTGGACATGATCTTAAATGAAAGTAAGAGCCAGGGAGTGTTTTTCAGTAGGTAAGCAACATCTTCAGTCCTTCATTTAGAAGAGTATCTTGAATATCAGTTTACAGAATTTGCTAGAAGATGTCCAGAATGAAGAAAGAGAAAACAGTTAAGATAATGCTCCAGTATTAAAAAGCAGAGACATCACTTTGCCTACAAAGGTCCATATAGTCAAAGTTATGATTTTTCCAGTAGTTATGTACAGATGTGAGATATGCACCATAAAGAAGGCTGAGTGCTAAAGAATTGATGCCTTTGAATTGTGGTGCTGGAGAAGACTCTTGGGAGTCCCTTGGACACCAAGGAAATCCAACCAGTCCATACTAAAGGAAATCAATCCTGAATAATCATTGGAAGAACTGATTCTGAAGCTGAAGCTCTAATACTTTGGCCACCTGATGTGAAAAACTGACTCATTGCAAAAAACTCTGATACTGGGAAAGATTAAGGACAGGAGGAGAAGGGGATGACAGAAGATGAGATGGTTGGATGGCATCACTGACTCAGTGGACACGAGTTTGAGCAAGTTCTGGAAAATGGTGAAGAACAGGGAAGCCTGGCATGCTGCAGTCCATGGGGGTCACAAAGAGTCAGATACCACTGAGTGAACAAAAAACAACAGCAATCAACTCAAGGGCATTGCTGCCTTCAGCTCCCAAGGCAGTAGTAGTAGAACTTAGAGAAGGTGACAGATCAAAGACGTATGAACTATGTGTGAAATTTCCTAAATTTGGCAACTGGTTGGTTGATTATGAGGGAATGAGAAGAGAGGAAATAAAGGTGATTCTAAGAGTTCTAACATGGGCCCCTGTATAACCAAAGTTAGCAATCATTGTATTGATAATAAAACTAACACAAACAGTAAAAGAAGTACAGTTTTGATGATAACATATTTCAAATCCCCAAAATGTTGCAATGTATTTGGATATAAACCATTAGTTATTTTCCCTTTTTATTTTGTAAAGTTTGAAGAATTATTCTTAAGGACCTTAGAATTTTTCTATGTAAAATAAGAATTGTTGACCTAAGTTGGGCCAAATGAAAAGATTAATTAGCAGACAAATGGATAAAGTAAAGTGGTAGCAAATTTGGAACACTCAGCAGTGGCCACAGGACTGGAAAAGGTAAGTTTTCGTTCCAATCCCAAAGAAAGGCAATGCCAAAGAATGCTCAAACTACCACACAATTGCACTCATCTCACATTCTAGTAAAAATGCTCAAAATTCTCCCAGCCAGGCTTCAGCAATACGTGAACCATGAAATCCCAGATGTTCAAGCAGGTTTTAGAAAAGGCAGAGGAACCAGAGATCAAATTGCCAACACTTGCTAGATCATTGAAAAAGCAAGAGAGTTCCAGAAAAACATCTATTTCTGCTTTATTGACTATGCTAAATCCTTTGACTGTGTGGATCACAATAAACTGTGGAAAATTCTTCAAGAGATGGGAATACCAGACCACCTGACCTGCCTTTTGAGAAGCCTATATACAGATCAGGAAGCAACAGTTAGAACTGGACATGGAACAATAGACTGGTTCCAAATAGGAAAAGGAGTACGTCAAAGCTGTATATTGTCACCCTGCTTATTTAACTTATATGCAGAGTACATCATGAGAAATGGTAGGCTGGAAGAAGCACAAGCTGGAATCAAGATTGCTGAGAGAAATACTAATAACCTCAGATATGTAAATGACACCACCCTTATGGCAGAAAGTGAAGAAGAACTAAAGAGCCTCTTGATGAAAGTTAAAGAGGAGAGTGAAAACGTTGGCTTAAAGCTCAACATTCAGAAAATGAAGATCATGGCATCCGGTCCCATCACTTCATGGCAAATGGATGGGGAAACAGTGGAAACAATTGCTGACTTTATTTTTTGGACTCCAAAATCACTGCAGATGGTGATTGCAGCCATGAAATTAAAAGACGCTTACTCCTTGGAAGGAAAGTTATGACCAACCTAAACAACATATTAAAAAGCAGAGACATTATTTTGCCAACAAAGGTCCATCTAGTCAAGGCTATGGTTTTTCCAGTAGTCAGGTATGCATGTAAGAGTTGGGCTATAATGAAAGCTGAGTGCCGAGGAATTGATGCTTTTGAACTGTGGTGTTGGAGAAGACTCTTGAGAGTCCCTTGGACTGCAAGAAGATTCAGCCAATCCATCCTAAAGGAGATCAGTCCTGGGTGTTCATTTGAAGGACTGATGTTGAAGCTGAAACTCCAATACTTTGGCCACCTGATGTGAAGAGCTGACTTATTTGAAAAGACCCTGATGCTGGGAAAGATTGAGGGCAGGAGGAGAAGGGGACGACAGAGGATGAGATAGTTGGATGGCATCACCAACTCAATGGACATGAGTTTGGGTAAACTTCAGGAGTTGGTGATGGACAGGGAGGCCTGGCGTGCTGCTGTTCATGGGGCTGCAAAGCATCCGACACGATTGAGCTACTGAACTAAACTGAACTGAAAGTGGTAGAACCTCTGTCCACTTTCTGCTAATTTCTCGTTCTTAAAGCTGAGAATTTAGAGCTCAGAATAAAGTTCATCTTCTCTCACTGGACCTAATGTGAATAAAGCATAGCCTTTCCACTCACTCCCAACCCTGATATTGCATTGAGTGAACCCAGTATGTATTTAAAAACAAGTTCAGTTCAGTTCAGTTGCTCAGTCGTGTCCGACTCTTTGCAACCCCGTGGACTGTAACCTACTAGGCTTCTCCGTCCGTGGGATTCTCCAGGCAAGAATACTGGAGTGGGTTGCCATTTCCTTCTCCAGGGGATCTTCCCGACCCAGGGATCGAACCCAGGTCTCCCGCATTGGAGGCCTTTTAGCTCCTCTTCACTTTCTGCCATAAGGGTGGTGTCATCTGCATATCTGAGGT
>SJYT01060273.1:58545-78838 GCA_006410635.1 Cephalophus harveyi
CTTGGGTTGCCCTGCAGGCATGGCTTGGTTTCATTGAGTTAGACAAGGCTGTGGTCCTAGTGTGATTAGATTGACTAGTTTTCTGTGAGTATGGTTTCAGTATGTCTGCCCTCTGATGCCCTCTTGCACCACCTATCATCTTACTTGGGTTTCTCTTACCTTGGGTGTGGGGCATCTCTTCACGGCTGCTTCAGCAAAGCACAGCCGCCGCTCCTTACCTTGGACGAGGGGCTGTTCCTGACCTTCAACGTGGGATAGATCCTCTAGGCTCTCCTGCTGATCCTTGGGTTGCTCCTCCCGGCTGCCGGCCCTGGCCTCGGGCGTGGGTGGCTCCTCCCAGCTGCCGCCTCTGGCCTCGGGCTCAGGCTCAGGGTCACCGCCCTTGGCTCCGGGCTCGAGGTGGCCCCTCCCAGCTGCCACCCCTGGCAACAAAACAAATTAAACATCTTTTGTTACTTTTTCATATTCTTATGTTGGACAGAGATAACAGAAAAGTTTATACAAACTATGCATATAATTTCAAAAAATCAATGATTCCTTTTTACTATGTACCCTCAAAATATCCCTTTCCGACTACCCTGTAATATTGTCTCATAACCTCAATAAGCATAAAAAATGTCCACGGGACTTGTGATAATACATGTTCCTGGGCCCCTGGGTTGTCAGATTGTGATTCAGTAAGTCTTACATGAATACAGGAATCTGTACTATCGTAAGTGCCTCAGAGATTTCCAAAGTATGTGTTTCCAGTAAAACAATAGAGCAAGGACCTTAAAGAATCACTTTACCATGCTTTAAACCCGCTCTGTTAACTTTGTTTTGAAGTTGTAATTTGAAGTTGCAATTTAACAGATGTTCCCATGTATTTTTGTTATGCTTTCAGTCTTGCAACTATTTTTATTGTGTATTTTCTACAATATTTCTTTCCATGACTTTTGACTGGTCCTTAATGCTCAAACTAAATTCAGGATACTGGTGGCCTGAGGGATACTACTGTAATACCATGTAGCTGCCTGAACAAGTCCCCAAGGTAGCAAAGATATACTCTTCTTGTGAATAGTATATCAAATTGGATAAAATAGTCATGAAGAATTGGAGAGACTGCAGTCGTTATTTTACTCTGATGTAGCTTTTAAATCTTAATATTTGCCTGAAAGTTTTTTGTTTCCAGTGAAAGCAAAAAAAAGTGAATGCATTTCTTTTCAGATATATAATGATTTATTTAGGAGGTAGACAACATCAGTGTCCACCTATTCAGATCCTTCTGAGTAAAGAGCCATTGTAAAGAAGCAGTTTACAGAAGCATTCACAATAACCTTCCTGGTTACCTTGATGAGTGCCTTTCAAAAGCCTCTCTTCTTTCATCACCTTTCTTAGCATATATATCTCCCAGAGAAATGCATGCTGTTGAAATGCAAACGAAGTAAGCTTGCCACATAGTCACTGGAGACCTCAAGCTTGAACATGTTCCTAGCTCTGTGATTCTCTGCGCATTTCCTGAGCAGGTGCGGATTTGCTCTGACTCATGAGACTGGCAGTTAGAAAGCCTCAGTTGATAAGTACCAACACCCGCCTCTGTCATTAACAGTGGCTGCTAGACTAATGGCACATCTGGCATCTTCCGTCACTGATTACAAGTCATCCCAAAGTCCTGTTGCTCAGCCATGAGCATAAAGACCTGAGCCCATACATTTTTTTTTTTCTTTTTGCTCGTGTGTTGCAGATACTGGGACATTCTATTGGTGAATTTGTTAAAATAGGGATAAGGTTAAATGATTACAGACGTTTTATATTCAACGAGAAGGATTAAAACAAATTTGAAAGTGGTTTAATTACTAAGAAAAAATTCTAGGCTGAATATAACTGTGCTAAGAATTTAAGAGGTGAGAACAATATCAACAACAAATCAATAAATTTAACATATTCTCATATCAAGTTAAAACTTTGTATAAAATATGTGCACAAATTTATAAGAATATTATATAAGAAATTAAAAGCAAGAGAACAAAGAGAATTAGTAGTTTCTGAAATATTAAAAAATATAATGTTCATGTCTAATGGGATACTAAAAGACATACTTGAAAGACTCTTTCTTATTTCTCTTGTGAATTAAAATTGCTAGTAGACTTAACATTTTGAAAATATAATGAAATTTAGTGTATGTAATAGCATATAATTCATTCAAGAAAAAATATCCAAACCTTAATTCCAGTATAATGGAATTTGAGCTCTCTGTTATAGCCCAGGAAATGAATCAGAGATTGACTGAGAATATTATGTTAAACTTTCAATGAAGCACGACAGCTGGGATATAGTTGGGAAATTAAAATTGCTAGTAGACTTAACATTTTGAAAATATAATGAAATTTAGTGTATGTAATAGCATATAATTCATTCAAGAAAAAATATCCAAACCTTAATTCCAGTATAATGGAATTTGAGCTCTCTGTTATAGCCCAGGAAATGAATCAGAGATTGACTGAGAATATTATGTTAAACTTTCAATGAAGCACGACAGCTGGGATATAGTTGGGACTTTGGAAAGGAAAATATATATATATATATTTCCACCCGTGTGCAAACATATGCTTCTACACTTGAAAAACCTGAATCCTGCTCATCACTCCTTATAAGAAATAAGAGGATTGGAAAAGAAATAGAAATGAAGGATGATGAAGAAAAGAATTTAACAGAGGAACACAATTTCATTAATAGTTAACAGAAATGTTAAGTGCTTTCCTACATGCAAAAGCAATGAATGAGAGGCTAAATTATTTTTTTAACTTTTCAATTTATATTGGAGTATAGACAATAATGTTGGGGTGGTTTCAGGTGGACAGCAAAAGGACTCAGCCATGTATATACATGTATCCATTCTCTGCTGAACTCCCCTCCCATGCAAGTTGCCACATTATATTGAGCAGAGTTCCCTGTGCTATACAGTAGGTCCTTGCTGGTTATCCACTCTCAATATAGCAATGCGCACACGTCACTCCCAAACTCCCTAACTATGCTTTCTCCCCATCCTTTCCTTCTCCCCCATAGCCAAAAGTTTGTTCTCTAAGTCTGTGAGTCTCTGTTTTCTTAATAAATTCGTTTCTTTTTTTTTTAATTTATTTTTAACTGGAGGATGTTTTACAGTGTTGTGTTGGTTTCTGCTGTGTAACAGCATGAATCAGCCACAAGTATACATGTAGCCCCTCCCTCTAGAGCCGCCCTCTCTTCCCGCCCCTTCCTAGCCCTCTAGGCCATCATGGAGCGCCAGGCTGAATTCCCTGAGCTATACAGCTGCTTCCCACCAGCGGTCTGTTTAAGCACGCTATTGTGTCTAGTGCATATATGTCAATGCTCCTCTCTCACTTTGCCCCACTCTCTCCTTCCCTCACTGTGTCACAAATCCATTATCTACATCTGCGTCTTTATTCCTGCCCTGCAACTGTTAGATTTTGCATTTGAGTGATATCATATTTCTTTCTCTGTCTGACTTACTTCACTTAGTATGACAATCTCCAGATCCATCCACATTGCTGCAAGTGGCACTATTTCATTCTTCTTAATGGCTGAGTAGTATTCCCTTACTATTTCTTTATCTTCTTTATCCATTCCTCTGTCACTGGGCATTTAGGTGGCTTCCACATCTTGCCTATTGTAAACAGTGCTGCAGTGAACACTGGGATTCATGTATCCTTTCTGACCATGTATTTCTCCTGATATATGCCCAGGAGTGGGATTGTAGGGTCATACAGTAGCTCTGTTTTTACTTTCTTAAGGACACCTTCATACTGTTTTCCATAGAGGCTGTACCAATTTACATTCCCACCAACAGTGTAGAGGGTTCCCTTTTCTTCATACCCTCTCCACATTTACTGTTTGTGGATGTTTTGATGACCGCCATTCTAACTGGTGTGAGGGGATAGCTCATTGTAGTTTTTATTTGCATTTCTCTAATAATTAGCAGTGTTGAACATCTTTTCATGTGCCTCTTGGCCATCTGTATCTCTTCTTTGGAGAAATGTCTATTTAGGTCATCTACCCATTTTTTGATTGGGTTATTTTTGGATATTGAGCCACATGAACTGTTTGTAAATTTTGGAGACTAATCTTTTGTTGGTCACATCATCCGCAAGTATTTTCTTCCAACCTATGGGTTTTCTTTTTGTTTTGATTATTTTTTCCTTTGCTGTGCAAAAACCTTTGAGTTTAATTAGATCCCATTTGTTTATTTTTGTTTTTATTTCCATTATTCTGGGAGATGGGTCAAAAAATATATTGTTGAGATTTATGTCAGAGACAGTTCTGCTTATGTTTTCAAGAGACTAGACTATTTAGGATAAATCATGAAAGAAATAGCCAGGACAAATCTTTCCTCTTTGATGCTAAAATTATTTTAAAAAACCAACTTCATATTTATAATTACAAGGTGTATATTTTATAGAAACATTATAAATTCTTAGTTAACATTAAATAATAGATCTTTACCAAAAATTAATAATGATATTTGAATTCATAGCTAAAACTTTCTGATGAATCATCAGAGGTAGAAGCTGAATTGTGACAATGTGATATTATTATGTACCTGATATTTCACTTCTGGACAGGTGACTAGTTGATTATTCAGTAATAAAATTTAGTAGGAAAATGGATAATGCTCTCTTTATATATCAGAGACTTCCAAAATATGTGCCATGGAAACTAGTTCCATTTGATATTAATATCTGTTGTGGGAACCTGAAAGGACTCCGTGAGAAGTAAAGTTGAGCAATTCTGAGTTAAATAGATTGGTAGCTCAGATGCTAAAGAATCTGCCTGCAGTGCAGGAGACCCAGGTTCAATTCCTTGTTGGAGAAGATCCCCTAAAGAGGGGAGTGGCTACCCACTCCAGTATTCTTGCCTGGAGAATTCCATGGACAAAGGAGCCTGGTGGGCTACAGTCCATGGGATCACAAAGACTCGGACATGACTGAGCAACTGACACACACACACACACGTGGGAAAACATAGCACTCTAAATATGCTAAAATATATTTTAGATCTCATGTAGTGTCTCCTGTGCATAGTTATTTTTAAACTTATTGATTACAAAAAGCACTATTTTCTCAGATATCCTTTAGAACTGTTTATCCAAAGCACAGGTTTTAGAAAATCTCATTCAGAATTATAAGCAAAAGTTCTATATTATAAAAATATTTGAAAATTTCAAAAGATTGCTAGCACCAATAATGACTTTATTGCTGTTCCTGAGACTAAATGTTATTTACCACCTTTTAAGGGAAAAAATAGCCCCACCATGTCCATTGTAGACACATCGTGATGATTTGTTAATAATTATTACAATTGCCAGAGATTTAAGTAGGTGTCCCACAAAATACTCAGTTCAGTTCAGTTTAGTCGCTCAGTCGTGTCCGACTCTTTGCGACCCCATGAATCGCAGCACGCCAGGCCTCCCTGTCCATCACCAACTCCTGGAGTTCACTCAGACTCACGTCCATCGAGTCAGTGATGCCATCCAGCCATCTCATCCTCTGACGTAATATATTACAATTTGGAGGATACTCCTCACTTGTTCATTGAAGCAAGGAACATGGAAGAACTACTGAGCTTCCCACTGTCTTTTTGAAATAAGCTTGGAAACTCAATGAATTTCAACTGCTGTAATTCATCCCCATTAAAAAAAAAAAGATCTCTAGTATAAAACCTATCCACTTGACAATTTTAAGTGCAACACAGCAGTGCTAATGGTAGGCGCTATGTTTTACAGCAGATAGATCAGGAGAACTTGTTCACCTTGCATAACTTTGTATCATTTGAACACCCACTCCCCATTTCCCCTCCTCCCAGATTCTGGCAACCACCATTCTGTGTTCTGCTTTTATGAATCTGACTGTTTTTGATATCTCATATAAGTGCAGTCATGCAGCATTTTTCCTTCTGTGACTGGCTTATCTCACTGATTATAATATCCTCCAGATTTATTCATGTTGTTACAAACAGCAGGATTTCCTTCTTTTTCGGGAATAAACAATAAATAAACTTCGGGGATAAATAAATATTCCATCAGGTATATATGTGTGTGTTTCTGTGTGTGCGTACAAATCACACATTTTCTTTGCAGGCTTCCTAGGGGGCGCACTGGTAAAGAATCTGCTTGCCCATGCAGGGGATGTGGGTTAAATCCCTGTGTTGGAAAGATCCCCTGGAGAAGGAAATGACAACCCACTCCAGTATTTCTTGCCTGGAAAATCTCATGGACAGAGGATCCTGGTAGACTACAGTCTATGAAGTTACAAAGAGTTGAACATGACTGAGCATGCATGCAACATGTTCTTTATTCATTCTTCTGTTGATGGGTATTTAGGTGGTTGCTTCCATATCTTGACTATTGTAAAAATTGCTGCAGTGAACAAGGGTGTGCAGATATCTCTTCAAGATAGTGGATAGTGACTTCCTTTGCTTTGGACGTATACCCATAAGTGGAATTGCTGGATCACATTATACTTCTATAATTTTAATATTTTAATTAAAAATTTATAATTCTATAGTTTTAATTTTTTTTTATGAAGCTCCATGATGTTTTTCATAGTGGCTGTACCATTTTTACATTCCTACCAACAGTGTACAGGATTTCCAATTTCTTCACATCTGTGAAGAAATGTTCTTACTACAATAGAATAACAACTCCCCAAAACCTCTCTGGTAAAGAATCCCTTTAAACACATAAATCATAGCCTAAAATTAAACAGTATACCTAAATGATGTAGGAGGCTGGAGGAAGATAAATTAGGGCTCTAAAGTTTGTTTACTGTCTACATTCTTCACTATTTTTTCCATCATTTTACAAACAAAATCAAATAAATATTGCATATGTTCATCATTTTTAAACTTTTGGTTTAGGGGATTTCAGTCTCAAAGAACTCGTATGATAAAAGCCTATGTATCCATCAGCAGCTTTTACAGTTATCAACATTTGTCCATCTAGTCAGTAGTTTCACTTAGGGAGAAAAGTCCATCTGAAGATGTTCTTAAAAACTTCTTGGAAACCTTGTAGTTACACATTTACTTGATAAATATCCTGAAATCCTCAGAGTTTACTGACAGATAATGTTTAGCAGATTATAGAGCCTGGATGGCATCACGGATTCGATGAACATGAGTCTGAGTGAACTCCAGGAGATGGTGATCGACAGGGAGGCCTGGCGTGCTGCGATTCATGGGGTCGCAAAGAGTCGGACACGACTGAGCAACTGAACTGAACTGAACTCAACTGAAAGGTTGAGAGTTATAGTAGAATTCAGCTTTTCCCAACGTAATGAAATATAATGCCTACTCTTGTGCTGATGGACCAATTACTTAGCATAATTCCTTTGTGCCCTGCTTGAAAAGTGTGAGGGTCACATGCAATAAAGCTTTTTTGTTTTTGGAATAACACTTCTGTTAAAAATCTTTCTAGATTTCAGTGTACCATGTATCATGTGTGTGCTGTGTGCTAAGTCGCTTAAGTCATGTCCAACTCTTTGTGACTCCATGGACTGTAGCCTGCCAGGCTCCTCTGTCTGTAGGATTTTTCAGGCAAATCCTGGAAAGTGAAGTGAAGTGGGTTGCCATTTCCTACTCCAGGGGACCTGTGCTTCTTATGTCTCCTGCATTGGCAAGAGGCATCACACTGCCATCCAGGGATCCAGGGGTCAAACCCGTGCCTCTTATGTCTCCTGCATTGGCAGGCAGGTTCTTTACCACTAGCACCAGCTGGATAATATCTGTAAGCAATCTTCTGCAGTATTGACTTTTACATAGATCCTAAAATCTTTAGTTTAACTGTGAAAAATTATCTTAAAACTTTTTAATTACAATAAATCTTTAGGCTGACAAAATATTTTTAAGTATGTCACGTATAATCATGATGAAGAATGACATTTGAATACTGTACAGAAGATATCTAAAAATTTTAATGAGTATTATTTATTACTCTGCAAAAAATGCTGATAAAGCTTATTACTGTTATTCCTGTGGTAACGAAAACATCTAATTAACTTTGACTAGAGATGCATGCTACTATATTATCCTCTCCAGAAGATGAATTTCATAGCATTAATTTTCTAGCGTGTATTTCTGTAAAATATGACTTGGGCACTGTCTGTATGACTATTAACTTGAAAACAGTTACTTCCCTTATTCTTATCATTCATTATATATTTCAGCACATCCTGTGTAAACTAATAGCATTCAGTTAGAAGATTTAGAGTTTTATGTTTTATGTTCACAAAAAAAAATCTTGGAAGCAACTGACTAATAATAATTTAGAAATTTAGAAGCAACCATGAAATAGTAAAAATATCAAATTTTTAAGAACTTCATTATCTTAACAACGGTAATGAGTTAACCATTCCTAATCCACTCCCTATTAGCCTTAAGAAATTGAAGATATTAAGTGATTTATGTAGAGCTACAGATAGTAAGAAACAAACTAAAGTGTATACCCAGGCTGTGTGATGCTGAAACTCAATACCTTAGTTGCTCATTATACTGCTTCTGCTGTCAGTAGTACTTACATTAATCAGGACAGGCTGCAACACCCACATTTCAACTGAACACAATTAAAATTTATTATGTACCTTTGTGATTGTCTGTGGCAGGGGAGAATTCTCTTCTGTGCATGACTATCCGGAGACCCAGAATTCTTTTGTTTAACGTCACCATCATCTTCAACATGAGGCTTCCCTCCAAGTGTCCCATGGAAGGAGAAGAATGGAGAATCTCTTGCTAGGCCTCCTAGAACTTATGTGCATAATTTCCTGCCCACATAGCATCCAGCATTTGCTGGAGCTTAGCCACATGTTTCCTAACATGAGTGTCTTAGGAATATAGTTTAGCTGTATGGAAAAGATAAATGAATTAACAAAATGTAATAAACTATATATATATATATATATATATATATGTATATTCAGCCTTTTAAAATAGGAAATTCTGACATTTACAACACCATGAATGAACCTCAGTTCAGTTCAGTTCAGTTGCTCCGTCATGTCCAACTCTTTGCGACCCCATGAATTGCAGCATGCCAGGCCTCCCTGTCCATCACCAACACCCGGAGTTCACCTAAACCCACGTCCATAGAATCGGTGGTGCTATCCAGCCATCTCATCCTCTGTCGTCCCCTTCTCCTCCTCCCCCCAATCCCTCCCAGCATCAGAGTCTTTTCGAATGAGTCAACTCTTCACGTGAGGTGGCCAAAGTACTGGAGTTTCAGCTTTAGCATCGTTCCTTCCAAAGAACACCCAGAACTGATCTCCTTTAGAATGGACTGGTTGGATCTCCTTGCAGTCCAAGGGACTCTCAAGGGTCTTCTCCAACACCACAGTTTAAAGCATCAATTCTTCAGCGCTCAGCTTTCTTCGCAGTCCAAATCTCACATCCATACATGACCACAGGAAAAACCATAGCCTTGACTAGATGGGCCTTTGTTGGCAAAGTAATGTCTCTGCTTTCAAATATGCTATCTAGGTTGGTTATAACTTTCCTTCCAAGGAGTAAGCTTCTTTTAATTTCATGGCTGCAGTCACCATCTGCAGTGGTTTTGGAGCCCAAAAATATAAAATCTGACACTGTTTCCACTGTTTCCCCATCTATTTCCCATGAAGTGATGGAACCAGATGCCATGATCTTCATGCCATTCTTTGGAACTCTGCATTCAGATGCTTATATCTTTCCTTTTCTTCTTTGCTTTTCACTTCTCTTCTTTTCACAGCTATTTGTAAGGCCTCCCCAGACAGCCATTTTGCTTTTTTGCATTTCTTTTCCATGGGAATGGTCTTGATCCCTGTATTAAGTGAAATAAGCCAGGTACAGAAAGACAAATACTGCATGATCTCACTTACTGATACATGTGAAATTGAAAATAAACTTGTAGAAGGATAGAGTAGAGAGCGGTAGGGGGGGTAGTGGGGAGATTTGGGTCAAGGGTACAGAATTTCAGTTATTCAAGAGAGTTAATTAATGATAGAAACATGACTCTGGTTAACAGTACTATTAATATATTGTATACTTGAAATGTACTAAGAGAGTAAATCTTAAGTGTTCTCCCCACACTAGGAAAAAAAGAAAAGAAAATGCTAAGTATGTGAGGTGATTTGTTGTTATTACTCAGCTGCTAAGCCATATCCAACTCTTTGCGACCCCATGGACTGCAGCACACCAGGATCCCCTGTCCTTCAGTAACTGCTCATGGTGACTATTTTACCACATGTATGTATATCAAAACATCGAGTTGTACATCTTAAATATATATAATTTTTATTTGTCAATTATATTTCAGTTAAGGTGGAGGGGAAAGTAGATAATATTACACATTTATATTTCAAATATCCAAAAGCTAGTTTAAAGTGAACATTTCAGATTTAAAGAACATTGAGTATCTGAAAACTAGACTTTTTAAAATTTATTTTTCATTGGAGGATAATTGCTTTACAGCATTGTGTTTGTTTCTGCCATACAACAACATGAATCAGACCTAAGTATATATACTTATGTGTATATATATATCCCCTCCTTCTTGAACCTCCCTCCCACTTCATCCTGCACCCCACCCCTCTAGACTGTCACAGTGCACCATGTCGAGCTCCCTTTGTTATACAGCTACTTTCCACTAGCAATATGTTTTATATATGTACTGTATATGTTTCAATACTATGAATACATAGTTCATAGTGAATACATAGTGAATACATCAGTTCCATCAGGTACTGATGGAGCTATTAGCAGGGCAGGAATGGAACCAGAGAGATAGAGAACAAATTTGTGGACACAGTGTGGGAAGAAGAGGGTGAGACAAATTGAGAGAATGTGTTTCCCTTTCTGATTTGCCTCACCTTGTATAACAGGCTCTAGGTTTATCCACCTTAGTCCAATTGACTCAAGTTTGTTCCTTTTTAAGGCTGAGTAATATTTCATTGTGTGTGTGTGTATTGATATAGCGACTATAAGAACAACATGGAGATTCCTTAAAAATCTAGGACTAAAACGACCATGTGACCCAGCAATGCCACTACTGGACATAAACCCTGAGAAACCACAATTCAAAAAGACACATGTACCCCAGTGTTCATTGCAGCACTATTTACAATAGCCAGGACATAATGATTTTTTAATTAAGTCCAGTTTTAGGTCCAAGTTGATAAAAGTTCTATCACTGTTATTTATTTCAGTTTTTCATATATGCAGGTAAATTATTTGAATTGCAATATTCAGAATATAACGCGTCACTGTTTCCTTACTTCTCACTATCTCTTTTTCTAGGGGAAAAATGCATATATAAAAGAGACAACAATTTTAAAGTATGATCTAGGATTAAAAAACATCCTAGAGACAGAAGG
Source organism: Cephalophus harveyi (assembly GCA_006410635.1). Lineage (NCBI taxonomy): Eukaryota > Metazoa > Chordata > Mammalia > Artiodactyla > Bovidae > Cephalophus > Cephalophus harveyi. Next base: position 69,915 of record SJYT01060273.1, read on the forward strand.
TTATGAAAGTTTGAAAATAATTCAGAATAAAATTTAAAATGGAAATCATGTATCCTATAAGCATGAGGGGAGTAAAAAAAAAATCAAAGAGCTTGTACAATTCATCAAGTTTCACTGCACTGAGTTCAATGAATCAAAGTTAACTATATATTATACATTGGAACTTAACTGTCTTAAGGCAGAAGGAGGGAAGACCTAAATTCCTTTGATTCTTCTGCCAACCTGAAAGCTCTGTTTGATAAGCCCTGCAGCCCTGGGCATCTGTTCATTAAGTGCTAATACATGGTCAGATGTTCTCATCACTCATCCTTTATGTTTATGTCATCTCAAGTGATCATACTCAGTATTAATTTACAGAGAGCAATTTTTCAAAATTCTTAGTAGAACCTCTGTAACTATCTTGTATTTGCATGAGAAAACAGAATTAGTCTTTGTTTTAAATGTGCTTCTAATAAATGTATTTCTAAGTGCTCGTAGGAAATCTAATCTTAATAGGAATTTTGAATTTATGAAAACTATGTTTCATCTTTCTCCAAAAATAAAATCGTTTTTCACATATAAATAGACAATTCTTTCAGGTTTAGAATCTAGGTATTGTCAACTGTTTCTATCAAAATAGTTTAAAAGTTCACATTTTGAAAAGTTCACCACAGGTCTGTATGGAGTATTTTATGTTCCTTAGTCTTCGGTTCTTTGTCAGTTCCAGCTGACAGCGACAGCATGGTTCTGCTCTCATCTGTAGGGACGGAGGCTGAGTTTGCATAGACTTGCTGCCTGTGATTTAACACCTGATCCCTGTGGCAACTTGGCAGAGTAATGTAATAAGGGTTATTTTCCTTGTTCTTTTTCCATAGTATCAAGAATGATTCAGAGGCATTTCAATACTATAAAAGCATTATTAGACCTTTAACCACCCTGTACCCCAAAAGGCTGGTCCAGATGGATAATTTTATCTCAAACTATAAGAGCTCTGGCCAGCCACACATGGTAGGGGAGCCTCTTGGATAACTCATTTACACTGGCTAGAATACAGCTACAGAGATGATGAGTGACGGAGATCGGGAAGTAAGGCACACTATAAATCCATGTTCAACTGGAACCAATCTCTCAAAAGCTCTTTAGTTTCCAAGTGTGAAAGAGAAAACTCACTTTATAAGTTCAGTTACAATATTCTTGCTTGCCCCAAAATTACAGGTGTATATTACATTTATTTCTAAAATTATATTTTCTTACATTTATTTTGTCCATCTGTAATTTTTTTTGTTTTTTATATGTTTTTTTTTTTTTTTTGTATGTTATGTAAGTGTTCAATTCTTACTTTCTCCCAAGTGAGAAGTAGTCAGTTATGCTAGCATGACTTATTCAATAGAATATCCTTTCCCACTCAATTGAAATACCAGCTTTTATATATACTAAATTTCTGTAAACATCATGAGCTTTTTCTGCTACATTGAACAATTGGTCCACTTCTGTTACATTACCACATTGCTCAATTACATTATCTTTGAAATGATTTAATACACAGTAAAACAAACTCCCTCACCATTAAAAAAAAAAAAGCATAACAGACAGCATTCTTGTGAGCTGAAAGCCAAACAAATTTACAGTCACATTACCTAAAGTCAGGAAAATATAAAACTTTTCTTGGCTGGTGCTGACTAGCTTTCATGTTTCAAAAGGCCATATGGCATGAAAAATGTAAAAATTGCAGGTGAGCCAAATTCTGCAGATTAGGAGGCTGTGGAACAATTTTTATAATATCTGTTAAATATAAATAGGAAAAGGGTTATAATGAAGAGCAGTATTTCATTGCTGATGAGACTTGCTTCTTTTTTTTGTATGTATCTTTATTTAAATTTATTTTTATTTTATAGTATTTTTATAGTAAGTCCTTGTTTATTTTTTAATATTTATTTTTATTTATTTTTTTGGGTGTGCCTGATCTTAGCTGTGGCACTAGGTATCTTTGATCTTTATTGTGACATGCAAACTCTTAGTTGTAGCATGAAGGATCTAGTTCCCAGACTAGGAGTCGAAACTGGGTCCCTGGCTTTGGGAGTTCAGAGACTTTCTCACTGGACCACCAGGGAAGTCTCTTGGTTATATGTTTTAAAAATAGCAGTGTGTACATGTCAATCCCAAACTCCCATTCTGTTCTTCTCCTCTGTCCTCCCCATGGGAACCATAAGTTCATTCTGTAATTCTGTGAGTCTGTTTCTGTTTTGTAAATAAGTTCAATTGTATTATTGTTTTTAGATTCTGCATATAAGTGATATCATAGGATATCTGTCTTTCTCTGTCTGACTTATTTCACTTAGTATGATACTCTCCAGGTCCATCCAGTTTACTGCAAATGACGTTACTTCATTCTTCTCAATGGCTGAGTAATATTCCATGTTGGGGTTCCCTGGTGGCTCAGTGGTAAAGAATCTGCCTCCAATACAAGAAACACAGGAAACACGGGTTCAGTCCCTGGGCCAGGAAGATCCCCTGGAGAAGGAAGTGGCAACCCATTCCAGTCTTCTTGCCTGCGGAATCCCATGGAGAGCAAGCCTGGTGGACTACAGTCCATAAGGTTGCAAAGAGTCTCACACGACTGAAGCAACTTAGTACACATGTCCAATATTATATTGTATATATGTACCACTTTTTCGGAGAAGGCAATGGCACCCCACTCCAGTACTCTTGCCTGGAAAATCCCATGGACGGAGGAGCCTGGTAGGCTGCAGTCCATGGGGTTGCGAAGAGTCAGGCACCACTTCTTTATCTATTCCTCTGCTGGTGGTCATTTTTGTTGCTTTCATGCTTGGTTGTTGTAAACAGTGCTGTGGTGATCATTGGGGTGCATGTATCCTTTTGAATGATGTTTTTCTGCTGATACATGCCCAGGAGTGTGATTGCTGGATCATATGGTATCTCTATTTTTAGCTTTTTAAGGAACATCCATACTGTTCTCCATAGTGGCTATACCAACTTACATTCCCACCAACAGCATTAAAGGGTTTCCTTTTCTCCACATCCTCTCCAGCATTTATTGTTTGTAGATTTTTTTATTATTATTATTATGGCCATTCTGACTGGTATGAGGTGATATCTCATTATAACTTTGATTTGCATTTTTCTAATAATTAGCAATGTTGAACATCTTTTCTTGTGCCTCTTGGCCATCTATATGTGTTCTTTGAGAAAATGTCTATTTAGGTCTTCCACCCATTTTTTGATTGGTGGTTTGTTTTTTTGGATATTGAGCCACATGAGCTGTTTGTGAATTTTGGAGACTAATCCCTCATTGGTCACATCATTTGTGAATATTTTATCCCATTCTGTAGGTTGTCTTTTCGTTTTGTTTGTGGTTTCCTTTGTTTTGAAAAGCTTTTGAGGTCAATTAGGTCCCATTTGTTTGTTTTTATTTCCATTACTCCGGGAGATGGATCAAAAAAGGTATTGCTGTGATTTATGTCAGCAAGTGTTCTGCCTATGTTTTCCTCTAAAAGTTTTGTAGTACTCACTGAGACTAGTTTCTTTTGTAAGGACCTTGGCAAATGTACCTATATCATACAAATAACCTTCAAAGTACTTGGTTATAAAATATTCAAAGAATATGCAGTTAATAATTTGTAAAAAAAAAATATGTATATTAAATCATTCAATAGTATTCAATAGAAACACACAAAAACACACAAATAAAACACACAGAAAAAAACACAAATAGAAAAGATTATGTATTGGTTGATTGATGTAAAGCTTATGAGCAGAGGTTCCCTGGGACTCCTTGTGTTTTGCAGCAGCAGAGGTGATATATGAACTACTTCCGTGTTCGTAGACACTGTATAGAACCTCAGTCAGTTCAGTCACAGTTGTGTTCGACTCTTTGTGACTCCATGGACTGCAGCACACCAGGCCTCCCTGTCCATCGTCAACTCTCTGAGCTTGCTCAAACTCATGTCCATCAAGTCAGTGATGCCATCCAACCATCTCATCCTCTGTCATCCCCTTCTTCTCCTGCCCTCAAGCTTTCCCAGCATCAGGGTCTTTTCCAATGAGTAAGTTATTCACATCAGGTGGCCAAACTATTGGGGTTTCAGCTTCAGCATCAGTCCTTCCAAAGAATATTCAGGACTGATTTCTTTTAGGATTTACTGGTTGGATCTCCTTGCTGTCCAAGGGACTCTTGAATCTTCTCCAGCACCACAGTTCAAAAGCAACAGTTCTTTGGTGTTCATTATCCATACATGACTACTGGAAAAACCATAGCTTTGACTATACAGATTTTTGTTGGTAAAGTAATGTCTCTGCTTTTTACTGTGCTGTCTAGGTTGGTCATAGCTTTTCTTCCAAGGAGTAAGTGTCTTTTAATTTCATAGCTATAGTCACCATCTGCAGTGATTTTGGAGCCCAAGAAAATAAAATCTGTTACTCTTTCTGTTGTTTCCCTATGAAGTAATGTGACTGGTTGCCATGATCTTCATTTTTGAATGCTGAGTTTTAAGCCAGCTTTTTCACTCTCCTCTTTCACTTTTATCAAGAGGTTCTTTAGTTCCTCTTCGCTTTCTGCCATAAGGGTGGTGTCATCTGCATATCTGAGGTTATTGATATCTCTCCCAGCAATCTTGCTTCCAGCTTGTGCTTCATCCAGCCTGGCATTTCACATGATGTACTCTGTGTATAAGTTAAATAAGCAGGGTGACAAAATACAGCTTTGACCTACTCCTTTCCCAATTTGGAACCAGTCTGTTGTTCCATGTCCAGTTCTAACTGTTGCTTCTTGACCTGTATACAGATTTCTCAGGAGGCAGGTAAGAATCTAACTGTCAATAATAAGAGTAAAGTGGTATCTGTCTTTATCTCTAGTTGATTTTAAGATATTATTTCTCTCTTTTCTTGTTCGTAGATTCCCTAGCTATATTGGCATAGCGTTTTACTTATGTGATTTGAATCTAAGGATTCTTTCATTAATTCTGGCAAATTCTCAGACATGATCTCTTCAGATATTCCTTTCTCTTATTCTGTTTTCCTCTTCTAGGATTACAAATGCATATATCTTGGACCCTCTCATCCTTCCTTATCTTCTAAACTCTTACACTTTTTCCTTTTTCTCTTCCTGCTGCATTCGGAGTAATTTCTGTCATTCAATGTTTGAGCACACCTTTTCCTCCTCACCTGTTTCTTTCCTTTTTTTGGCTACACCTTGAGGCTTTGTTGTTCCGTCACGTCTGACTTTTTGCAGCCCCATGGACTGCAGCCCACCAGGCTTCCCTGTCCTTCATCATCTCCTGGCGCATGTTTTCCTGCCAGCTGTATTCAAAATGTGTTACCCACCTTATGTTAATTGTTAGGCTGGTGGTACCTCAGCCAAGTGTAATGACTATAAGTTTTAATCTTAATCTTCGTGATGACAGGATGGCGAATATAAACTCTCAGAGGAGGAATTTATCTACACGTATGACTTGGGTCAGGCAAATAAGTTATCTTTTAGGCAAACTTCTCTGTTGAGCACATTTTCTTTTTTAAATACGTATTTATTTGGTGTGCCAGGTCCTGGCTGTGGCATGTGGGATCTTTTGAAGTGTGACTTAGTTGTGGCACGCGAGATCCAGTGCCCTGACCAGGGCTTGAATCAGCGCCTCCTGCATTCAGAGTGTGAAGTCTGAGCTACTGGATGACCAGGGAAGTCCCTGGGCACATTTTCTTAATCCAGGCTTTCATCACGTAGGTCTTCGTGGGTTCCAGCTTTATCCAGGGTTTTCAGTACAAACATGAATCTATCCTAAACCTAATGCTTTGTTTCCTGGCTCTCCATGGTCAATGAAACAAAAGCCTCTTCTTTACCAATGTGAGTGAGTACCTCCAGAGCAAGAGATACTTTTTAATTTTTTTTAACCAGTCTTTTCTTTGTTTTTGGCCCCTAGGGATTTACCTTTATTTCAAGCTCACATCACTTACAAGAATGTTTTACAATTTGTCCAGCATTTAAATACTTTCTACTGCAATTTTAGGTAATGTTAGGCTGCCATGTTACTAGAAACAAAAGCCCTATCTATTCTGTACTTGTTTTGATCTAGTAGATCTGTTTAATGTTGATAGAGGTGTATTTAAAACCACCCATACTAATTGCTTTTTGTGCTATTTTTCATTCATATACAATAATTACACTACATATTTGACTGTTCTATTTCTGGTACAGTAAGATTTTTTCATACACCTTTATCATAAATTGTTCTTTTTACCATTCTTTCTCTTTTGTCACCTTAAATTTTACATTTTATATTATCTTGTTAGTGGTTTCTTATCTTATATATTGTTGCCTGAAATATATTTGCCCATCTCTTTATTTTGAAATGTTGTACATTTCTTGGCTTAAATATGTTTCTGATAAACTGTGGTCCAGCTTTGTATACATTTTGTGCAGCAGTCAACTTGAAATACATCCTTGGCTGTGGCCCTGAATCATTTTGAATACAAAAGAAGAACTATTTAGTTAATGAGGTATAGCTTTTGATGTCTCAATAAAAAATGTATAAGAACTAGGATAGCAAAGGAAAGTTGAAATTCCATGTAATATTCAAGATATGTGATAACTAAAGGAATAATGCATTCTCATTGTTTATCTTAAACTAAAAAATAGTCCATCGTCTCTTTCAAGCTGATAACAAATATCATTTCCATCATTAGGACAAAAAGTCAGAGAGAGAATATTACAGGCCCATTATCAGTTATCTTGGATAAGTTGTTTGTGCACTTCATGGACTGTGGAATGAATATAGAATGCTCTGCTCTAAAATAAAAATCAAAGTAAAAATACTACCCTTTCTTTTAAATTGGTGCATGAAATTGGAATATAAACTTACAGTTTCTTTGCCATAATTAATGTTTAGAAACATTTAGAAATATTGTCAGTCTCAGTCTTAATCTAATTTCAATTTTTCTCAGGTTCTGCTGATTATTTTTTGGTTTCTCCCTTTGTTCTTATAGGGATTCCCTGCTAGATCAGTTGGTAAGGAATCTACCTGCAATGCAGGAGACCCCGGTTAGACTCCTGGGTGGGGAAGATCCACTGGAGAAGGGATAGGCTACCCATTCCTGTATTCTTGGGCTTCGCTTGTGACTCAGCTGGTAAAGAATCCACCTGCAATGTGGGAGACCTGGGTTCGATACCTGGGTTGGGAAGATCCCCTGCAGAAGGGAAAGGCTACCTACTCCAGTATTCTGGCCTGGAAAATTCCATGGACTGTATAGTCCATGGGGTCGCAAAAAGTTGGACAGGACTGAGTGGCTCACTTTCACTTTCATCTCATTCCCTCTACCCAGTGTTCTGACTGGGTGCGTTCTTGGTTAGGAACTATCGTCATCTTGGTCTACTATCTGCTAAAATTTGCCTGATAACTTTGGGATGGTCTCTTTCATATCCAAGTGTTGTACATATACCTAAGTCTTCTTCCTATTCTTTTCTGTGTTCTACCACTCCCTGCCCCTGGAGTAAATATGGAAGATTACAGAAAGGAAGATTATACATAATAAGTAGGGTCCAGGCTAAATTGATTCCTCTGCTTAGCTCTGGATGAACATTGTTACAATAAGAATATCCAGGTGGAACCCTAAGGTGCTCCAACCCCATCCTCCACCACTGCCGTACTGAGGGCTATCTCTGTTTAACTGTTTCACACCAAATGTCATAGTTACATGAAATATAGAGAGATATTTTACCAATATTAGGATATTGTGGATTTTTAATCTAAAAATGAAAACAGATATCAAAACATTAAATATAAATTAGTTCTGTTTTACAGCACTAAGACATTCTTGGGTATAATTAGAAACAAAATTGTGAAAAAGGAATGACATTAAAATTTAGCACTCTTTACCGAAAGGCTCAGCCACTCATAACTACACCTTTTTCCCAGGAATTGTTGCTAACCTTGCATTTTATTTAAGTAAATAATGCCAGGTGATTTTTTTTTCCAGTGAATAAAAATTTATCAGATTTTCTTGTTTCCACACTGAAAATAATCTTTTATACATCAGAATCTCTCTGGGTTATAGGCAGACTTTTAAAAGCATAAATTAATACATTTCATTCATTAATGATCCCCAGGTGCCAATCACAGTACCTGCAATATGAGACGGTCAATAAATTTTTAAATTAGTAGCAACATGAATATTTTTATGTAGCCTCTTTTATGACCAGAGGGAAATAGTTTCCAGGACAGCTGGCCTGCATAGCACTGTCTGTGGTAAAAGAATATTTTTCTCTGAATAATAATAACTTCCCTATATGGATATTTATATGCATCTCTGGCTAAGCAGGATGTCCCCTAAAATAAGTATTGTGTTCTGTTCAGTCAAGTCTTATTTTCTTTTCACCTATTTAACCCCCAAATCTAACTCTATGCCTTGCAACTAGAAGTATAATAAATAAGTGAAAGCATATGGTAAAGCATATCAATTAATATATAATAAAGACAATGTTCAAATCAGCTAGTGCTTGCAATATAAATTATCCAGGGTAATGCCTGCTTAATAAAGAAAAAAATGTGGGTCTCATTTGAATAATTTTAAGCAGTGACTCAGAATTTGGCTATGTGTTGCAACTACTGAATATCCAAAGATTGGTCCTTGTTTGAGAAAGTGTCTTAAGAAGATATTAAGAAGAGGTGGCAAGAATACACGGAAGAACTGTACAAAAAAGATCTTCATGACCCAGATAATCATGATGATGTGATCACTAATCTAGAGCCAGACATCTTGGAATGTGAAGTCAAGTGGGCCTTAGAAAGCATCTCTACGAACAAAGCTAGTGGAGGTGATGGAATTCCAGTTGAGCTGTTTCAAATCCTGAAAGATGATGCTGTGAAAGTGCTGCACTCAATCTGCCAGCAAATTTGGAAAACTCAGCAGTGGCCACAGGACTGGAAAAGGTCAGTTTT
>SJYT01060276.1:0-22087 GCA_006410635.1 Cephalophus harveyi
TGCTGGCAGATTGAGTGCAGCATTTTCACAGCATTATCTTTCACGATTTGAAATAGCTTAGCTGGAATTCCAACACCTCCTCTAGCTTTGTTGATAGTGATTTTTTTTTAAATTTATTTTATTTATTTTACTTTACTGTATTGGTTTTGCCATACATCAGCATGAATCTGCCATGGGTGTACACGTGTTCCCAATCCTGAACCCCCCTCCCACTTCCCTCCCCATACCTAAGGCCCAGTTGACTTCACATTCCAGAATGTCTGGCTCTAGGTGAATGATCACCATCGTGATTATCTGGGTCGTGAAGCTCTTTTTTGTACAGTTCTTCTGTGTATTCTTGCCAGCTTTTCTTAATATCTTCTGCTTCTGTTAGGTCCATACCATTTCTGTCCTTTATTGAGCCCATCTTTGCATGAAATGTTCTCTTGGTATCTCTAGTTTTCTGGAAGAGATCTCTAGTCTTTCCCATTCTGTTGTTTTCCTCTATTTCTTTCTTCTTTTTTTTTAAATATGAATTTACTTTGCATTGATTGCTGAGGAAAGCTTTCTTATCTTTCCTTGCTATTCTTTGGAACTCTGCATTCAGATGCTTATATCTTTCCTTTTCTCCTTTGCTTTTTGCTTCTGTTCTTTTCACAGCTATTTGTAAGCCCTCCTCAGACAACCATTTTGCTTTTTTGTGTTTCTTTTCCATGGGATGGTCTTGATCCCTGTCTCCTGTACAATGTCATGAACCTCCATCCATAGTTCATCAGGCGCTCTGTCTATCAGATCTAGTCCCTTAAATCTATTCCTCACTTCCACTGTATAATCATAAGATTTGATTTAGGTCATACCTGAATGGTCTAGTGGTTTTCCTCATTTTCTTCAGTGTAAGTCTGAATTTGGCAATAAGAAGTTCATGATCTGAGCCACAGTCAGCTCCCAGTCTTGTTTTTGCTGACTGTATAGAGCTTCTTTGGCTACAAAGAATATAATCAATATGATTTCGCTGTTGACCATCTGGTGATGTCCATGTGTGGAGTCTTCTCTTGTGTTGTTGGAGGAGGTGTTGGCTATGACCAGTGCATTCTCTTGGCAAAACTCTATTAGCCTTTGCCCTGCTTCATTTCGTACTCAAAGCCAAATTGGCCTGTTACTCCAGGTGTTTCTTGACTTCCTACTTTAGCATTCCAGTCCCCTATAATGAAAAGGACATCTTTTTTGGGTGTTAGTTCTAAAAGGTCTTGTAGGTCCTCATGCTGCTGCTGCTGCTGCTGCTAAGTCGCTTCAGTCGTGTCTGACTCTGTGCGACCCCACAGATGGCAGCCCACTGGGCTCCGCCATCCCTGGGATTCTCCAGGCAAGAACACTGGAGTGGGTTGCCATTTCCTTCTCCAATGCAGGAAAGTGGAAAGTGAAAGTGAAGTCGCTCAGTCGTGTCTGACTCAGCGACCCCATGGACTGCAGCCTACCAGTCTCCTCTGTCCATGGGAGTTTCCAGGCAAGAGTACTGGAGTGGGATGCCATTGTCTTCTCCTGTAGGTCCTCATAGAACCTTTCTATTGTTAGTTCTAATCTTGTTAATTTACAATGTATGTTACTGGAGTGAGTCTGGTAAAAGTGTATAAGCCCTTGCTGAGACTCAAGAATGGAGGCACTCTCTGTCCCCCTTCTGATGTCTATGTTAGAGACTTTCTCTGTCCTTTTTTATACTTAAAAAAAAATCTGCTATATAAAAGTTCTTGAGTGATCAAGCCTGGTCCCTTGTTCCAAAGCCAAATCTTCTTTGGAGACCATGAATCCGACATCATTCACCATAAGCTATCAGTTTCTGTGCATATTTGTTAAGAGCTGTTCATTTGTTCATCACTAGAATAGAGTGTGGAGAAGGCGATGGCAACCCACACCAGTACTCTTGCCTGGAAAAGCCCATGAACGGAAGCCTGGTAGGCTGCAGTCCATGGGGTCGCTAAGAGTCGGGCACGACTGAGTGACTTCACTTTCACTTTTCACTTTCATGCATTGGAGAAGGAAATGGCAACCCACTCCAGTGTTCTTGCTTGGAGAATCTGAGGGGCGGGGGAGCCTGGCGGGCTGCCGTCTGTGGGGTCGCACAGAGTCGGACACAACTGAAGTGACTTAGAAGCCGCAGCAGCAACAGTAGCAGCAGCAGAATAGAGTAAGTACAATTATGTATACTATGCCAATTAAAGGAAGGTGAAAGTATCAAATCCCTTGGAGTAAATGAAAGAAATTTCAGAGCCACTCGAAGTTGCTGTCTAATTTATGCATGGCACAAGTCAGTCATTAGTGTGTCACACATCGGTTCATAAAACTTTGCGCAAATTTTGAATGGAAGCTGCTTGACTTCCACAGACTTATAGTTCAATAGAAGAAAAAAAAATCTCATGTTATTAAAGTACGAAAGTGCCAGATCAAAACTTACAGCATGAGTGAAAGAAAAAAATCACAGAAACCAGAGTGAAATACATACAAGAAATAATGCATCATCAGTGGTAGCCATACTACAGGAAACATTATTGTGTGGAAAATGCAATATTAATTAATCTACATTTAAAAGTATTTACAGTTTCTACTGAAAGATTAAGAAATGTGATTCAATCCTTTCAGTAATGATAGCTAGGAAAAGATCATAATGTAATGACATTTGGGTGCTCATAAGCCAATAAATTCCAAAGGAAAAAGAAAACCCAACGTGGTTAATTTGACTTTGGGGGTAGATTTCCCTTGCAGAAGTCTGCAAGATTACTGAATATGTGACCCTGAGAAGTAAGCAGAGCTCCTTGGGCCTCAGTGAATCTCTGGGATGAGGCAAAAATGTTGGAGTCCAGGGCACACCAAGAATGGATAGCTTAGTTAAACCAATAGTCTTTCAACCCCCATTTCTAAAAGGCAGAATCCTAGGAGAAAAGGCATATCATCAATTACTTGCTCTTAAAGTCAGGAGAGCCATACTTAAAAACATCTTAATCTCTATAATCAAATTAAGGTATCCTATATTGCTATTGTCTGATCTGCCTGGTAAGGGCAAATGTAATTCCTTCCTGGACAAAGATGATAGCCTACCAAGCCTTTGTTGTTTCTACAAATTTTCAAATACAATATCTATGACTTAATCAAAACTCTGTAGATTAACTAATTTAGGAAGGTGTACTTATACTCATGTGAGTGTGAGTATACCAAGAAAAACAATAAGTAATATATATAGACTCACAAAGTACCTAGAAAAGCAGATTTAAAAATAACTATGTTAAATAAAACTTAACGATTATTTTCAGTAACTATAAAAAGAACAAAATGAAAATCTTAGACTGAAAAATACTGTTATTGAAATAGAGAGCTCAGTGAATGGATTTAATAGTAAAGGAAAATTAAGAAACTTGAATGTTCAGTTCGGTCTCTAAGTTGTGTCTTATTCTTTGTGACCCCATAAACTGCAGCACGCCAGCCTTTCCTGTCCATCACCAACTCCTGGAACTTGCTCAAACTCATGTCCATTGAGTTGGTTATGCCATCCAACCATCTCATAGGTTAGAAGAAATTTTCCAGAGTAAAACATGGAGAGAATAAAGGATAGAAAATAAATATAGAAAGCAGATTAAAAGATGCAAAGGATCTTGCAGGAAGATTCTAACATACATATTAAAAAAAAAAACTGTATGCTGCTTCCCAAAGACACCTTTAAAACATAAGAATACAGAATGGTTGAAATTAAAGGTAATGAAAAAATATACTATGTAAGTACTAATGAAAAAGTAGGCTGAAAAAGTGATAATTATATAAGACATAGTAGATAACAAGGCAAAAACCATTACCAGAAATGAAGAGAAATAAAAATTCTTTAAGATAAAAGTATTCTTTCATAAAGAATATGTGGTTGTGGTGGTTTAGTTGCCAGGTTGTGTCTGACTGTTTGTGACCCCATGGACTATAGTCTGCCAGACTCCTCTGTCCATGGGCTTTTCCAGGCAAGAATACTGGAGTGGGTTGTCATTTCTTTCTCCAGGGGATCTTCTCCAACCAGGAATCAAACCTGGGTCTCCTGCATTGTAGGCAGATTCTTTACCAACTGAGCTACCAGGGAAGCCCCCTGGTAACAAATCTAAATCTATGTGGAACTCTAAGGAAAAATATGTTGATTATAATGGGATGACTAATACCCTTCTCTCTCAGAAACATACAACACAAAAGTCAGTAACAACAAAAATATTTGAACTAAATGATTAAGAAAATTATATGTGGAATTATTTGCCCAACTTTTACATAGTTATTCAAATATACTTGAAATGTTTTCTTAATTGAACATAGCTTGGGCCATGGTGTGAGTCCCAAAATTTCAATTTTAGAAAACTTATTTTTCCAAGTATTCTTGGAAGCTTTCAAAACAGGTGAATAATACCAGTCTCAACATTTCAAGTAATTGACCTTTGAGAACAAATATTCTCATCACGATGGGACTGTTTGAAATTAGTAGCTAAATTTAATGATTCTTTCTTATAGGCTTGGTAGTTTACTTAGCAAATTTCTACCTAAGCAACTGCTGCTGCAAAGAATAAATGAAAAATAAAATGTAGCATATATTTTGAAGAAAACCATTAATTAAAATATGTAGAAAACTTACATGCAGGTAAAAAGTTCTTAGATAAAAATCCATAATTTTAAATTCAGATATTAGAAAGGAAGATAACCTGTAAGTCAGCAATCTATAAATTTCTAGAAGTTATAAAGTGAACAGAAAATTCAATCCCATAATAAACCAAATAATAAAATAAATATAAACTATAAATTTTATAAATTTGAGAAATTCTTGACAGACCTGATCAGTGAAATAATTGAGATAAAGCATAAAAACCAATGTCAGTATTGTAAAGAGTGATATAATTTCTGATTTTTATATTAAAAAAGTTAACTGGTTGAACAAAGTTGATTTAACATTTGAAGAGCAATCAGTGTAACTTACCACATAATAAAAAGAAAACCATATCATCATTACAGTATTACACTAAGTGAGATAAGTCAGAGAAAGCAAATAGTGTTTAATAGTACTTTATATATAGAATCTGAAAAAGTCAACTTGTCAAAACAGAGTAAAATGAGAGACTCCCCACCCCAGTGTCTGGGGTGGGGATACTAAAAAAAGTTGGTTAAAGGACCCAAAATTGGATGCAAGAGATGAAAAAAAGAAAAAAAAGAAATGTTGAGGAAAGGCAAATTTGTAGAAATGGAAACTAGGCTGATGTTTGAATGGGGTGGTGATGAGGGGGGCCTAGTGGGGATTAACAGTAATGGCAAGAAAGATCTTATTGGGGTGGTGACTATGTTCTAAAATTGATTTGTGATGGTTGCATGACTCAGAAAATTTATTAAAAACCATTGAACAGTAAAATAAAAAAGAAATTGTCCATTTTCAAATGAGTTTGGGAAAAATTGGTTAATAAAAGTAAAGCAAGTTTTGTTCATAAAACCTTTTCCTCATTACTACAGATGTATTAATGTAAGCCACGAATCTCTAAGGAGGGATGAAGTATACATTTTTAAACATTTGTGTGTTTGTTATGCTGGAAAAGTATCAAGGAGCTTACCTTAGGAGACAGATTTATAGAGCAGTCTTTAATACTAACCATTCTTATACAAACATTTTTTGTCTTCAATAGCCAGGCACTATTCTAAGATACAACAGTGGAAGAAGAGTCAAATATTTTTGCCCTCATTGAGTATATATTATTATGTGGGAACTCAGACAGACTCAGGTAAATAAGCAACAGATAAAGTATGTTAGACATTGATAAGTGAAGTGAAATTCGCTCAGTTGTGTCCAACTCTTTGAAACCCCATGGACTATAAGCTCCATGGGATTCTCCAGACCAGAACATTGGAGAGGGAGCCTTTCCCTTCTTCAGGGGATCTTCCTAACCTAGGGATGGAACTCAGGTCTCCTGCATTGCAGGTGGATTCTTTTACCAGCTGAGCCACAAGGGAAGCCCAAGAATACTGGAGTGGGTAACCTATCCCTTCTCCAGTGGATCTTCCTAGATATTAACAGGTGATGCAGAAATAAAATATGGAAAGGATACAGTAATTTTTGAGGTGAGTTGATGTTTTCAATAAGATTACCTGAGAAATTCTGAGAAAATATCTTTAAAGCAAAGTTCTAAAGACTGAGCTCTATAGGTATCTTTGGAAGAACATTCCAGGTAGAAGGAACAGGACTGTCTTTGTGATAGGAGTATGAATGACATGTTTAGGAAACAAAGAGTCTATTATGAACAGAATGAGTCATTCAAAATTGCTCACAAAATTAACAGAAGAGACAGCAGAAGTCTATTCATGTGGGCCATTGTAAAGATGCTGGGTTTGACTCAGATGGAGAGTTGTTGGAGGATTTTGAGAGAGGAAGAGCAAAATCTGATTTACATTTTGGTACACTTTGCTTGTGTTGAAAATATACTAAAGGAGGTCAAGTCTGGAGGCAGGAAGATAAATTTGAGGTGAGAGGTAATAGTGAGTAGGATAAGAGTGAGAGCAATTAAGCAGTAAGACATAAAATGTAGATTCTTAGATATATTTTGAAGGCAATCCCCACAGAATGACTTTTCATATACAATGGAGACTGTAATTATATTCTGGTCCTATAAGAAAGGTATTGCTATCCTCTCCTTTTTGATCTCAATATTTTAAACCCTTCTGATTTGAAACAAAAAGTGGTTGGCTCAAAATGGAAGGGCATACCACATTAGTTCTGCAATCATGTGTCAGGATAAAGAGAAATTGCTCTCTAGATTATCCCATCATTTACTGGAAAAATATTATTAGCTGCCAAGTGATGTATTATATAAAAATTTCCTATGTGCATAGAAATTGCTTTTTCCCCACTCAGATTCCATCTCTCTGACATGTATAATGACTTCTGTGTGTACTAAAACTTTGCACATACCTCTGTTTTCAATTATATCATTGTATTGTTGCTATTTCTTGAAATATATTTCCCTTCCATCTGACTATGATTATCATCTCACTCATTTTTAAGATTTCCTGACCATAATCCACTGACTTACACTAGGTATTATTGAGTAAATTTTCAACTTACTGGACCAGTTCTTGAAACATTTAACATTATATAATTCAGCCCATATTCTACTGTAAAACATAGAACTCGGAGATCTAGTCTGATGATTTTAAATGCTGTAGTAGTATTGCCTCAAGTTTTAGTTTGTATCAGGATACTTAGCAAAGCCTTCTAAAAGTCAGACTTCTGGACCTCATTCACAGAATTCATGATTCAATTTACTCAGTAAGTTTGAAGTTGACCTTAAGAATTTCCTAGTTGTGGTGTATATATAGAGAGAATATATATAATAGAATATATAGAATATATGTATATTAATAGAATATTATTCAGCCATAAGAAATGAGGAAATCCTACCATTTGTGACAACATGGATGGACTTTGAAAGCATTATGTGAAGTGAAATAAGTCAGACAAAGTCAAATACTGTATGATCTTACTTATATGTGTAATCAAACAAAACAAAACAGAACAAAACACAAAATTTATAGAAAAAGAGATCCGATGTGTGGTTATCAGAGACAGGTGGCAGGAGATGGGTGGATTGAAGGAAGATGATCAAAAGTACTAGGGTGTAATATACAACATTATGAATATAGTTAATACTGCTGTATAATATATAGGAAACTTGTTAAAGGAGTAAATCCTATGGGACTTCCCTAGTGATTCATTGTCTAAGACTCTGCATTCCCAATGCAGGGGGCCCTGGTTCAATCCCTGGTCAGGGAACTAGATCCCACATGACACAACTAAGACCCAGTGCAGCCAAATAAAAATAAATAAATAAATAATAAAAAAGAGTAAGTCCTAAAAGTTCTTATCTAAAGGACAAAAATATTTTCCTTTATTCTTTTTTTTTCTACATGAGAAGATGGATGTTATATGAACCTATGGTGGTAGTTATTTCATAATATATTTAAGTCAAACCATCATGCTGTATACCTTAGACTTATACAGTGATATAAGTTCATTATTTCTCAATAAAACTGGAAAAAATTGTACTTCTAATATGTTTCCAGGTGATGCTGATATGGCTGTTCCAGAAGCCATATGTTGAGAACTGCTGCCCTAAGGATTTCCTTAGGACTGTCTATGCGAAAAGAATTGGAGTAGAGAATAGCAGGACTATACCAGATAAAATGTCATTATATTCAATTTATTGATTTATAGGCACCACTAATAGATTTTCTGTGTGAAATTGTTTCTATCATGAGACAGAATCACACAGGTCTTGCTATGCTAAAAAGGAGAATTTATTATAATGACTTATTACTTGTATAGATGAGAATAAGAAAGAGATCAAGATTCAAGGTAGCTCCAGGAATTTCTCTTTCCTTCTCTCTCTTGCTGTTTCTTAACCTTTCCGCACTTTTTCACAAAATAAACCTGTTTTTTACTTCATTCTTCATTCTCAATCTAGTAAGTGGAATTGTCCACTTATTTTTGTATTCTTCAATGGAAATCAAGAAAGAGGTTGTTTAAATAGTTCAGCTCGTTGCCAGCATTTGATTTCAAAAAAATAAGAGTGCATAGGTGGAGCCCTGCTGACCCATTCATGGGTTACTCGTGCATTAAGTTCAACTTAATTAACTTAATTAAGTTCACTGTTTCACTGAGCAGTGATCTGCAGG
The DNA here is from genome assembly GCA_006410635.1 of Cephalophus harveyi. Lineage (NCBI taxonomy): Eukaryota > Metazoa > Chordata > Mammalia > Artiodactyla > Bovidae > Cephalophus > Cephalophus harveyi. The sequence continues at coordinate 8,701 of SJYT01060276.1, forward strand.
TATGACTGCATCTGCTAGAGAAGGATGTTGGGCATTTTGGACTCTGTGACAGACATATCTGGCAGAATATTCCTAAAACCCAGATTTTAGGGGGAAAAGGAAATCAAGCAGGAAAATTCCTGTTGAATGAGTGAGAGATATGGATATGAAAAGAGATGTCACAGTTCTTGGAGAAAGGATAAGAAAACAAATGTATTCAGCTTTATGACATGTCCTTGTCTTGACAAACAAGATTTTCCTGCTCTATTTATAAATGATGTTGGAGTGCAGAGACACACATAGATCTGCTGTTCTTTCCCTTTACTTTTGAACTCACTTGAAAGTCACATGAGGAAGCACTTGTTATACACAGAAAAAAGAAACCTGTGAGGAGCCAGATGCTGTTAGAGGATATACTTGTCTAGTGGAACCCCAGAATGTGGACCCCTAGCAAATCTGGCTCTAGAGTGGTAGTGTCTTTTTCAAGTGTAAATCATCCTATGATTCCTGCTGAAAAGAACTGACAGTGATTAATTGATCTCTTTCTTGAAAAATAAGATTTTTGCACAGAAAATTAGTGTATGCTGTCTTGGTAGGAGGCCTATTGCAGATTCCATTGCATGTTAGGATGATGGGAAAGACAAGTGATTATATTCATTATGAACTTTTTTTCCCCATAGGAGCCAGCTGCAAGAGGACAGGAGGCAGTTTGCTAAGGGATCTCTAGCATATTTTTCTGTGTTTGTTAGAAAGATAACCATTGGTTCTTTTTCTTAGGGAAGGTTTGTGATCACATTTGAACTTGGTGTCGTCTACTTGAATGGAACTGGACTTTGATTTCCTTTCTCCTGTCTGAATAGTTTTGATTTAATGTTGATAGTAAAGGACAAATTGAATGAATCTTCCTCCTTCGCTCTCTGGGAATCAATTACTTCTGCTCAAATAGCTTACTTCAGGAAGCTTTAGGGCATCCGATAAATTCATTTACATACTCTCAAGAAATGATTAGCATCCTGGGGGAACAAGAGAACAGAAAGGTCTGATTTACCTCAGTGTTTCTTTCCTTGTGGCTATCTGACTGGTAATAAGAGTTCATATGTGTTGAACTGGATACAGTGCTCTCTCGCAGTCCCGTGCAAAGAAAACTTGCTGAGTTAATGAACTGTGGCTGAGCAGCAAAGAAAATGAGGATAGCATAATGAATGCAGCTAAGGATCTTTGTTCCTCTCTTTAAGTCACCTCTTTACCCTGAGACCACTCAGACTCATCTAGGGCAAGACCCAGTGAGAGCATACTGCTTCTGTTTAATTAGTATAGGTCAAGCTCATAGTATTTTCTTTTGAACCCGTGGTTCCTCAGGAAAAGATGAGCTGACCACAGTGTAGCCCTCTGGATATGAAATAGAGCATAATTATTTCAGATATTCCAAACATGTGCAACTTCTGCTTTGATTTTACACTTACTTTGTCCTTTTTTTCCACTTAATTTTCTAGTACACTGCACAGCTATGCTAATTTGGCACGGATGCTAAATATAAGGTCAGAGCATCTCACTTTGGTCTTTACTTGATTGCTTATCACCTTTCCTGAATGCCATTTCTATTTACTCTATGCATCTGATCTCATGTCGGCACTGCATCCCCTTGGCAGGCTGGTGTTCTTGTTTTTCTCTCTTTCCAAGCAGCTGTTCAATAATTTCACATGACATAATGTAAATGTATTTTCTATTCATGAGGGAAGAAAGTGAGTCCCCATAATCTCAGACCATCTTCCATCACAGATTTCTTTTATCTGATGATCAGAACAGGTTTTTTGCTTTTCGCTTTTATAATCTCTGTTGTATGAAAGCATTTTGAGGAGAATTATATAGATGTTTATATTTCCCTTTTTGCATCATGTGGCTCTTTCACAATATATTTTACAAGGCATTTCAATATTTATTATAAATCAATGGATCTGTTCCCTGGTTTCTCATTCACTGACACCTGCAAATAATCAGTGAAGATAATTAGGCACATGAATAGACATAGTACTACATAAATTAGTTTGGGAGCATTCTTGTATGGGGTAGATTTGTAAAAATTATGTTTGTATGAGTAACGTTTATGTGAGGAAAAAGCCCTCCAGGCTCTTAATGTAACTCTTGGTTTGTACAATTGATTTAAAAAAAAAATAGAGTAAAAGTCAAATATTAAGATGCTTTGGCTTCAGTTTTTGGCACACAAAGAAATCTCCCTGGTCCCAAATGGAGAACAGCATTAACCAGCATGCTCTGATTCTGTCTGTACAATTTCTAACATTACTTTGACTTGAGGTTTTAAATACCATATGGCAAATTCATAAACACTCTGAGTGAGCAGGTTTTTCTGAGAAATAATATGAGATTACCACCTACCTGAGATTTAGGGAAATCAAAAAAGACGTGCATTTTCTGGATGTGTGGCTTCTGTTAGTGATCTTTAGAAACTCTGCCAGGAGCTATTTAAGAATTCTTGTGTTGATACCTGGCAAGTGAGAACCACACAGAATGTAGGCAATGTACATTTCCTAAAGAAGTAATACAGTTATAAGGGTAGATTTGATTATTTATTTATCTTTTCTTTAAGATAAAAATATACAAACCCATTGAAATAATCATGAGTTGATTGCACTATCTTTAGAGTTATATTTCTGAAAGATAAATATAATATTCTAATATCCCTAATTTAAACCAAATTCCCTACAGTGAAAATTCTAGTCTTTGTTTTGCCATCCAATTTTCTACATTTTGTCTTTTTCCTTGTCATAGGCTTTATACTGCAAATTAGTAGCTAGTCCCTAATGTGACCATTTATATTGTGGTATCTTTTCTCTTTTCTCAGTATGGATCTCTTATTATAATTAAAATCCAGTTAAAAATGATTGCAGCCATGAAATTAGAAGATGCTTGCTTTTTGCAAGAAAAGCTGTGACAAACCTAGACAGCGTATTAAAAAGCAAAGACATCACTTTGCCAACAAATGTCCATATAGTCAAAGCTATGGTTTTTCCAGTAGTCATGTATGGATGTGAGAGTTGGACTTTAAAAAAGGCTGAATGCTGAAGAAATGATGCCTTTGAACTGTAATGTTGGAGAAGACTCTTGAGAGTCCCTTGGACAGCAAAGAGATCAAACCAGTCAGTCCTAAAGGAAATCAACCCTGAATATTCGTTGGAAGGACTGAAGCTGAAGCTTCAATACTTTGGCCATCTGATGTGAAGGGCTGACTCATTGGAAAAACTCTGATGCTGGGAAGAATTGAAGGCAAAAGGAGAAGAAGATGGTAGAGGATGAGATGATTAGATAGCATCACTGATTCAATGGACATTAACTTGAGCAAACTCTAGAGATAGTGGAAAACAGGGAAGCCTGGCATGCTGTGGTCCATGCGGTCACAAAGAGTCAGACATGACTAGGCGACCGAACAACAATAAATAGAAAACAACTACTGGTATGCCTGTCTCTTATCTACCTCCTCAACGAGTTGTGCAACCAAAGATAGTTAATATCCCATCTCTAAATGCATCTACCAGTGCTTTCAAAAGATTTGGGCACATAGTAGAATCTCAGTATATGTATGCTTAAGAAAGAGAATGCAAGGATGAATTAACAGTATCTATTCTATATTTCATGTGTAAATGTTTTATTTCCAGAGTATAGTTTGTGAAACACTTAATCTCTTAAATACAACAACTTCTGAGGTCTAAGGTTTTAAGTAAACCCCCAGAAACAGTGAACATTATGAGACTGCCCTTGCACTGGCATTATCTTTTATTACCTAAAGACAAACCCTTGGATTTTTAACCCAGAGCTAAATTTATTTTATTTAATACATATGATGTAAAAGTGAGATATAGTTTTCATATTACAGTGTATATATAAAGCCAAAAACTTGAAAGACACAGAGAAGGGTACAAATAAAGAGAGATTAAAAAATGTTGGCTAGTTGAGAATGCTAAAAGTATGCTTTATTATACATTTTAAAGCAGTAATTAAAGTTCACAGTGGATGTTCTGAGCCATCAAGTAAAACCTGGTACACATCCTCCATTTAAGGAGAAAGGAGACAAATTATAAAACTGTATCATAATAATGGTTAAGGTAAGCAAAGTCTGCCTGCCTGAATTTTAAATTTTAAATGCATTTATAGACAATTTGTGTGAAATACTTCATTGTTCTTAAGTTGCCAGAGATGCTGGGAAAATACAAACTGGGAGTTGCAGAAATTACTAACCAGGCATTGCTGGAATATCCTGAAGCACAGATGCTTCTAAACTTTTAGTGGATTCAGGAAGCCACAGGAACTTGGAACTTTTCGTGGATCCAGGAGCAGAATCAAGGCAGAAAGTTTCCCGCTCAGATCTAGTTTTAACTACTGCATGAGCTAATAATGCTCAATATGGAAAAATCTGAGCTCTAGCCATGATGTGACAGGAAACAAACAAATGAATGCAGATGGCTCCATCCACAGGGCCTGCAATAAGCCCCGGTAACAGTGAGGCAATAGAAATATTTTTATGAATAAACCGAATAAATTGAAATGTGTATTTTTAAATTTCTGACTGGCTCAGAAGCATTTTGAGGGCAGGATTTATGTATGACTTGTTCAGCATGATATATACCTAATGCCAAGCACAAGACCTTGCACATAGCAGGTTCTAAATAATACCTGTTGAGTGAATGGATGAATGTCACACATTGTTTCTAATGTCTAACAATGTGGTTACACATTGTTTTTACCATAAACTTTTATCCTGATTTGTGTGTGTGTGTGTGGTGGTTTTTGATGTTCTAAATTGGAAACATATTGTTCAAAGATAGACATCTTTATTCCTTTTGGACTAACGCGGGGCAAGTATACAGATGAGAAGACATAATAAGTTTTTAACTTAATTGGAGCTAACATTTGTTTATTTCCATAAGTGATCTTTTCTTTTTTCTTAATAAGATATTTTTTTAAAGAAAGTGCCATGTATGTCTTTTTTCACATTTGTATAATAAGACAGATAGCAAAAGGCATATTTAAAGATGTTTACAGGGTTATAGAAGCCAAAATGGCAAAGACTGGAGGTAGTGATTTACTCAACTGCTGAAGAAGTAATTTATTCCTGGGTTACTATGAGAACAATTATAGAACTTTTGATACATTAGCACTATATTTCCCTAAAACAGAACTTTTTAACAGAAGCTAACATTTTAAAATATTTGTTAGGCAAATCCAATTACTTAATTCAAAGGAGAAGTTCACTGTTCACTGTATACTTAAAAAATTAGTCATCTGTGCTTCTCAGAAAAAATTTGGAAAGTCAGAAAAAATGGGAAACGTTATCATAATCCTGTTATTTAAACAATATTATTATCAAATTGTGGTATATTTTCTTCCTTATCTTTATCTATCTATATATAATCATATGTTTCCTGACTTTTTCTACTTTGTAGTGTATTAAAAGATTTTTCTTTTCCTGCTGGTATACAATCTATTAATTAAGAAGTTACCTAATAATAATTCTACTTCTAGGCAAAATGGAATAATAGAAACTAGATATAACATCTCACCCAAAACAATGATTAAAAAATGAACAATGATTTTCAAGACACTGGACACAGGCAATGAATAACAGCTATTCCCAAGAATGTAAACAAATGGGATAATCTCTAAAAGTTCTTTATCTATTGCCTTGGGAGAATATCTAGGAGGGGAATACACAGAGAACCTGGCTGACTCACTGAATTGAGAAGATGAGCTTCAAGGACTGGAAAGACAAAATATAGCTAGAGGTCTCAGAGACAGAGCTGTAAAGGGTCTTCCTCACATATTTAACTGAGCACTCATCAGCCCATGTGTGAAAAACTATTGAGCTCACAAAAGAACCACCAAAAAGGATTAAAGGAGGTAAATCAATCAGCAAATCAAAATTGACCTGGAACTGAAAGAACTGTTAGAATTAGCAAACTTGGATGTTAACATACTTATTATGACTACATTCCCTATATTCTAAAAATTAAGTAGAATATGCATACACACACACACAAATGCTAGATGAGCCTCTAAAGATATAATGTCAAAGTCTGAGATGGGAAATACAGTTGATGGATAGCAATAGATTAGACAGGGCAGAAGGAAATACTGTGCTCAGTTGCTTCAGCTCTGTCTGACTCTTTGCAACCTATGGACTGTAGCCCAACAGGCTACTCTGTCCATGGGATTCTCCAGGCAAAAATACTGGAATGGGTTGCCATGCTCTCTTCCAAGGGATCTTCCAAATCCAAGAATCAAACCCATATCTCTGGCATGAATCGAAATACTAGTGAATACAAACTAACCGCTAACTCAATGGACATGAGTTTGAGCAAACTCGGGGAGATGGTGAAAGACAGGGAAGCCTAGCAAGCTGTAGTCCATGGTGTTGCAAAGAGTCGGACATGACTGAGTGACTGAACAATGACAACAAAGAAACTAACCAACTGAAAGCAAAGGGCATAGATTTGTTTTAAAAAAGAAGATTGGCATGCTGAGGGAAAACTCTAAGCAACCTAATATATTAATACATGGAACTGAAGTCCCTAATGAAGAAAAAAGAGAGATGATAGAAAAATACTTAAAGGAATAATAGTTGAAAAACTTCTGAATTTGTTTAAAATGCACACCAAGTTCTATGAAAGCTAATAAGCTCTCATCACAAAATAAATGAAGAAAAGTAGATCGTCATATTATGATAATCAATATCTTATAATGAGTACTCAGGAAAAATTCTTAACAAGAGATAGAGAAAAAACAAAGAATGTTAAATACAAAGGGACAAAGAAAGGCCTGTCCGCAGATATCTCATTGAAATGAAGAGGATAGTGAAGCAGTGTCTTTAAAGTACTAAAGGAAAATTATCATCTTGGAGTTCTTTATTCAGAAAAGTTGAACACTAGATAAAGATGCTTTTAGACACACAAAAGGTGAGAATGTTAATTACTCAAAGACTACAGTATTAAATATATTAAGGAAACTCATCAGGAAAAGGAAAACTAATTCTAGATGGAAATATGAATCTTCACAAAGGATAAGTAAATATACAAGATAGATTTATTATTTTTAAGCTCTTTGAAAGATAAAGAGTGATACCAAAAGAACACTCAGAAACACACACACACAAAAAAAGAATAATAAAGTTGGGATATATGCATAAGAGGATTGATGTCCCTATTAGAAGAGAAAAAGATACTAGAAATCATTCTCTCCCTGTATGAAAATCCTTGAGGAAAGTCCATATGAAGACATAGTGAAAAAGTGGATGCCTTCAGGCCAAGAAGAGAGCCCTCACCAGATACCTAATTTGCTAGTGCCTTGGATGGTGAACTTGCTTCTAGAACTGTGAGGAAATAAATATCTGTTGTTTAACAATCCCAATCTTGAATATTTTGTTAAGGCACCCTGAGCAGACTAATGGAGAAGGCAATGGCATCCCACTCCAGTACTCTTGCCTGGAAAATCCCATGGACGGAGGAGCCTGGTAGGCTGCAGTCCATGGGGTCCCTAGGAGTCGGACACGACTGAGTGACTTCACTTTCACTTTCATGCATAGGAGAAGGAAATGGCAACCCACTCCAGTGTTCTTGCCTGGAGAATCCCAGGGATGGGGAAGCCTGGTGGGCTCCTGTTTATGGGGTCACACAGAGTTGGACATGATTGAAGTGACTTAGCAGCAGAGCAGACTAATGTGCCCCTAAAATCAGAAACAATACCAGAATGTCTGCTTTTGTCACTCCTGTTCAAGGTTGTATTGCAAGCTGTAGCCAGCAAAAATTAGGAAGTGAAAGGAGTCTGGATTGGAAAGAAGGAAGCAAGACTCTTTCTAATCACAGACAACATGATCTTATAGACTGAAGATCCTAAATCATGCCAAAAACCTATTAGAGCTAATAAACAAGTTCAGGTAGACTGTGGGATATAAGATGGATATAGAAAAATCAACTGAATTTGCATATGTTTGCAATAAATGAACCAAAAATGAAATTAGGAGAACCATTACAATTGACAGAACATTTCTAACAGCATCAAAAAGAATAAAATAAATAAAAATTAATTTAACCAGATAAGTGCAAGACTTAGACATTGCAAAATATTGTTGCATGAAATAAAAAGGATATAAATGCATAGAAAGACATGCTGTATTCTTGGGTAAGGAAAAATATTGTTAAGACGGCAATACTACCCAAAGCAATCTAAAGATGCAATGCAGTCTCTATTAAAATTCCAATTGTCCTTTATTTTTTGAGAAGTGAATAAGCCAGCTCTAAAATTCATTAAAAATTATAACAGAGCATGAATAGTTAAAACAATCTTAGAAAGAACAAAGTCAAAATATTACAACTTCTCAAATTTATTTATTTATAAATTTATATTTTATGTTGGATAAGATAGTATAGTGTCCAACATAACATAGTTGATTAATAATGTGCTTTAATAAAAAACAGTGTTAGTTTCAGGTTACAGCAGTGATTCAGCCTGCAATGCAGGAGATGATCCCTGGGTTGGGAAGATCCCCTGGAGAAGGGAAAGGCTACCCACTCCAATATTCTGGCCTGGAGAATTCCATGGACTGTATAGTCCATGGGCTATGGGTTGCAAAAAGTCAGACAGGACTGAGCGACTTTCACTTCACTTCATTCTTTTTCATACTCTTTTTCCCAGGTAAATTATTACAGAGTATTGAACAGAGTTCCCTGTGCTATGCAATATGTCCTTGGTTATCTATTTTAAAAATAGTAGTGTGTGCATGTTAATCCCAAACTCCCAATCTATCCCTTCCCCTTCCCTTCCCCCTGGTAACCATAAATTCATTCTCTAAGTCTGTGAGACTTGTTTTTATTTTATAAATAAGTTCATTTGTGTCTTTTTTGAAGATTCTGCACATAAGGGATATCATATGATATTTGTCTTTCTTTCTCTGACTCTCTTCATTGAGTATGATAATCTAAATATAAATACAAACACATATATACACCTCTTTAATTAACCATCAACACACTCATCTTTTCCAGTGGCATACTTTGTATAGATAATTGGAAAGAGATTAGTAATTGTATTTATCTTTTAATATAAAATTGATTATATATTTATACTTTAAGAAATTAAAAAATTAAAAATTGCATATGCATTTATTCTACAGTTAGATAATACTTATAAGAACATAATCACTCATACACCTTTCTGAGAAATACTGCTCATCTTTTAGATATGGATAAAGATTCTATCTTTATTGTTATAGTATATCAATAATATTTTATTATTAACAATCATGTGCATAATCTGCATTGAAAATCCTTTTTTTAGAATCATTGTTCATGCAATAATTTGAAAAACATTTATTTAGCATGTAACATGTGCAAGCAACTCTGGCGTATAATAGAAATATAAGAAAATTTTATGTTTTGAGTGAAGATAAAGGACATATTTTTGAAATCTAAATAGCACTGTAGAATGAATTAAAATTTAAGTTCTTCCCAGCTCTAATTGTAACATAAAGTCTCCATAATTAAAATTGTGCTGCTTATACAATGTAAATATATGCTTTCCCAACATAATACAAAGTGAGTGGTTTTACTACTGCCGACATATTCTCAACAATACAAACATCTTAACTGAGGTCAAGTGTTGTTTGAAATCCACCTGATAAACATGATATACTTCTTAAAATTATCTAAAAATTCCATACCATTTTCAGCTAAGTCTGAATGGTAAGACAAATAGCATATGATATCTCTTATTGATATATGATGAATCTAAAATATAACACAAATGTTATTATCTATGAAAGAGACTCACAGATATAGAGAGCAGATTTGTGGTTGTCAAGAAAGGGGGAAGGGTGCAGGGGAAAGTTGGATTGGGAATTTGAGTTTAGCAGATGCAAACTAGTAAATGCTAAGTTGCTTTAGTCGTGTCCAACTCTTTGCAACCCTGTGGACAGTAGCCTGCCAGGCTCCTCTGTTCATGGGATTTTCCAAGCAAGAATACTGGAGTGGGTTGTCATTTCCTTCTCCAAACTAGTATATGTAGGATGCATAAACAGTAATGGGCTTCCCTGGTAGCTCAGATGGTAAAGAATCTGCCTGCAATGCAGGAGAACCAGGTTCAATCCCTGGGTCTGGAATGTCCCCTGGAGAAAGAAGTGGCAACCCACTCCAGTATTCTTGCCTGGAGAATTTCATGGACAGAGAAGCCTGGTAGGCTACAGTCCAATCACAAAGAACTAGACACGACTGAGTAACTAACACACTCTACAAACAATAATGGGTAAGTGTGTGTGTGTGTGTATGTGTGTATGCACACATGTCTAAATTACTTTGCTCTATGCCAAAAACTCATATAATATTGTAAATCAAAGTTACTTCGATTTTTAAAATTCCACATTCAAAGCATAAAAACCCACCAATAAAATCAGTAGCTATTAAACCATAGTGCACCTTGTATCTGTATATTCTTAAATTTCTAGTACTGATTTAGTTACGTTTAGCATCAAGGACTGCCATCTGTAGGGTCGCACAGAGTCGGACATGACTGAAGCGACTTAGCAGCAGCAGCAGCAGCATCAAGGAATCAGTTTTGAGTTGTGCTCAATATTTAGACTTCATCCCCACCAAATCATTTTTGAAAGTGAATGGAGAAATCATTTACAAAACATGGAGTCCTGTAGGACTTCAAAGGTATTTGAAAGTGAAAAGGACTTTGAGAATAACCGTTCAGCAAGTACATGATATGCTGTTCCCTGTGGCTCAGTCATGTATTGGAGAAAGCCTTAAAAGCTGAGGTAAGATGTTTACTGTCTGGAATAGAACAGTAAACAGGAGGGAATACAACAGTAAACAGGCTGAATTATCAGCCTCCTTTTTTGTTGCAAAACTTGTGCAGTGCCAGTCAACATTAATCCTTGGTGGAAATTCTGTGGAATTTGCTGAAAAATCCCAAGGAATATAAATTTCTTTGAATAGATTGACAAGGCCATATCACATTATGATTTAGAGCCAAATGATTTAAGCCTTTGCATTTTCATGAACTTCTAGTGGTTGACAATGACACACTGAAATGATTGAAGTGCTGTGAGGGAAATAAAAATCTTACAGTGCTAGGGGAGGAGTGTTGATGTATTAACTATTTCTTGGCTCTTACCACTATCCTGAAGATCCTGACCAGCTTTAAAAAAATCAAATGAAAGCTACTGATTTTTTTTTTTTTTAATTTTAAACAACAGCTCTCTTGACACTGCTGCTACTATAGAAGTTGAAGAAATAGTTTTTCTGGGCTCTTAAAAAAAGTTATGACTATTGCCTAGGGTGGAAACACACTTTTACATATTTCATATAAATCTTTAAGCAATAAATGAAGAAGATCTACATAATCTCATCTAGTCATTTCCTGTGATAGGTAAGGATTTTTGTGTTATCCTTTCTACAGTTCAATATCAAAAATGGTGACTAGATTTCTTGCTGAGAATGAAAAGGTAGATTTTGTACCTTGTCTCCCTGTGGCTATCAGTTGGCCAAGTATAAAGTAAATTTGGTAGGCATCAAAATGGTAGAGTAGGAAGATTCTCAGCTCACTTCCTTCCATGAAGTGAAGTCACTCAGTCGTGTCCGACTCTTTGCGACCCCGTGCACTGTAGCCTACGAAGCTCCTCCATCCGTGGGATTCTCCAGGCAATAATACTGGAGTGGGTTGCCATTTCCTTCTCCAGGGGATCTTCCCGACCCAGGGATCGAACCCGGGTTTCCCACACTGGAGGCAGACGCTTCCCAAATTACGACTGCTTACAGAGCAGCTATATCTGAGAACAACCTGAAGAGTAGCAGAAGATTTTCTACAGTTAAAGATGATCAAGGAGATACAATACTATGGGCAACAGAAATGCAGTTTAGTCAGGACCCATGTTCTCAGTGTAGGGACTGAGAACTCACAACTAGGAGGGAAGTCACAGTTGCAGAGATCCTCCCCAAGGACTGAGGGATCCGAGTCACACATCAGAGTCCCCAAGCGGGAGGGGACCCTGTACCAGGATGAGTAACCTCCCAAACATTAGGTTTGAAAATCATCAAGGGTTATGCTTGGGATGGACAGAGGGGTGCGGAAAACTGAGATCCTCCCTTTGTTGTCAGGTTGTGTATCTGAATATTCAGTGCCACTTCAACCAATTTTCTAGTAATTTTAACTCCAATTAATAAAACTTACCTGAGTGAATTATTTTATTAGAGTTGTATATTAATCATGTTCTAGTTTTGTCATTTCTTGGACATTTATTGTTGCTATTCAATTGCTAAGTTGCATTTGACTCTGAGACTCCATGGACTGCAGCACTCCAGACTTCCCTGTCTTTCACTATCTCCTGGAGTTTGCTCAAACTCACATCCATTGAATCGGTGATGCCATCTAACCATCTCATAGTCTGTCACCCCTTCTCCTGCCCTCAATCTTTCCCAGCATCAGGGTCTTTTCCAATGAGTCATCATATTTATTAGCTATCTATTTTTCTGTATAAGCCTATATTTTTTTTCCCCTTAGCAGCTTGGTTACCGTGAAACACAAGTCCTACTAGAAGGTAGACTATGTTAAATTTTTCTTTTTTTTCTTTTCCAAAGTAAAACTTTGGTTATAAGTCATCTTAGATGAGGAGAAAGGTACTTTGTTGGGCAATCTCTTTTTAGAACATCCTTTTAAACTTGCAAATATTCAGAGATTTAAAGCATTTCAGTCAATTACATTCCTTGTTCTTCTGATTCTCAAATTGTCAGTTTTTTCACTCTGGATCCCTTAAAGTCAGCACAAGGATTCTTCTATTATGACCCAATTAATCTCTAACAGCTTATTTGTTTTCTGTCACAATAAACTATCCCAAGCTCTTGTTCTTTTCCTTATCAAAACCTACCCATTTTTAGCTGTAAATAGTTTTGCAGTCCACAATGTGACTTTAGAGGCATTAATTGCAAGAAAATATAGTGTTATAGCAATTGAAATGTTCAGAGCAAGAAATGTGAATTTAGAAGTCATGTTTTTAATATTTCTTGTTCAGTTTTAGTGTATAACATAATTACTATGATTTTATATTTTATTTTTTCTTTTACTGAAAGTACTGATTGACAGTATCAAATTATTTATTCTCCCTCACAATGTACAAAATATGCCAATTCCTACAAACCTAAAAATTAGAATTTAAAAATGAAGAATGACATTAAAAATTACTGTTTTTTTTTTGTGTGTGTGTCTTTAGAATACAGCCTACTAAATGTATAGTATAGCTTTCTCTCATTTGCATCTGTCTCTTATACACATCTTGGACAGTAGCCTGCCAGGCTCCTCTGTTCATGGGATTTTCCAAGCAAGAATACTGGAGTGGGTTGTCATTTCC
>SJYT01060283.1:5000-12093 GCA_006410635.1 Cephalophus harveyi
TAAAAGATAAACTAAGTTATATGAAACTTTTCATAAAGTAAAAATACTTCAATATTATAAGCATATCAAGTATTATTATCCAAAAAGAATCCAGGTGACTACTCAGAAGCTAGTCAATTAACAACTTATAATAATTATAATATGCAAATACAAAAGTAATCATTTTATTACACTGCCTTTAAATGCAAATCTAGGTTATTTTAAGCTATACATTTTTTAAAGAGGACTTGCTGAATATACACCTACAATTTATATAATTTTACTTTCATATCTTAAGTGGAATCTGTGAATGAACTCTTTGAAACTGTCAGAGTAAATTATTATAAATCTGTATTTCCTCCCATCATCAAAAGCTAAATAGTAGATATATCATTCGCATCTATCAATGGTCTAGTTTTCATCACAATTTGAGAAAACTATTTGAAAAGGCATAAGACAGTATTGAAAAAGTCTCTAATTATGTTAATACAGAAACAGAGGCTCCTCAGCTTCACTAGTTATGCAGCAACTTCATTTGGGAAACCTCTGATTTAGAATCAGTTCAACAGAATTTTTAGGCAACTTTTCCAATTGTATTATCTAAATTAAAAAGCTCCTATGGCCACCGGCATTGAAGGGCCTGCAAAGCAAAGACTGGGGCTCTGCCACTTAGTATTCAATCATGTACAGAGGCTTCATGGTCTGCAAACTGAGGGTTCTTTCACTAAAATTATGTTTGTTTTTTTTTAAACACCAAAACCAACTTTGTATTGGGGTACAGTCGATTAACAATCTTGTGGTAGTTTCAGGTGAACAGCAAAAGGGACTCGCCATACATATACACGTATCCATTATCCCTCAATGCCCCCGCCCATCTAGGCTGGCACATAACACTGAGCAGAGTTCCCTGTGCCATAGAGTAGATCTTCGTAAAGATAGCAAATTCCAAAGTGGGATGAAGGGAGTTATTTACTTAAAATCTCAGCAACTAAGGAAACCAGGGAATTAGATGCAATAAAGAATAATAATAGAATCATTAAGTTACAATCATAACAAAGGTTCTTATTTATTAATTACAAATTATACCTTAGCACTATAGGAATCCTAACAAAAATCTCATGTTATACTTTTAACAATCCTTTAATGTTTAAAGACACGGAACTTCAAAATCCCATCCTCTCACCTATCCAAACAATTCTCTCCTTTTTCTCCTGTGTTAATTTCCTCACATTACCAACTCAACCTGTAACCACTGATTGATTCACACTTTGATCACACCCCCTTCCTTGAAAGACTTGGCTTTAAGGGCATCACTCATATTCTCCTGTATCTCCTATTATCCTCACAAGTCACCCTCTTCTAGTTTTGTTAGTTTTCCAACTTTCTGACTTATTATATTGGAATGCCCCAAGGCTCAGTTTTGAGTTCCCTTTTCCCCCCCTATCTATTCTCACCCTTTGGTGATTTCATCCAGTTGCCTTCATCTTCCCTAGTTTATGCAGGCTACCTTAGACTCCCGTTTTTCTCATACCCACTCTATTACTTAATCCTGTTGGTTCTACACCCAAATGTACCCAAAAGTTGACCATTTCTACTGCTGCCACTCTGGGTGGAGCCGCCACCATCTCTTAACATGGATTATAACAGTAATCTCCAAATGGGTCATATCATTAGTATTTTTGCCTCCTTTAGCCTATCCACAGTGTACTGGAGAGGATCTAGTCAGACCACCTCACTCCACTCAAACCTCCCTATAGTTTCCCATTTAACTCAGAATAAAATCCAAAATCTTTATACAATGGCCTACAAGGCTGAAAATGATTTAGCTAGCCTGTGTCCAAACTGAAACACATCTACCTCTCATCCTGCTCAGCCATGCTTTTGCCACCTTGATAATCCCTAAATATGCAAAACACGCTCCAGCCTTAGGGCCTGTTGCTCCTTGTTGCTCCCTAAATCTGAAACACTCTTATCACAAATATCTTCAAGTGTGTGTGCACATGATTAGTTGCTAAGTCGTATTCAACTCACTGTGACCCCATGGACTGTAGCCTACCAAGCTTCTCTCTCCATGGGATTTTTTTCAGGCAAGAATACTGGAGTGGACTGCCATTTCCTCCTCCAGGAATATCTTTAAGGCTCACTTCTATAACTCTTTCAGGTCTTTATTCAACTACCCCTTCCAGTGAAACCTTCCCTGACATTCCTATTTATTAATGCAACTCCTCTACCACCAATCTCTAGTACTCCCCAGCTCCATTTTCTAGTATATTATTCCAGAGAACTAATAGTAACATTACCTTATATTCCATATGTAATGCTTATTATCTGTTTATGTACATGAACTAAAACATTTTAAAAAGTTCTTAGAAAAAGAACTTTAGTTTTACCAATAGTAAGTCAAATATTTCCTTGTAGTAGACTAATAAAAGTATAAGCAATTTGGCAAGACATATTCGCAACATTTCTTTTAAAAGCTTTTTGACCCTTCCAGTCCTGCTTTGGTGCACCTGCTCCATGGAAACAATCCAAAACACAGGGAAAACTATGAGGATAAATATTCTGAAGTAAAAACTTTTCCTCCCACCAGAGTAAATACTTAGCACTTAGAATAGCACTTGATCTAAGTAGGCAATACTTACAGAAATGAACTAAGAAACATTACTATAAATGCTTAAGATGCCATTGCAAACTAGCAGTGAGTTTTGGGGAACTGTATGATCTATTTTCTTTTTCTTTTAGAAATTTCTAACATTACCTATGTGTGTAAGTCTTATATGAGAGAAAAAAAAAATCTACACACAATACTGAGTCACAATGTAGTAATCACACTGTAGTACTATAAATGCTTATAAAAAGTTTCCCAAACTTTTATTTCTCCTCTCAACATGCATAAAATCAAATAAAGACAACTATTATGTGAGAAGCCAACAAGGCAATTAGTCCTTCTGTTACCTGAGTGGAGTTAGATAGTTGGTTTTTCCACGGCTCCTCTGCGCTGCTGGTCAGGTTTGTGCGGTTATGAGGTAGAGTGAGTGCGTTTCGCTGCAGGTAAGGCACGTTTCCATTACTTCCACTTCCTGTTATGTGATTATTGCCTATCAAAATAGTGTCTGTACTTCCCAGCGTTCTTGATGTGCTACAGGGTACATGGCCTGCAGAAAAGGGTCCATTGGCCAAAGGCTGCCCAGGGCAGGCAGGGCGGACTCCTGGCTGAGACACGCTAGGCATTCTGGTCAGAGCAAGCTGTGACTGCTGGCCAGAGACTGAGTTTGTAGGCAGTGATGAGTCAGCTGATGGCCCGTTAGGAATTCCAGTAGATCGTACCTGTGTAACTCCTGTTTGTCTCATCTGTAAAAAAAAAAAAATAAATAAATGCTGCCTGTGTGGCCCATAACGGACACAATCAGAATATGAAGATATGTAACAAGATAATCTCTGATTTTACCCTAACATTTAATTTCTCTAGGTTAAAAAATACCTTTTTAAGACAAGCAATTGTGTTTCTTCACATTTAGATTAGCTTCCTCAGAAAAGCAGGAATCTACTTAATATTAAGAAATATCCTTTTAGTAAATGACAAAATAAATCAATTGAAAATTATGGAAAAGAAATCAAATTTACAGGTCTCTTCCCCATCACAAAATAGGGGCTCTTGAATTTCCGTTTTATCACATTTATATGCCAGATTCTCTGAGTTAAACAAATTTGAAAAGAACCTCACATGAGTTTCGGATGTAGTTTGTTAAGTATTACATGCAAAATAACATGTAAATTAATAAAATACTAAGTTATGTTCAAAATCAAATTTATAGCTGTTTTTTTTCCCCTAAAAATCTCTGTCCATTATCAGTATTTTAAGAAGCACAGATAATTAAATCCCACTAAACAATAGTACAAACGAGAGGTGGGCATAAACATACTCTTTAAAATTATATCCCAGTCAACAAAACTATTCAAATGCTAACAAATTTTAGGGGGAAAACAATGCTGTACACACTTGGTGTTGCTGCATTAAGACAAACTGACTTTCCAGCTGTTCCAGCATCAGTTTCTGTGCTGGATTTAAATTATTTCTATTTGCACGGAGCTGTTCCAAGTGCTAGAAGAAAAAGAAGAATATAGTCAAAGACATAGCTAAGAAACAAGCTCATTATTCTAAACAACCTTTCTATAAAACTCTGAACACTGTCTAGTCAAAGATAATGATTTCTGACCAATGGCAATCAATCCCAAGATGAAGTCCTTTAAGAAGTTTGAGAAAGTTAAGGAATAAACATTTATCTCAGAAGGTTTACTGTAATGGGATCTTTGAGATAAATGGGCATGAGATTTTACTCATTAATAATTATCAGGGTTTACACAGAAAGTTCTTTAAGCTTACAAATGCTTTATGACAAGTACTCTCTAAGAAGCACTGTATGGAATAGGAGTCTGAAGAAAATCTGACTATCCAAAACTAGTAATTTGCCTAAGTAAAAGTATGACACCTACATAAAGAAACACGATGTAGTCATAGAAGAATTAGGACGCTCTTAATATACTGACATGGAAAGGTCTGCATAATACACTATTTAACAGTATATACAGCATTTTATCATTTGTATAAAAAGAGAAGAAAAATAATAACATATGAGAGAAAGGAGATGAGTATTTGCTTGGACATGCATGACATCTCTTGGAAGATAGATAAGCAACAAGTTAATACTGGTTTTCGGTTAGGAGGGGAACTGAGTAGGTAGGGATAGAAGCAGGAGAATTTATTCTATATACTCTAAACTCAGATGGTTTGAACCATGAGAATATATTGGGGGGTGGGGTGGAGGTAAGTGGAAAAAAAAAAAAAGGAATGAATTATCTCTATTACTCTGGTAAATGTGGGCTCATTTTACTTATGTACCTATTAACTGAGTTTACTGCCATTCAGTTTTAAGAATTAATACTTAAAAAAACTTAGAACTTTAGTACCTCTACTTTTCTTTAATAGGAAAAACAATCTATCAAAAGCATGTTTACATACCTGTAATTTCTGTGGTGTCAAACACCATGAATGACCTGGTTGCTGTACTGGAGGATGTGACACTGCATGGCCACTACTCCAATTATCAGAAGTATTCTGAGAAAAATTGATTTAAAAAAAATTAAAGAATATTTGGTTAAATCCACAGAGTTAACATAATGACTAATGGAGGTCAAATGACTATGAATTGGAATATTTACATATAAAAAAGATGTTACGACATTTAGTTCTTTTAAAAGTAATTTTACATGCATAGTAAATTTGGGAACTTAAAACTTAAGAAAATATTGATTCTTTAATTAGCCACCCAAAAAGGCCCACCCCTAAACTATGGCCCAAATGACTAACCTAAATACCACACTGTCCACTAGGTTCAATGTTAAGTTTATTTTAATGTCAGTAGAAAGTGATGATGAAAAGTTGTGTTGAGATCTTAACGGTAGGGAGATGAATAAAATGATTTGATGAATGCAAATTTATCCCTACTTTCCATATTTAATATGATACTAAGAATTTGGAATGAAAAAACTCAAGCCTTTCACTCATTGATGTCCACAGATTTAAAATGAAGGACAGGAGATGTTCAAACTGCACAAGTTCAGGGCAGTTAGGAATTTCTTTCTTGACTGGGATTTTCTATTTCTCTAAAATATATACCTTTGTTGGACTAGATGTTCTTTTCCTCTTGGCAGGACTGGACAGGTCATCTACTTGGCTAGAAGGAATCATGTGTAGTGGCAAGGATTGCTGTGAAATTGGTGTCTGACTGAGGCCTAATACAGGTTCAGTATTTGGATGATGAGGTTTACATGCCTAAGAATCACAGAAGGAAGACAAAAATAGGGTTCTATATGTTCTTAATTCATTCCTTCAAATTATACAACTTTACAAGCTGCATACTTTTCAAATCTATGTGGACATCGCTGAATGGTAATTATTGAAAATCAAATGAATCATCAATGGAGTAATGTGTACCTTCCTTTGAAAAACTTGTTTCAAAAATAAACTGCAGCATTATGTTAAGAAATTTTCCTTCAAAATCATGAAAATGCACAAAGGTTCTAAACTGGCACCCCAAAATTTCTTCCCATATCAGAGGGAGTTTTAATTTGATCTAAATTCCCTTCACAATTAAATCAAGAGTCTTTTCATTAATAAAAGCCTCCTGTGCTTAGTAAAATACGCTTGACTACTACAGATTGAAAAGAACCCTTAAAGCTGGGCACCTGCAGAACATAACCCAACTTCTCACCTGCTGTGCTGTGTTCATGGCACCCTGCCTGGAGGTAAGCTCTGCGGGGATTGGTAGGCTCCACGCCTCCTCAATACTAGGAAGTAATTTAGTTTTATTCTGTAGACTACCTTGTGGAAGGTTACACAACTGAGCCTAGGAAAAATTATGTAAAAAGCAAATTTAACACAAGCCTACTTGAGTAAGAGCAAGTCCACTAAATCTTCCTAAATGCTATAACTAATTGTTTTTAAGAAAATAGATCCTTAATTTGGGGTTTCAGAAAGATACTACGTATAATGAGGGAAACAGGAATATAAACCTTTGTGAGAATTAAAACAAAGCTGAGCTCTGTTTTCAGAGTTCTTATAGCTGTCTTCTCATGAAACTCCAAGCAAGAGTGAAAGACAGTGTTCGTGTTCTTTTCTCTAAAATGCTATGACAACTTAAAAATGTAGACAGTACATAGAAAAAAATTATGTAAATTAATACGCATTAACAGGGTAAATGCACAAAAGAGCATCTTTTAAAATACTGTATATCTTACTTAAAATGAAAAGTAAAATAATATTACAGCTATGATATGTTTACAAAATATGGAAACAAGTTATAGACATCAAAACACAACTAGACAAACTTCCCAGCCACCCTCCTCCTGCCTGAGTGTCATGGGGAAACATGTGCCTTTAAAAAACTGCGATTTAAACATTTTACCTGTAAATACTTAATTCGTGCTGCAAGTGCAGAGGTATTACTACAACTTTTGCTTCTGGTTGCATTTAAGTAGCATTTAATGGCATCCTGAGGCTGGTTGCAGGATTCATAGAGTGTGCCTAGGTCCATCCAGGCTGCAGCATGGCCAT
>SJYT01060283.1:12227-35931 GCA_006410635.1 Cephalophus harveyi
GGCTGCAGCATGGCCATGGTCCAATTGTACAGCACAAATATAGGCCTGTAAAGCATCCATAGGCTGATTTTGCTGTTGATATAGCACGCTGGAAAGAGAAATTAACAAAAAATAAGTCGACTAAAAAGAATGGGTTAGCTTTACGAAATACATTATATGTGATACAACTACTGTTTATGAATTATACCATTATTTCTACACAAAGTCTTACCCTATTGAACACCATGTATCTGCACTTGCTTCTGACTTATCAATAGACTGCCTGTAAGATATAAAGGCATCCTGAACTTTCCCAATACTTGAATAGCACCTAAGAGGGGAGGGGAAAAAAAATAAGAAAATATGATTAATATGCCCTGATTAATTAATGCACTGAAAGACTGTCAAAGCAAATAAAAATCTAATAAGCGAACAAATTTATGTGAAGTGTGAATATACATGACAACAACACTATAATTAACCCTTCAATAGGCTATATTCTAGACTATCTGATAGTGTTTAACAGTGCAGCATACTTTAGCACCTATTAAAATAGTTAAATGCCATATCACTTCAATATAATAATATTGAGAGAGATATGCACACCACTCTACTTATACAACTTGATCTCTGGTTTTCCAAAGAGTAAGAAATTAGTTAAAAACCAAGAAAAACATTCCATGTTGATAAGACTTGCTGAATCAGATTTCATTTTCCTTTCTTAAATAATAAAAATAAAGGCAACAATTCTTTAATACATACAAGACACAAACATAAGAAATAATATCAAGCTGACTATCAAAAATAGTATAAAACAGGATTAAGTACAGTATTTAATAACTAGTAAGGGTAGCAAGGTATGAATAAAGTTTCAGAGAAGTGCCATTTTTTTTAATGTAGATGTACCTGATGGATATATAAAACAGCAGCTAAAATTATAAAAATACAGAAATTATATTAATGTTTGGCACTAAGGGAAAAAGGAAAAAATAAAACCCAGTCCATCGTCAAGGAGTTTAAAATTTAGCTGAGGATTTAAGACACATTATAAATAGCATGATGCCGTATCAAATGGCTACCACAGATAATAACTGGTCTGAAAATTTAGGGTAGGGTAGAAGAGACCACACTACACACTACTGGGTTTAGGAAAGATAAGAAAGGAAAGGGCAAGAGTAAAGGATCTGAATGTGTGTAGATGCATACTGTTTAGATCAGTGATTTGCAATTACCAGCTAGTTTACAGCAATTTGGTCAAGCAAACAAAATGGGAAAAAAAGACATATACAAACATACATACATACATTTTCCATTAAACCAATATTTGTATTGTAATTGACTTACTCTGAAATACTACTGACTGAGTAAATAGCAAAAAAAAAAAAAGTAAATGTGAAGTAATCCAAAAGTCTGAGAACCACTGAGTTAGGCAGAGAACTTGAGAAACAGCATTTTGAAATGTTGCTTGAATAGCATGAGCAAAACTTACATAAGTTGCATCATATCATATATATATAGATATATCTTATATATATAAGAGAGCATAGATATAAACTGTAGACAATTTTAAATCCAACCCAAGAATATCCCGAAGTTTCTTCTTCTAACAAGGGGAATGGCATGATGAAAGTATTTTATGGGAATATTTATTTGCTAACAATGTGTAGCAATAAACCAAAAGTGAAAAAAATTATAGACAGTAAAAAAGAAGGCAGCTATATTTACTGGCTTGGAATAGGCCCAAATTAGGGTGAAAGTAATGGAAGTGACAACAAAGAAAAAGGAGAAACAATAAACCAAAACACAGATAAAAACTTTGTAAAAGAATGATTTAGATATTCATGGGGGTAGGATTATAATTTAGTTTTTAAGTCTGACAAAGGTAGGGGGGAAATGGTGATATCATTGGCAAAAATAAAGAAGAAGGAGCTGGTTTAGAGAAGAAAATGATGAATGGTTTGAAATATGCTGATTTCGACATGCAATGTAGACATTAAAACGGGTAATGTTAGGTAAAGAATAGGAAATATTGTCCTGGTGTTCAATACTTTGAAGTGTAGAAATCGAGATTTGGAATTCATCCATCTGGAAGAGAGGGTATAAGAACACAGGATAACTACAAAGAGGTAAAAATAAGCCTGAAAAGTGAAGTGAAGTAAAAGTCGCTCAGTCGTGTCTGACTCTTTGTGACCCTATGGACTATACAGTCCATGGAATTCTCCAGGCCAGACTACTGCAGTGGGTAGCCTTTCCCGTCTCCAGGGGATCTTCCCAACCCAGGGATCGAACCCAGGTTCGATCCAGGTCTCCTGCATTGCAGGTGAGCTCTTTACCAGCTGAGCCACAAGGGAAGACCATGAGATCACTAATCTTGGGGTTGGGGCAATATAAAGAAAGGTGAGTGACAGAAACAGAGGCAGTATCAGAGAGTATCTGTAAACTGTTTTATGAGGAGAGAATTCAGGACAAGAGAGGATTAACAATGACAAACAGGGACAGACACCACAAAGAAAAGAAATGTTTATCCAACAGTAGAAAACATGCTCTGTTTGTTTTCTTAATTAAATCAAAGCCAACCTCAGATTTATAGAGCAAATTCACCTAACTGCTGGGAGGAATAAGCAGTAAATCCCACAACCTGTGTTTTCATACTTGATTCCTACAAAGTGAAAGTAGGGAACCAATGTGCCCAAATACAAATTCCTCAATCCAACTATCAAACACTTTTCCTCTAATAAAACTTAAAACAGGCTCCCGTGAGACAGCACTGTGTAACTGAAAAAGCTCTGGGTGTTGAACCAAGGATCTAGTCCCTGCTCTGCTACTAATTACCTGCATGATTGTGACCTTGGACAAAACATTTGACCCCTCTGAGCTCCCTTTATAAAACATGCAAAATGTCAAGGCTTACAGGGTGACCTCCTGGTCCCTCCTAACTCTAACATTCTATAATTCTGTGATAACACAGTCAATAACAAAGTGCTAGTTTAACAGCATTACCACATTACACTTTCATTATGATATACACATGCCAAACGACAAACAAATGCAATCTTCAACACAGACCTGATATAGAGATAAGTAACAAAATGCCTCAAAATAGGGTCATCGAATCCCAATGACATTTGAAATCTTCCTTCAGAGCTTTAATAACTTCTAAAATCTAATTTGTTTATAAATATTGTCTCATGACAAAACAGACTTGAAGCAACACATTAGAAGTTAGTAAAAAGGGTAAGAAATGTAAACATCGAAGAAAAAAGTCTAAAACAGTCCTCAAATTATATTACAGATAAAAAATACTGAATACCAACATGATAATCTTGAACCCCCAAACAAGTTAAATTAGAAGAAATATCCTTTATCTGAGAAGTCAGCAAAGTATATTTGGAAAATTCTATCCAGAAAGGTTCAAATAAAAAAGCATCTCAACTATTTCAAATGAAAAACCACTTGCGGGGTAGGAGGACGACACACCTCCTATGGAATAGTGCTCACTGAGCTGAAAATTACAGAATTACTAAAGTAGTAATTTGGGGGAATTCCCTGGATGCCCAGTGGTTAGGACTCTGGTCTTTCACTGTGGGGGCCCAGGGTTTGATTCCTGATCCTGGAACTAAGAACCCACCAGTGGTGTGGCAAAAAAAAAAAAAAGTAATTTTTGATATTTCAAAATTATATATTAATTTTATATGCACAGAATTAAGAAAAATACATTAAAAGGACATTCACACTATTGTGCTATATTAAACTACTAATCTTTATCTTAGATCAAAAGAAAAATACTTTCTGGTACACATTCCTTTTAATCTATATTAACAGAAATTTTCATATATAAACATTAACACTAGAGGCAATGACTAAGCAAGACCCTACCCACTTTGTAGTACCAGAGCTCCTTTTTGGTCACTATACGAAGCCTCTCACTGCACAATACTAACAGTAATAACAGAGCAAGCTCCAAAGGCAAATGGTGTCCAATTAGATCATTTATCCCATTTACTAAATAGCCATTTACCAGGTAATAAGATACAAAGATGGTTAAGATTCAGTTTCTACCCCAAAGATCTTTAACGAAAGAGAAAGACAAAGTTTGGACTCTCAAGCTTTATTAATGAGCAACTGAATTTAGATGACTTTATAAGCCTGGCAAGGAATACTTAACTATTATAGGTTATTATTAATGAATAATAAAAAATTTTTTGAAACATCTTAATATTATTCCCTCTCATACAAATATACTTTGCCAAATTTAAAGGAAAAAAATGAAATACTAAAACATAAAATACTAGAATACTAAAATTAATGTGACTATACAAAATACTAAAATTTTATGTGACTATATGGCTAACTCAATCAAAGTAAAATACTCCTACAGAAAAAACGAATGGGAAAAAGTTTAAAATTAAAACAAAACAGGGTAATTTCCAAAGAAAACATAAAATTAAAACCTTTAGCATGGGAAGGTTACCTAAGAGATCTAACCCAGGGCTTCTCAACCTCTGCACCATTGACATTTTGTGCCAGATAATATTTTGCTGTAGAGAACTGTTCTAGTAGCATTCTCCATAGTTGTGATAATCTAAATCTCTCTACAGACATTATGAAATGTCTCCTATGGGGCAAAATAGCGCTTCCCATCCACTCTACCACCATTGAGAACCATCGATCTAATTCTCTTATCAACAGAAAACTGAAGCCTCAAAATGTTTAATTGTTCAATCCAAGATTCCACAAGTAGTAGCCAAGACTTGAATCCAAGTATCTCAGGTAACTCCTAGTAGACTGATCTTTCTACCATACTGCAAAAGCTAAAACCAATTAAGAACTAAAATACAATCAGATAATGGTCCAAAAATATATTTTATCAGATACATATACATGAGATATATTTCAGATAATCAGTAAGCAAAATTCAGACATTCAAAGTACAAGAAAAGTTTATAGACTTGCAAAAAAATTTTTTCCACTAATGTTACTTCTCCTTTCCAACAAACTGAATAATAATGTAACTATTTTCTCATTGTAAAACTTCAAATACAACTATGACTTGAAATCTACTATTAAGGTCCATTCTATCTGAGGTAAGTATCACTAATCAAAAGGATAATGGGCAAAGTTCCACTAACTACTGGTAGTCAGCAGGCAGAATGAAAAATTCTCTGTTCTATTTAAATAGACATATGAACACTAAAAATCAAAAGGAAAGGCATTTAAATACCTGACTGAATAATCAGTATCTGCCAAGAGTTTTTGAAAACCAGAAATAATTTAAGTGAAATAAAAATCCAATAAGCAAAATAAGAAATATCCTGATGGACCAGATGATGGTATAAGAAAACTACCACATTCAGAAGTTCTTTTATTTTTTATCTAGAAATCTTTGTTATAAAATATTTAAAAGGGAAAATATACTGATCACATTATTAGCAAACTGATATTTCAGATAATTCAAAACTCTTAGCTGCAATAAACAAAAGCAAAACCTAAGTTTCTGATAAATCTGTCTTACCTTCCAAGGAAATACCAGGACTGGCCAGAATTAGGATCTGCTTCCAAGGACTTTTGGAGATACTGAATAGCATAGCTTTCCTTGGTGGCTTTATCTCCCAGGAGATCCACAGTATGATGCATCCATCCTATAGTAAATGATTAAAAATATGTACATAAATGACTTAATTACTCTACTACTTAAAAGAATACAGAGCAGAAACAAACACATAAAAAAATACTCTTTTCAGTCAATTTATTCATTTAGCTTGGCATACACATTTCATGAAATTTAGAACCGTCAATTCTGTCCTAAAAAAGTTTGCCTTTAAGGTACAGTCAAAGCAATGAAGAACTTTCATTCCAGAAAAATTAAAACAATTCTAAGTATTGACTTGTCACTTAGTAGGCTACAAACTACAGTTCTATTCTTCTCTAATTTTTGTATTGAAAAAATTTCAAGATATAAAACAAAGAATATAAGATAAATCTTATTTACTGTTTCATGTAAAACTTAATCTGCATTTAAAAATCTCTATTAACACAATGTTTACTTCCAAGGAGTAAATATAAAGCTATGTCATCAATGATAGTTCAGAGTAGAACACACAACATACAATCCTACCTTATTGGCACTGGCTACATATATTCACAACTCATGTAAAATAAAAATTACAATCATTTGACAATTTTTTTTAAAACTATAAGACTATAAGAAAAAGTCCATTCAAAATGCTGCAAATAAAAATGGTACAAAATGGGTAACACAAATCTTTACTAAACAAATTTAGATAGTATACATAATCTCACTTATCTGTGGAATCCAAAAAAGTCAAATACACAGAAGCAGGGAGTTGAATGGTGGTTACCAGGAGTGGTGAGATGGAGGAAATGGGGAGATGATGGTCAAAAGAAACAAAGTTGAAGTTATGTAGGATGAGTAAATCTTGAGAACATACAGCATTATGACTGGATGAGAGAATAGATTTGAGGTGCTCTCACCATAGGGGAAAAAAAAAGGTAACTGTGTGAGGAGATAGATATGTTGGACAGCATAACTGTAGCAATCATTATGTACAGGTATATCAAAACATCATCTTGTATACCTTAAATAAAATTGTTATGATAAAAAAAACAAGCTATGTAAGTAATCAAAACACTAGATCATGGAATACTAGCACATGGAATAATTTGATTTAATTTGCCAGGGAATCATATTTCAGTTGTGGATCAATTTAAGTTCACAAAATCAGCTGTTTTTCATGTATAGTTCACAGTACACAAAACAAACAAGGACCCTTATTTTCTGATATTTATTATAGTTGCTGTGCTCCAAAAGGAAGAGGGCTGAGTTATCATATTTTATGGAAATATAAGTCAATCACACCCTTATTCATCTGTTCCTCCCTTATCTCTCCTACTATTACTACTAAGAACAGGACCTAGAGTAACAGACTCTAAAAGGAGTTGCTTAAGCAGCAGTGACAAGCAAGTAGGAAGGATTGATGTGCAGGCATTAATTAGACTCAATAAGGGGAAGTATTTTCCCTTTCAAAACCATGAAAAGTTTACCTATACACTCAGCCAAAGAGGACAGGTTTGTGTGCATTTTTGCTACTGACACATTTTGCTATTGACACTGCACATTTAGTGCAGCTAAAATGCATAAAAACTTATTTATAAATAATGTGAATTTAAAAAGTTTATATTCACATTATTAGCTGAAAGAGTAAGCTATCTCAAGGCATCACTTTGTTCTTTTTACCTAAGAACACAAAATCTTTTTTGCTGTACTAATAAACTTATTTTAACTTAAATAAAATATAATTTTTTAAAGTATGGATAACTCATGGAAATTCTACCCAGAGATTAAAGACAAAATTAAAAAATGAAAGTTTTATATGAAAGCAATGTTTTTATTTTGTATAACTGATCACATAGTATGCATTAGTATCATGAAGTGATAAAATTTAAGCTTAAATAATTTTAAAATTACATTAAAAACAGTCATGCTAACAACTATATTCCTTCATCGTCAACATGACAACAGAACTGCATGTGTAGAGAATCTATACTTTAGATATTTCACATTTCTTACATAAAGATGTTTTAGTTAGTATTATTGACAGAGCTATGAAAGCAAGCTCACCAATCACTAAGAGACTTTAGGTAAATCACTTAACTTCATTGAGTACTAATGGTATCTGGCACCAAGAAAGCATTCAATCCCCCTCACTCATGGTTAAGTACCAGTGTATAATTTTGAGCATTTAAAAGAAAAGTTACACTAAAAAATTGTAGTAAGACTGACTGTGAGATAGACAATACTCAACAGAAGGTGGAAATATGAAGAGTTCAGATAATGTCTATCAACTTTGGAAAAGGAAGGAAAAGAAATAGGATATGTAAGTCATGTATTTACCATAAGTCATGTATTTACCATCAGTGACATGTAAAAACCATAAAGCAATGGACTTATAACACACTAAGTGAATATTATTACATACCCAACTGTTGTAAGACAGTTGCTTTTACTTGTGCAGAAAGGTTTTCTGTCTGCAAAAGTTGTTCATAAGCTTCCTTTGCAGAATGATACTTCCTCTAAAAAGCAGGAAAAAAAGATTTAAAGAAAATAACATCTTTAAAGAATTAGCTCGTGTTAAGTCTTATACAATATTGATATTTCAGCATATTTTAAAAAATCAACTGAAAGATGAAAGTGCATTACTGAATGTTCCTCTAACTCTAGACAATTATGGTTAATAGGCCATGTTTCAGAGTATCTAACACCAGTAAAACATTCAATACAAGAAAGTATCATTAAAATATGACCTTTGAGTACTTCAAGTTGAAACCAAAGGATGTGAAACAGCATCATATGTATTCAGTAGAAACCTTATTTCAAATTTTGATCTTTCCCTAGGCTAGTGATATGTGACATGATATTCTCTTGTAATGTTGGGCAGCAGTACTGAGCCACAGCTCCTAGTCAGTTACAAGATCATGAGGGTAAACAATCGATACCCTTCCAACCACTCTGTACCCATACAACCATTTTACTTTTCACCTCAGTTCAGTATTTAAAAAGTTACACGAGATACTCAACAACAACAAAAAAATAGGACCTTTAAGAATTTGCCAAATCTTAATAGTTACAAAAGCCAATGAAATCTAAGTTTAAAAGATACAATCATTGGTATATAATATAGCCTATGAAAAAATTATAATACATGATTTTAAAGACAAACTCCTCATAACTATTGTCTAATGACGTTTATAATATTTAAGATTCCATGGGCAAAACTCTACATGAAACCATTTATCCACAGTTCTCACCCCAAAAGTACTAATATGACTGAAACCCATTATTGCTACAGTCTGAAAGCTAAAGACAACTCCTCCCCATCCCTCCAAAAGGGGAAAAGTCAACGAAAGAAAACTTCATAAATATTATTTTTAGAAAACATTTGGCAGAACAATGGATTAAAGTGGCTTTCATTCATATCACTGATAGGACATAGCTGGCTGAGCAAACAAACCTTTCTCGCCAGAAAAGTAGAGACATAAAACTAGCTGTGTGAGCCTCAGGCAAATCACTTGAACTATGACTCAACAACCATACAACAGATGTAATGCCTGATCTTTCTATCTAGAGTTCTTCTCAGGATTAAATGAGATAAAGAGCTATGGAAATAAGGAGCTCTATGAATACAGTATGTCAACACAGGGAAAAACTGCAAGAACGTCCATTGAGATTAATAATTATTACACAAACTTTTTTTCATCAGGTATATGACTTCCCTTTAAACATTAATCTAATCTGAAAAAGTAAATTAGATAGTTAGTGAAGAATAAAAATCAAGTTATTCAACTCAGTTGCTTCAACTGCTAAGTATTTGTTGAATACCTAACACATAACAGAAACTGCTGGGACTACAGGCAAGAATACAGATATGAAAACAAAACTTATTGTACTGTGTACAGTAACAATATTGTACACAGTTATTTCCCAGAAGCAGACAAGCTTAGAGTACTAGCAGATTGGGCAGAAAATGCAGAGACAAGCAGACAACTTCACAAAGACCTTCCTAAACCATGTTAAAAAACTGGAGACTATATCCTAAAACAATGGGCTACCACTGAAATGAATTCCAGCAATATAACCAATTTATATTTTAGGAAGACCACTTTCTGGAATTACCTCAACAAATGCTAAAACATACTTCCAAACACTAGTAATAATGATAACATTAATAATAATAAACCATCATACTTGAAAAACTGGTGGACCATATTGTGAAACCAAGTTTTATTTCTACCTCATACTATATACAAAACTGGCACCCACATTAAAGACCTAAATATGAAATGTAAGTATATAACTAAAAGAAGACAATGGATATTTCCTTGAGATGGGAAAAAATTTATTAGACTTGGCAAAAACCACATAAATCAGAAGGAGGAAGGATCTGACTCGAAACACATAAGGAGAAAAATAGACAAAAATAGACAATAGACATAAAAACCAACATGTAAAAGGTGAAAAACATGTGAAGTATAAACCTAGAGAAATCAGAAACTGCAAATTTAAATGAAATACTAGTTTCTACCAATTAGACTGGCAAACATAAAGTTGGGTAGTTCTTAGCATTGTGGGGATATAAAGGGAAATACTCATGCCTTGCTGAAGGGGATTTACTCATGGAACTAGGTGTGTAAATATGCTACAATCTAAACATCTCATTCTTGGGATATATCTGTACACCAAAGGAACCTTTCCTAAACGGTACTATATGTAGTATCAAGGAGATGGACAACTAGGTCTATCTTACTAGGTGAGTGGAAATGTAAAATATGATGGATGTTTACAGCAGAACATTAAGTAGCAATCAAAAGTAGTATACAAGAGCAACACGAGTTTATGTGTAAAGGTATTTAGTAAAGTTTTGCCTCTGGTAATGCTGTGGTAACATTTCACAGATAGCATTAAATTCTGGATAAAATACAAAGGTCAACTATCTACCAGAAAGCACTGAAAAGAAAACAAAATTAGGACAAACCAGAGAAGTTAAGACTTAAAGGAATGGAATGGCACTGGTTCAGTAACCCCG
This sequence comes from Cephalophus harveyi, assembly GCA_006410635.1. Lineage (NCBI taxonomy): Eukaryota > Metazoa > Chordata > Mammalia > Artiodactyla > Bovidae > Cephalophus > Cephalophus harveyi. Next base: position 22,808 of record SJYT01060283.1, read on the forward strand.
TTTTCCCAGGATGTGGATCTGAAGGCAGGCCCCAACTGGTATCTGGCTGGCTAGCCCTCAAACAGAAATCACCAATCTTACTAGCTTGAAAAATAAGAGGAAAGGTTTTGACGCTATCACAAGAGCTAAAAGTGAGTGAAGAAGAAACAATCCCAGAAAAGAGAGACAGAGAATATCAACTTCTGCAATTAAACTGCTCAAATTCCTGGCTGACCACTGAACTACACAGGAACACAACAGACGTCCAGCAGCCTAAAAGAACTAAAGAGAGATTTAGCTGCCGTCCACCACAGGGATGACAAAGTTTAGTGTGTGACTTGAGCAAAGTTAAAACTGTCTAATAAAACAAAAAATCAATCTCAGAAAAATATAACAAAGTCACTCTTCACAACACATTATTCATGATACCCAGGATAAAATTACCAGGCTTGTAAGAATCAGGAAATTTTTATTCATGTTCAAAACAAAAAGAAATCAATGAGAATCAGCCATGAAATGACTCAGATGTTGCAATTTGCAAATAATTTAAAAGCAGCTATTTTAATGAAGTTCACAAATGAAAAAGAAAACAATCGAATGGACAAAAAAAGCCAAAGCACAGAAAAATAAATTAAAAGAGAAACAAAAGGAAATTCTCAAACTGAAAAATGCAAATTTGAAATTAAAAAAAAAAAAGAAAAGTCGCTGAAGGACTGACTAGCAGAGTGAAGACTTTAGAAAAATCAACAAATTTGAAAAGAGGTTGGCAGAAAGTATCCAGACTGAAGCAAAACAGACAAAAGAGAAGGGGGAAAAAAAAAAAAAAGCCATCCAAGATGTACAAGACAATAACAAAATATCTACCATACCCATAACAGGAGTCCAAGAACACAAAGAATGGGGCAGAGAAAATATGGACAATATAATGGCTGAGAACTTTTCAGAATGGATGACATTAAATCCCATATCCAAAAGACCAGGAAAAACATTGGTAAAAACAGAAAGGAAAAACCAATACCTAAGTACATCATAGTCAGATACTTAAGAACCAAATGTAAAAAGAACCTTGAAAACAGCCAGAGAAAAACCACAAAATACAAAGGATACAACAAGAATGACAGCCAACTTTATGTTATCATGCTGCTGCTAAGTCACTTCAGTCGTGTCCGACTCTGTGCGACCCCATAGACGGCAGCCCACCAGGCTCCCCCGTCCCTGGGATTCTCCAGGCAAGAACACTGGAGTGGGTTGCCATTTCCTTCTCCAATGCATGAAAGTGAAAAGTGAAAGTGAAGTCGCTCAGTCGTGTCCAACTCTTCACGACCCCATGGACTGCAGCCTACCAGGCTCCTCCGCCCATGGGATTTTCCAGGCAAGAGTACTGGAGTGGGGTGCCATTGCCTTCTCCGTCTATGTTATCATATCAATAATCAAATTACATATAAATGGACTAGATAATCAAACAAAGAACAATAGAGACTGACAGACTACAAAAGTGAAAGAAAGCCATAAACATAAGAATTGTAAGATTTGCACTTTTTCCTATAAGGACTCAAATAGACTGAAATAAAAGGATGGAAAACATATGATGTAAACTCTAAATATTAGAAAGCTGAAGTGATCAGATTCAGATCACATTAAGAAAGCTTCAAGACAGAGCACTGCCAGAGATAAAGAGGAATATCTCATAATGATGAAGGACATATCAGGATGACATAACAATAACAAAGCTTTTAAAAAAATGAGAAGACAGATTTAATGCTGATAAAATACTATTTGTCTATAAAATTTATTCCAATTTCACCAACTGTCCCACTTTTCTGGTCCAGGATCTAATTCAAGATCCCACACTGTGTTCACTTAGCGTGTGTCTTTACCATCCGCTAGCCTGAGACAGCTACTCAGTCTCTGACTTTTCATTACCTTGATATTTAAAGTACTAGCTCATAATTTGAAGAATGTACCTTTCAAACTAGTAAGTATCTTGTGGAAAGATATTCACCATTTCTCATACATTAATTAAAATTCCACAGGAAGAAAGAGGTGTCCTCTTTCCATTTATTCAATTATTCATTTATAGCAATATGAGCTATTTTATTCTGTATTGTACACATTATAATTATTTGTTCCTAAACTTGTGTCCGATTTGGTGATTAGAAACCCTATTCCACTCAAGTTGGCTCCTGAAACTTCTCACAGGCCTCATCATTTTTTGAGTGCTCCCTTACTTTTTGCACCATGAAATATTCCAGGGCTCATCTTGTAGGTTCCCTCCCTAAGCTCTGGAATCACACACTTCTCCCCAAGAATTCTTGCTTTCTTTTATTGAAGAATCAAATTTAGAAAGAAAGATCTGGATGCTAGAACATTCACTGCTATGGAGGGGGGCCTTGCTTCTAGGCACTCACAGCAAACAGAGCTGGGAAATACATTAATGTATACACAATGCATACACATACACACATACTCTTCCATCTATATCTATCTCTATTCAACTCTCAATTTCCGTAAATAACCGTATATTTAGTTTTTACTCCAATTCCAATCCACAATCCAATTCCAATCCACAAAACAGTTCAGTCTAGCCTTTCTTCTTTTCTTACCTGTAAGTTCTCTGACAGTGAAAATCTAGCCCTCGTTATTCACAATACATTTACTTAGGGATAAGCAATATCCTTATTGCCAAATTCAGACTTAAATCGAAGAAGCAGGTAAAACCACTAGACCATTCAGTTCAGTTCAGTTGCTCAGCCATTTCCGACTCTTTTTGACCCCATGAACCGTAGCATGCCAGGCCTCCCTGACAATCACCAACTCCCGAAGTCAAGTGACAAGTATATATATTCAAGGGATTATATCTGGTAGACAGAGTGCCTGAAGAACTATGGACTGAGGTTCAAGACACTGTACAAGAGGCAGTGATCAAGACCACTCCCAAGAAAAAAGAAATGCAAAAAGGCCAAATAGTTGTCTGAGGAGGCCTTACAAATAGCTGAGAAAAGAAGAGAAGGGAAGGGAAAGCAGAAAAGGAAAGATATACCCACTTGAATGCAGAGTTTCAAAGAACAGCAAGGAGAGATAAGAAAGCTTTCCTCAGTAATCAATGCAAAGAAATAGAGGAAAATAATAGAATGGGAAAGACTAGAAATCTCTTCAAGAAAATTAGATACTAAGGGAACATTTCATGCAAAGATGGGCACAATACAGGGCAGAAATGGTATGAACCTAACAGAAGCAGAAGACATTAAGAAGAGGTCGCAAGAATACACAGAAGAACTATACAAAAAAGATCTTCATGACCCACATGACCCAGATAACGACAGTGGTGTGATTAATCACCTAGAGCCAGACACCCTGGAATGCGAAGTCAAGTGGGCCTTAGGCAGCGACAATATGAACGAAGCTAGCGGAGGTGATGGAATTCCAGTTGAGCTATTTCAAATCCTAAAAGATGATGCTGTGAAAGTGCTGCACTCAATATGCCAGCAAATTTGGAAAACTCAACAGTGGCCACAGGACTGGAAAAGGTCAGTTTTCATTCCAATCCCAAAGAAAGGCAATGCCAAAGAATGTTCAAACTACCACACAATTGTACTCACATCACATGCTAGCAAAATGATGCTCAAAACTCTCCAAGCCAGGCTTCAACAGTATGTGAACCGTGAACATAAAGATGTTTAAGCTGGTTTTAGAAAAGGCAGAAAAACCAGAGATCAAATTGCCAGCATCCACTGGATCATCGAAAAAGCAAGAGAGTTCCAGAAAAACATCTATTTCTGTTTTATTGACTATGCCAAAGTCTTTGACTGTGTGGATCACAACAAACTCTGGAAAATTCTTCAAGAGATGGGCATACCAGACCACCTGACCCACCTCCTGAAAATCTGTATGCAGGTCAAGAAGCAACAGTTAGAACTGGATATGGAACAACAGACTGGTTCCAAATCAGTAAAGAAGTACATCAAGGCTGTATATTGTCACCATGCTTCATTTAACTTATATGCAGAGTACATAATGTGAAATGCTGGGCTGGAGGAAGCACAAGCTGGAATCAAGACTGCTGGGAGAAATATCAATAACCCTAGATATGCAGATGACACCACCCTTACGGCAGAAAGCAAAGAACTAAAGAGTCTTTTGATGAAGTAAAAGAGGAATCTGAAAAAGTTGGCTTAAAGATCAACATTCAGAAAACTAAGATCATGGCATCTGGTCCCATCACTTCATGGCAAATAGATGGGGAAACAGAGACTTTATTTTTTTGGCCTCTGAAACGACTGCAGATGGTGATTGCAGCCATGAAATTAAAAGATGCTTACTCCTTGGATGAAAAGTTATGACCAACCTAGACAGCATATTAAAAAGCAGAGACATTACTCTGCCGACAAGGGTCCGTCTAGTCAAAGCTATGGTTTTTCCAGTGGTCATGTATGGATGTGAAAAGTGGACTATAAAGAAAGCTGAGTATAGCCATGAAATTAAAAGACGCTTGCTCCTTAGAAGAAAAGCTAAGACCAATCTAGACAGCATATTAAAAAGCAGAGACATTACTTTGCCAACAAAGGTCTGTCTAGTCAAAGCTATGGTTTTTCCAGTCGTCACGTGTGGATATGAGAGTTGGACTATAAAGAAAGCTGAGAACCAAAGAATTGATGCTTTTGAACTGTGGTGTTGGAGAAGACTCTTGAGATTCCCTTGGACAGAAAGGAAACCCAACCAGTCAATCCTAAGGGAAATCAGTCCTGATGCTGAAGCTGAAACTCTAATACTTTCCCACCTGATGTGAAGAACTGACTCATTTGAAAAGACCCTGATGTTGGGCAAGATTGAAGGCAGGAGGAGAAGGGGACGACAGAGGATGAGATGGTTGGATGGCATCACGGACTTGATGGACATGAGTCTGATTAAATTCCAGGAGTTGGTGATGGATAGGGAAGCCTCGGGTGCTGCAGGCCATGGGGTCACAGAGTCGGACATGACTGAGCAATTGAACTGAACTGAGTATTTACATAAAAGTTATAGAATTTTTATCCACATCCCTGTGAGAAAGTAACTGTCGTGGAAGATTTGTTTACAGTTCTTTTGTCTCTAGCATCTATGATGATGATTTGCTTTTACCTTTAGCTCTATTATTACAAGGCATGATATTAACATATTTCCTAATAGTCAATCAACTTTGTATTCTCTGAATGAATACCACTTGCTCATAGTGTATTTGTTTCATGAGGTAACAGTTTGCTAATACTTTATTTAGTATTTTTATACCAACACTCATCAGTGATAACAGTGTGTACATTCATTTTTGTACTGTACCAGGTTTAAGTATCAATGTTAATATATACTTTCATCAAAAAGGAAGGAGGGAAAACAGTAGTGTGAAAATTCTTCAAAAATTTTAACAGAATTACCATATGACTCAGTAATTCTGAGTATATATCAAAAAAAGAGAAAGAAAATAATGAAAGCTGGAACAAAAACAGATATTTGCACACTCATGTTCATAGCAACAATATTTGTAACAGCCAAAAGCTGGAAATCAACTGACAGATGAATGGATAAACCAAATATGGTGTACACATACAATGAAATATTACTCAGCCTTAAAAAGGAATGGAATTCTGGCACATGCTATAGTATACACAAACCTTAAAGACATGCTACGCGAAATAAGCCAGACACAAAAAGACAAATACTATACCATTCCACTCACATGAGGTACCTAGAATAGTCAAACTCATAGAGACAAAAAGTGGAATAGTGGTTGCTAGGGGTTGTAGGGAGGGAGGAATGAGGAATTATTCTTTATTGGGTTCAGAGGTTCAGCTTGGGAAGATGATGAAGTTTTAGAGAAGGACAATGGTGATAGTTGCACAATAAAGTGAACGTATTTAATGCCACTGAACAAATTGTTAAAACGGGAAAATTTATGTCATGTTTATTTCACAATAAAATAAAAAAGACATCAAAGAACTATGGTCCATAAGTGATTTTTAGGATCAGACTTTTGTTTCTATTTTATCTCAAAAATACACAATAGAATCAGTAAATGCATAAAGGACTCTATGATCAAATACATGTCTCTCAAGGTCAGACAGAAAGCTATTTATAAGCCCCCGACTATCCTGTTCAAAAAGAGGAGAAAGAAATGAGAAAGCTTTTCTCCTTTTCTAATGCTCTGGAACAATCTACAGAGTACTAGAATTATCTGGTCTTTGAAGGTTTGGTAGAATTCCCCTGTAAAACCAACTGGGCATGGTACTTTCTGCATGGCACTACTTTTCTCTTTTTATGAAAAATGGCTTTTTATAACTTTTCTAACTCTAATGAGGTCAATTTTGCTAGTCTGTACTTCCCTGGCAAATAGTCTACTTCATTTAAGTTTTGAAATCCATCCACATAGAGGTCTGCTAAGTAGTCTCATATGATTATTCTAATTTCTTCTGTACCCATGGTCATCTTATTTTGTGTATCTGTAGTTTATCTCATTTATCCACTGAATCAAGTTAGTCTGTGATTTATCTATTGTTAATTTTTTCTAGAATAAAAAGATTTTGACATTTAATTAGATCTACCATTTTTCTCTTTTAATATCATTAATTCCTTTAAAAAAAAATCTTTCTTCCTCACAATATTGTTTTCCTTACATTGATTTCTGTTTTGTTAACACATTTCCTTACACTGAACTAACCTTGAATTCATGGAACAAACCCTAGGTAATCAGGACATACTTATTGCATCTTTAAACGTGAGCTTAAATTTCTCTTTCTTTAGAATTTTTGGACTTCTATAATATGCATAAATGAAACCAGTCTATAGTGTGTCAGTAATAACTATGGCTGGATAGTTAGAAGGCAAGGTTAACAACGAAACTAGTAATTCTTACCAACAGTGTTATTCATAATAACATTATTTATAACTATCTCACAGGAGAATAGTTAAATTAGTTACACTACATCTCTGCAAAGGGATGTAATATAAATCAACATGTATTAATAGGGAATGATTTCCAAAATATACTACTAAGTTTAAAAAATAAACCAATTTAAACAAGATCAAGAGAGAACATACATAATGGGCTATTATTTCAATAAAATATGTGCAAACATATATATAGATTTGCTTATATATACAAGTTTCTCTGGAAGAATATAAAAACACTGATAATGGTAGTTGGTAGCTTTTGGCAGGGGACTAGATGGCCAGGGAAAAAGAGTGAGAAGGATACTTCACTGTGTATTCTTTCAGGCACTTTCATTTTGGATTATCTATTCAAAAATAAATAACACTAATAACAAAATTAAAAGGGAGAAATCCTTTACCTTTAATCTTTAAATTTAGAATTTAGATGGTGACCTATTCAAGTCATTTCATAAATAATCAAGAAAAAGAAATGAAAGCCATTAATACTATTAGGAAAAAATGGTACTGTGTGTGTGGGGGGGTGGTCTCAGGAAATAAAATGAGAAAGATTAAATAAATGATATAAATATCTGAGAGTAAATCGTAATAATTAAAAGATGTTTGTTCCTTGGAAGGAAAGCTATGACAAATGTAGACAGTATAATTAAAAGCAGAGACCTCACTTTGCCAACAAAGGTCCGTATAGTCAAAATTTTGGTTTTTCCAGTAGTCATGTACAGATGTGTGAGAGTTGGACCATAATGAAGTCTGGCACCGAAAAATTGATGCTTTCAAATTGTGGTGCTTGAGAGTCCCTTGGACTGCAAGGAGACCAAATCAGTCCATCCTAAAGGAAATCAACCCTGAATATTTATTGGAAGGACTGATGCTGCAGCAGAAGACCCAATACTTGGACCACCTGATGCAAAGAGTTGACTCATTGGAAAAGACCCTAATGCTGGGAAAGATTGAAGGAAAGAGGAGAAGGGGGCAACCCGAGGATGAGACGGTTGGATGGCATCACCAACTCAATGGACATGAGTTTGCACAAACTCCAAGAGATGGTGAAGGATAGGGAAGCCTGGTGTGCTGCAGTTCTTGGTGTCACAAAAAGTCCGATACAACTTAGTGACTAAACGACGACAAGGATGGAAACAACTGAAGTGTCTCTCTACAGATGGGATCGAGAAAATGTGGTATATAAATACAATGGAATGGTATTTCACCCTTAAAAATAGAAAGAAATCTTGTCATTTGTGACAGCATGGATAAACCTGGAAGGAATTATGGTAAGTGAAAAAAAAACAGACAATGAAAGATAAATGCTATACAGTATCACTTCTGTGTGGATTCTTTTTAAAAAGCAGTGAGGTGGGGGCTTGATCTTCTAGAAGAGGGGATTTGCAAGGGGCACCAGGAAGTGAGATGGAAGAAAAAGGAAGAGGTTGGATTTGTAAGATAAATAAGGTCTGAGGATCAAACATATAATATGATGACTATTGCTGATAACAATGTATTGTATAAGTGAAGTTTGTGAATAGAACTAAAATGTTCTCAATGCACCACTTTGAAGATGTAAGGTGACGGGTGTGTTAATAATTCAGTGGGGGGAAATCATACATATATCAAATCATCACATCGTACACTTCAGATAGGTAGGTAAGTCTTTTTGTTTTCCTTAATTTTTCACCTGAAAATAAAAATCCTTGTTATAAGCACTGAAGTGAAGAAGATTTTTCAATCCTTTCATATGCTTATAGTGTCAGCATCTTATCATCTAATAATTACATACTCTGCCTAGCACAAATTTTTTTGGTTTTGTTTTGTTTAATCTTAATGGGCACTAAAACTTATCAAATGAAAGAATCAGTGGGGGAAGGGCCCTGTCCCCACATTACCTTCGTAAGATTCAAAACAATACCAATAGACAACTCACCAGAAACAATGAAAACCAGAGGACAATGGAATGTAAATTTTAAAGTGGTCATATAAAATAATAAAATAGAATTTCATCTCCAGCCAAAAAACACTCATTAAAAAGAATGGTTAGATAACATCTGTTTTACCTAACGACTGACGAGGGAAATCTCACTAAGAGCTATGAAAGCTGGGGAAAAAAATTCAGAGCTCATCCTTTAGAAGGCATCAGAGATCTTCTCAGGCAATGAAAGCAGGAGCTAAGACTCCAGAGAAAGAACTCTGGAGAAACAGCTTATTTCTATAGCTGCTTTCACCCTGGGGCCTTAACTGATTCAGCAGTTGACAAGGAGACAGTGATCAGCACTGGCAGGTAAAGAGTCTGCTCCACAACATGCACATGATTCTCAAATGCACCCTCTCAAGCTGGATAAAATCCCTAGATTAGTAAAGTATCCAAACCTGAGTGTGCATCAATTCTGACTCAGTAGACATACACACACCTGTGTGCATGTGTACAAGTAGGGTGGGGGGAGAAACCACAGCAGAAGGAGGTGTCCAGCAATCAGATGTTAATTTTTTTTAGACCACCTCATGGTGGCTCTGAAACAAAACAGACCTTAAAAACTATCTAGAAATATAACGGTACTTTATTTTCCTAAAAAGCTGTTATAAAAATTATATTCTGGGTAAACTATGATTATAGCAGGAAATGGCAACTGACTCCAGTATTTTTGTCTGGAAAATCCCATGGACAAAGGAGCCTGGTGGGCTACAGTCCATGGGGTTACAACAGCAGCAAACTATGATTACCTAATATTTAGCCTCATACCAACTTACGCTTGATTTTCCATACCACTGCCTGTGCTGTGCTTAGTCGTGTCTCTTTGCAGCCCCATGGACTGTAGCCTATCAGGCTCCTCTGTCCACAGAATTCTCCAGGCAAAAATACTGGAACGGGTAGCCTATCCTTTCTTCAGGGGATCTTCCCAACTCAGGAATCAAACCCAGGTCTCCTACATTGCAGGCGTATCCTTAACTGACTGAGCCACCAGGGAAGCCCAAGAATACTGGAGTGGGAAGCCTATTCCTTCTCCAGGGGATCTTCCCACCCAGGAATTGAACCGGGCTCTCCTGCATTGCAGGTGGGTTCTTTACCAGCTAAGCTACTAGGGAAGCCCATACCAAAACTGCTTACCTAGACTAAATGTTTATGTGTTATACCCTGTATCATGTAACTAAGCAAATTCTGCCATATAAAAAATGTTATAAAATAGCTTTTTAAATATAGCAGTCAGGGCTTCCCTGGTGGTCCAGTGATTAAGACTCTGCACTTCCACTGTGGGGGGCACAGGTTCCATCCCTGGTCAGGGAACTAAGATCCGACATGCATTGCAGCACAGCCAAAAAAAAAAAAAATTAAATATAGCAGCCATGAAAGTATTGGTAATGACATCAAGAGGTTACTAATAGGCTTTTCAAATGGTGATATACGGAAGGGATATTTCAATCTTAATAAAAAGTGAAACTAAGAACAATGCATTACAACAACCATCTATAACATTCTGAAAAGAAACCTAAGCATTTTACATCAAGAATATGAGAAAGCTTCTCAAATACAGCCATTTAAGGCTGCAGAACTCTGTATAATAACTGTAACATGAATGCAAAATCTTGACCAAATTTAATGAGCATTATGTAAGAAATAGTGCCCAGAACTCCATTAAATTAACTGTGTATCTGATTCCACTTAAAATGGTATGAGTGCTTTAAAGTAAACTAAAACACTTACCTGGGTTTCATATAAGTGGGCAATGTGAAATTGAACTGCAAAGATGAGAAAATAAGTCAACAACTGTATTACAGTAGTGTTTGGATAAATATAAGAAAGAATATAAAATGTAAAATATAAACACTATCTCTGCTGCATACATTTAAGTAATTTCAGAACATAACTTATTCTTAATAAAATATACAAGCATATAAGAACATGATAAGAAACTACATGTATTATTAGTCATAACTAAATTTTGTCAATGTAATTATTAACATTAAAATCTGTAGCAAGTGAGTAGCCCCCGTCTTCTTACTCCTCTAAGAAAGGTGACATGGAAAAAAAGATTAGTAGCAGTAAGGTAGCATTCTATTTCCAGCCCAAAGTTCCTCCAGGCTCGATAAGGGCTTTCCTATCCCAGAAGTTACTAAATCCAGTATCATCTTTTGTGGTGTGAAAACCAATTTATATTTAAATTCTTACAAGTCCCCTTCAAAGTGGAAGATAACCATACAGATAAGAAAAAGCTCCACTTGGCAAGTCTCAATTAGAGGTAGAAATTTAACAAATATTGCCATAAAAGGTTCTGAAATTAAAACTTTATTCAGAAATTAAGACTTTATTCAGAAATTAAGACATTATTTTTAGAATTAATTAAATCTAGATGAAATAATTTTATCCCAAGGGGCAATCGTATAAGTTTCTCATCACCATGATTCTACTTTTCAAAACACAAAGTGCAATTAACCCCTCTTAAAGGCTCTAGAAGCAGGAAGTATATGTGTTTTTCTAATGCATAAATGAACTGTACAATAAAACAGAAATCTCTTACAGACTTCAAAAGCTCACTTCACTTTCTAAAATCTTCTGACCTTTGTAGTATGACAAAGTAACATGGAAGATTTCAAAAAATAGTCAAGTCTGTGGCTTACCTAAATAGGTGAATATTTAAAAATCCAGAGAAGTAAGTTTTACAAAGATGATAGAGAGTCCAGTGTTTATATAGCAATAATGTGTACCCAAAGTGAGTAGTCTGTACTTGAGAGTGCTCTGTGAGACACCAGCCTTTATTATCATGGTTATCAAGTAGCTATGAAGTTATATAGTTAAAAATAAACTACCCACATCAACTCAACTATAATGGTGTAATGTCTCTAAATAAAGCACATGCCTTCCATTAGAGTGACAAACCTTTTAGCACTCATAGTTCTGAATCTGGGGAAATGCCTCAGTCCTGTGCAAAGCAGGACACTGGTCACTCTCCTTATTTCCTTTCTCAGCAATCAAGAAAAAGAGAGCTGTGGTAAGCTCAAAAATGTATTCATGATTTGTTAGAACTGTCCTCTTCAAATTCCACAAGAAAGTATATGCCCTCTGTTACTCATTTTACATAGGTGTTTCCCTCTCAGGCGCAATGATCTACAAGTAAGATTTCAGCTCGAGTAGAATAAAATAAGGATTTACAAAAATATTTAGTTTGAAAGTTATGAAACATCCCTCAAAAGTTATCATTCAAATTGACAAGTACGAATGAAAGTTAGTTTCTAGGCGCTAGGTACAATCAATTAAATGAAAGTCAATTTTTTTTCTTATTCCCATAATTTTAAAAGGATTTTAGGGGTTTATATTTTAGATGGTATAGATAATAAGTTGCATTTCTCTGTCAGTTCTTCAAAAAAAATTTTTTTAAAGGTCAAACCACTTGGAAAGCAAGAATAATAAATAAAGGACATCAATACTAACAAGTACCTCTTGAAAATAAAAAGTATACATATTTCAGCTTTATTTTCAGCTCTTCCTGATACTGCACCACCAGAATATGAATGATTCAATGAAAGCAACAATGAATCAGGAATCAAAACTGGATTCTGGCTTACTTAATGATTTTCATCCTCCAATGACAAATTGTTTTTTTAAAATGTTCGATCTACCTGGATTTCATAGTTGGATTTCAAGGAGTCTGGGAGCCTTTCAAAATTATATGCATAATATGTATCTGGATCTTTAAAAATAAGATCTTTAAAAATAAGATCTATAGCTATCATCAAGCTCTCACCGGTATCATAAACTTAACTCTCACACTGACTCCCATAACTGTAAGATTCACCTGAGATGCTAGTTAAAAATAGAAATCCCTGAGATTGTATTCAGTGAGCCTGGGGCAAGGCCCGGAAAGGTACCTTTTTATTTAGTTCTGGGATTAACAAAGGATTTTGACACCTGTTCCCTAGAGCAGCACCTGAGAATAGCTGAAGTAAATATGCATAAAGCCCAAAACAAAACATATAATGAATTTTAAAATCATACATTTTTGGATCAAAAGTACTGCCCTCTTCATACATAGTCATTAAATATCATAAGCAGAGATGAGACAAAATAAAAATATCATTTTGAAAAGATGAAGATCAACTTTTTGTGAAAAGTACATAATAAAAAAAAAATAATAAAAGTTCTACAGATATAAATATCCTCTCCCTTTACCTGTATCTATTGAGTGGTTTTCTTATTTCCTAGTCCCCCTTTTCAACACAGCTCTCTTTGAGAGTTCTAGTCC
>SJYT01060302.1:0-92692 GCA_006410635.1 Cephalophus harveyi
GTATTGCTGAAGCCTGGCTTGGAGGATTTTGAGCATTACTTTACTAGCATGTGAGATGAGTGCAATTGTGCGGTAATTGGAGCATTCTTTTGCATTGCCTTTCTTTGGAATTGGAATGAAAACTGACCTTTTCCAGTCCTGTGGCCACTGCTGAGTTTTCCAAATTTGCTGGCATATTGAGTGCAGCACTTTCACAGCATCATCTTTCAGGATTTGAAACAGCTCAACTGGAATTCCATCACCTCCACTAGCTTTGTTTGTAGTGATGCTTTCTAAGGCCCACTTGACTTCACATTCCAAGATGTCTGGCTCTAGATAAGTGATCACATCATCTTGATTATCTGGGTCATGAAGATCTTTTTTGTACAGTTCTTCTGTGTATTCTTGCCACCTCTTCTTAATATCTTCTGCTTCTGTTAGGTCCATACCATTTCTGTCCTTTATCAAGCCCATCCTTGTATGAAATGTTCCCTTGGTATCTCTAATTTTCTTGAAGAGATCTCTAGTCTTTCCCATTCTGTTATTTTCCTCTACTGGGAAAAACCATAGCCTTGACTAGATGGACCTTTGTTGGCAAAGTAATGTCTCTGCCTTTTAATATGCTGCCTAGGTTGGTCATAACTTTTCTTCCAAGGAGCAAGGGTCTTTTAATTTCATGGCTGCAGTCACCATCTGCAGTGATCTGGGAGCCCAAAAATATAAAGTCTGTCACTGTTTCCATTATTTCCCCATCTATTTCCCATGAAGTGATGGGACCAGATGCCATGATGTTAGTTTTCTGAATGTTGAGTTTTAGGCCAACGTTTTCACTCCTCTTTCACTTTTGTCAAGAGGCTCTTTAGTTCTTCACTTTCTGCCATAAGTGTGGTGTCGTCTGCGTATCTGAGGTTATTGATATTTCTCCTGGCAATCTTGATTCCAGCTTGTGATTCCAGCCCAGCATTTCTCATGATGTATTCTGCATATAAGTTAAATAAGCAGGGTGACAATATATAGCCTTGATGTACTCTTTTTCCTGGAACCAGTACTCTTTTCTTGGAACCAGTCTGTTCCATGTCCAGTTCTAACTGTTGCTTCCTGACCTGCATCCAGATTTCTCAAGAGGTAGGTCAGGTCATCCGGTATTCCTATCTCTTTAAGAACTTTCCAGAGATTGTGGTGGTCCATCAGTCAAAGGCTTTGGGATAGTCAATAATGCAGAAGTAGATGCTTTTCTGGAACTCTCTTCCTTTTTTGATGATCCAACAGATGTTGGCAATTTGATCTCTCATTCCTCTCCCTTTACTATCCAGCTTGAACATCTGGAAGTTCATGGTTCATGTACTGTTGAAGCCTGGCTTGGAGAATTTTGAGCATTACTTTACTAGCGTGTGAGATGAGTGCAACTGTGCAGTACTTTGTGCATTCTTTGGCATATATATGTACATTATATATAATGTATATACATGGTGGCTCAGACCGTAAAGAATCAGCCTGCAGTTCAGGGGACCTGGGTTCAATCCCTGGGTCAGGAAGATCCCCTGATGAGGTGAATGACAATCCACTCAAGTATTCTTGCCTAGAAAATTCTATAGACAGAGGAGTCTGGTGGCTACTGTCCATGAGGTCACAAAGAGTCAGACACAACTGAATGACTAACATATTCATTTTCATATGTGTATATACAGATATGGTAAAATATTGCTGCCTGCTGTGTATATATAGATATGGTAAAATATTACTTAGCCATAAAAAAGAATGAAAATTTTCCATTTTCAACAACATGGATGGACTTGGAGGGTATTATACTCAGTTAAATTGGACAGAGAAAAATAAATACTGTATGTGTTCATGTATATGTGGGACATGAAAAACTAAAATGAATGAATATACTAAACAGAAATAGATGCACAAATATAGAGAATAAACTAGTGGTTACCAATGGAAAGAAGGGTTGGAGGAGATATAACATAGGGAAAGGATAATAAAAGGTACAAACTACTAGGTATAAAATGAATGAGACACAAGGATGTAATGTACAGTACAGGAAAGATAACCGATATAGCAACTTTAAATGGAGTAAAATTTACAAACATATTGAATCACTGCTTTGTACACTTGAAACTAATATTGTAAAGCAACCACTCTTCAAAAAATTAAACTAATTATAAATAAAATATCCTTATCAAACACTGACTCTGTGACAGGCACTCAGTATGCTGTTAGTGATACACCTAACTTTTCGCTGAAACAGCTCAGAGTTCAGCAGAGGATAAATATGCTGACACAGCAAAGCGTAGGAAGGACAAGCAGTAGAGTAATCCAGAAAGAAAGGACATGTATTTCTGTCTGGGTCAGCCAGAGGAGGCTCAACAAACAGGGGTGTAGGAGGTATGTCTCTTACTGAAGAGATTGAGTAGAATTGAGACCTTGGCAAGGAAAAGCATTCCAGCAGAGGGAATGGCCCAGGGAAAGACTAGACTGTGGGAAAGCTTCCTGGTCAGGCATCTTGCAAACTTTTCGTAGAGCTGATTCAGAGGTTTTGAAAAGAATCCCGACATCAGCTTTTATCAAATTTCACTTAATAGCCAATTAGAGATATTATTGATGCTATTGTGGGTTCAGTTCTAGACAAATGAAACAAAGAAAATATTGCAATTGACTCAGACAGTGAAGAATGTGCCTGCAATGCAGAAGACTCAGGTTCCATCCCTGTGCCAGGAAGATCCCCTGGAGAAGGAAATGGCTACCCCTTCCAGTATTCTTGTTTGGAGAATTCCATGGACAGAGAAGCCTGGAGGGCTATCATCTATGGGTCACAAGGAATCACACACGACTGAGCAACTACTACTACTACTAAGGTGAGTCCAGTGAATTTTTTCTTTTTTTTAGTGCAAATAAAACTTACACTGTAGTCAATTAAGTGTTCAATAGGATTATGTCTAAAATAAATACATATCTTAATTTAAAAACTTTATTGCTAAAAAAAGTTAACCACCATCTAAGCCATCAGCTTACTGTAACAAACATATACTGAAAAAGTTTAAATATTTTGAGAATTATGAAAATGTGACACAGAAACAAAAAGTGAGCAAATGCTGTTGGAAAATGGCACTGATAGACTTGCTTGGCACAGACTTGCCTCAAACCTTCAGTGTGTAAAAGTCACAATATATTCTAAGCACACAAAAAAGTGACACACAATAAAATATGATATGCAATTTTGGCTATTCATGCACTTCACATTGGGCTCAGATGACAAAAAATTTTACTAAAACCATGTTTTCCCTTTGGGAATTTTACAAGGGATCAGAAAACAGGAAATCAGGCAAAACAACATGAGGCAACATTAATTTGGGGCAGCCCCCCAGCTGTGACCCTTCTTTTTCCTGCATCTCAGAACACAGTCTTCTTTTCTTTAAGATTTTGTTTTCAAGGGGACCATTTTAAAGTTTTTATTTAATTTTGTTATAATGGTTCTGTTTTACATTCTGTTTTTATGGCTTCAAACCATGTGGCATCTTAGCTCCCTAACCAGGGACTGAGCCCACACTCCCTGCATTGGAAGGTGAAGTCTTAACTACTGGGCCACTAGGGAAGCTCCAGACACAGTCTATTTTAAAAAGCACCAAAATGCCAGTCTGGTGAATGAACTATGATTGGTTAGAATTATCAGTTTCCTACATCCAAATATCTTTTTCTGGCCCCCTCACAGCTGGGACTACCCAGAAAGCAAGTTAATGCTGAATTGTAAAGATGAGTGGGTCCTAGATAAGTTTTGACATTATGTTTACATATATTACACATTATAATATACACAAGCATACATGGATCTCCATATATGACTCGTGTGTGTGTGTGCATGCTCAGTCATGTCTGACTCTTTGCAACCTCATGGACTGTAGCCTGCCAGACCCCTCTGTTAATGAAATATCCAGAAAAGAATACTAGAGTGGCTTGCCACTTTCTACTCCAGGGGATCCTCCTGACAGGGATCGAACCTACATCTCTTGCATTGGCAGGCAGATCCTTTACCAGTGCACCACCTGGAAAGGCCCTATATATGACTATGCTTACATGTATACACTATGTATATGCAAAGGTCATCTCTTCTACATAACAGTTCTTTTTAAAAAAATTAATTATTTTAGTTGGAGGCTAATTACTTTACAACATTGTAGTGGTTTTTGCCATACATTGACATGAATCAGCCATGGGGGTACATGTGTCCCCCATCCTGAACCCCCCTCCCACCTCCCTCCCCATCCCCTCCCTCAGGGTCATCCCAGTACACCATCCCTGAGCACCCTGTCTCATACATCAAACCTGGACTGGTGATCTCTTTCACATATGATAATATACATGCTTCAATGCCATTCTCCCAAATCACCCCACCCTCACCTTCTCACAGAGACCAAAAGACTGTTCTTCACCTCTGTGTCTCTTTTGCTGTCTCTCAGTCATCGTTACCATCTTTCTAAATTCCATATATATGCATTAGTATACTGTACTGGTGTTTTTCTTTCTGACTTACTTCACTCTGTATAATAGGCTCCAGTTTCATCCACCTCATTAGAACTGATTCAAATGCATTCTTTTTAATAGCTGAGTGATATTCCATTGTGTATATGTGCCACTGCTTTCATATCCATTCATATGCCGATGGACATCTAAGTTGCTTCCATCTCCTAGCTATTGTAAACAGTTCTGCGATGAACATTGGAGTACATGTATCTCTTTCAATTCTGGTTTCCTCAGTGTGCATGCCCAGAAGTGGGATTGCTGGGTCGTATGGCAGTTCTATTTCCAGTTTTTTATGGAATCTCCACACTGTTCTCCATAGTGGTTATACCAGTTTGCATTCCCACCAACAGTGTAAGAGGGTTCCCTTTTCTCCACACCCTCTCCAGTATTTATTGCTTATAGACTTTTTGATAGCAGCCATTCTGACTGGCATGAGATGGTACCTCATTGTGGTTTTGATTTGCTTTTCTCTGATAATGAGTGGTGTTGAGCATCTTTTCATGTGCTTGTCAGTCATCTGTATGTCTTCTTTGGAGAAATGTCTGTTTAGTTCTTTGGCCCATTTTTTTATTGGGTCGTTAGTTTTTTGAGAATTGAGCTTCATGAGCTACTTGTATATTTTTGAGATTAATTCTTTGTCAGTTTCTTTGTTTGCTATTATTTTCTCCCATTCTGAAGGCTGTCTTTTCACCTTGCTTATAGTTTCCTTTGTTGTACAAAAGATTTTAAGTTTAATTGGGTCGCATTTGTTTATTTTGGTTTTTATTTCCATTTCTCTTGGAAGTGGGTCATAGAGGGTCCTGCAGTGATGTATGTCAGAGAGTGTTTTGCCTACATTTTCCTCTAGGAGTTTTATAATTTCTGGTTTTACATTTAGATCTTTAATCCATTTAGAGTTTACTTTTGTGTATAGTGTTAGAAAATGTTCTAGTTTCATTCTTTTACAAGTGGTTGTCCAGTTTTCCCAGCACCACTTGTTATAGAGATTGCCTTTTCTCCATTGCATATTCTTGCCTCCTTTGTCAAAGATAAGGTGTCCATAGGTGCATGCATTTGTCTCTGGGCTTTCCATTTCGTTCCACTGGTCTATATTTCTGTCTTTGTGCCAGCAACATACTGTCTTGATGACTGTAGCTTTGTAGTATAGTCTGAAGTCAGGCAGGTTGATTCCTCCAGTTCCATTCTTATTTCTCAAGGTTGCTTTGGCTATTTGAAGTTTTTTGTATTTTCATACAAATTGTGAAATAATTTGCTCCAGTTCTCTGAAAAATACCATTTGTAGCTTGATAGAGATTGCATTGAATCTTTGGGTAGTATATTCATTTTCACCATATTGATTCTTCTGATCCATGAACATAGTATATTTCTCCATTTGTGTCATATTTGATTTCTTTCATCAGTGTTTTATAGTTTTCTGTATATAGGTCTTTTGTTTCTTTAGGTAGATTTATTCCTAAGTATTTTATTCTTTTTGTCACAATGGTGAATGGAATTGTTTCCTTAATTTCTCTTTCTGTTTTCTCATTGTTAGTGTATAGGAATGCAAGAGAATTCTCTGTGTTAATTTTATATCCTGCAACTTTACTATATTCACTGACTAGCTCTAGCAATTTTCTGGTGGAGTCTTAGGGCTTTCTATGTAGAGGCTCATGTCATCTGCAAACAGTTTGAGTTTTACTTCTTCTTTTCCAATCTGGATTCCTTTTATTTCTTTTTCTTCTCTGATTGCTGTGGCTAAAACTTCCAGAACTACGTTGAATGGAAGTGGTGAGAGTAGGCACCTTTGTCTTGTTCCTGACTTTAGGGGAAATGCTTTCAATTTTTCACCATTGAGGATAATGTTTGCTGTGGGATTATCATATATGGCTTTTATTATGTTGAGGTATGTTTCTTCTATTCTTGCTTTCTGTAAGGTTTTTATCATAAATGGATGTTGAATTATGTCAAAAGCTTTCTCTGCATCTATTGAGATAGTCATATGGTTTTTATCTTTCAATTTGTTAATGTGGTGTATCACATTGTTTGATTTGCGGCTGCTAAAGAATCCTTGCATCCCTGGGATAAAGCCCACTTGGTCATGATGTATGATTTGTTAATATGTTGTTGGATTCTGTTTGCTAGAATTTTACATAACAGTTCTTATATGCTTAACACTATCAAGCCATTATCTGTATAGATACTGTAGCCTATACTTCCTCTGGCCCATAACCATATGCCACATGATGATAAATCTTCACCTCGCTTGCTCCCTGTTGGCCCTTCTAGATACATAGTGCTATGTCAATTCAGTTCAGTTCAGTCGCTCAGTCGTTTCTGACTCTTTGCAACACCATGGACTGCAGCACGCCAGGCCTCCCTGTTCATCACCAACTCCCACAGTTTACTCAAACTCATGTCCATTGAGTCAGTGATGCCTTCCAACCATCTCATTCTCTGTCGTCCCCTTCTCCTCCTGATTTCTATCTTTTCCAGCATCAAGGTCTTTTCCAATAAGTCAATGCTATGTCAATTCAGTTCAGTTCAGTCGCTCAGTCGTTTCTGACTCTTTGCAACACCATGGACTGCGGCACGCCAGGCCTCCCTGTTCATCACCAACTCCCACAGTTTACTCAAACTCATGTCCATTGAGTCAGTGATGCCTTCCCAACCATCTCATTCTCTGTCGTCCCCTTCTCCTCCTGATTTCTATCTTTTCCAGCATCAAGGTCTTTTCCAATAAGTCAGTTCTTTGCATCAGGTGGCCAAAGTTTTGAAGCTTCAGCTTCAGCATCAGTCCTTCCAATGAATACTCAGGACTGATTTCCTTTAGAATGGACTGGTTAGATCTCCTTGCTGTCCAAGGGACTCTCAAGAATCTTCTCTAACACCACAGTTCAAAAGCATTTGTTCTTCAGTGTTCAGCTTTCCTTATGGTCCAACTGTCACACCCATATATGACTACTGCAAAAACCATAGCTTTGACTAGATGGACCTTTTTTGGGAAAGCAATGTCTCTGCTTTTTAATATGCTGTCTAGGTTGGTCATAGCTTTTCTTCCAAGAAGGAAGTGTTTTTTAATTTCATGGCTGCAGTCACCATCTTCAGTGATTTGGGAGCCCCCAAAATAAAGTCTGTCATTGTTTCCATTGTGTCCACATTTATTTTCCATGAAATGATGGGACCAGATGCCATGATCTTAGTTTTCTGGATGTTGGGTTTTAAGCCAACTTTTTCACTCTCCTCTTTCACTTTAATAAAGAACTATGTCAGTACCTTTTAATAATAGTATTTCTCAGAGATATGACCTACCAGAACATAGTGGAACTACTTGATCCCTTGGTAGTATGCAATAGTCCTTAATTTTACTTAAAATGATCCTGATCACTGAACTGAGACCGACTGAAAAATACTCATTGACTTTTAATGATACCAAGTTTGCATACAAACCTCACCATAATAATGAATAATGCTTTTATCTTTGATACAATTTAGAGACTGTCAAAATTACATCAGCCCCTCTGCTATTAACAGTTAGATCCATCTTTATCACAAGATAGTTTTCTGAAAAGCATTGAGAGAAATGTACTCTTTGTTTCTAAATACCATTAATGTTTTCCCCTGTATTTATATTACTCTGCATTTGAGATCAGATCATAATATAGTCTCAGCCAAGGATACTCTGGGACCTCCCTCGGTAAATGTGCTGGATTCAATTATTCCTTTTTACCTTGGATTATTTATTGCTATCCTCAGGGGTCTGCTAAGATTCTCTTTCCATGAAGTATTGAATTTTTTTCTTTCTGCAGATGCTCACAAGCACAGAAGCATTCTGACCAATAGTACAGCAAAGACTTAGAGCAGATGACTCATTTTAACCCTCTTAGCGTCCCATTCTCTATAAGGACTTCCTAACATGAAGATGGGGGTACAGGTACCAGATGTAGAAGGACCATGTCACACAGGAAATAACTTCAGCCTAAACCTGGGACCAAGTATGGTAATGTCAGTGTCTCCTCTTTGAAGCACCAAAATGGCCTAGAGCTGGAGATAAGAAAAGACTCTTTCTCCCACTGAAATCTAATCTAACCATGGTAAAGAGTAGCAGAAATATATGCATGATATACATAGGAAATAGAATCCAAGTGCATCATTTCGTATATAAAGAGATAATATAAGAGAGACTCTGAATATGTTCCAAATGATGGAGATCAATAATATCCCATTGGGAGGAAAGCTACTCCAGCAGCAGTTTTGCTTGTGTTTTTTTTGTGTGTGTGTGGGTTTTTTTTTTTTTTTTTTTTTGTATATATAATATATATTATACTGGGTCAGCCTCAAAATATGTTTTTTCATAAGACATTATGGAAAAACCTGAACAAACTCTTTGGCCAATCCGATAATGTATTGCATGTGTGTGCTAAGTTGCTTCAGTCATGTCTGACTCTTTGCAACCTTATGGACTGTAGCCTGCCAGGCTCCTCTGTCCATGGTATTCTCTAGGCAAGAACACTGGAATGGGCTTCATTGTCTTCCTCCAAGCAAAAGTTATTAAATGTACCCTGTCCTACATGGATAAATAAGGAAGTTGTCAACCTTTTGGCCACTGAAAGAAGCAAGGCAGGCAGAATAGCAAGGATGAGACCTGAGAAAAGAGCACAAGGAAAACAAAGCCTTTTATGGTAGACACCCCAGTGGTAGACTGGGTAGAAGTTCCACCTTAACACGGGAGCCACTGTCAAAGTGCTCTGCCAAAAAAAAAGAAAACTTGTATAAATTTGCAAATCCGTGATTAGTGTATGAGAGCTAATGATTCTCCTACCTTCACCTAAACTGGATTTAAGTGTTTTAAATGTTCACTAAGATGTTTATAATCTCATTCTACTTTATTTTTTTTATTTAAGGGCTAGAGAAAATTTTCATACATTTATCAATAATGTATATTTATTTCTCTGCAAATTGGTAAAAAGAATTGACAGTAAATATTACAATAATCATAATCGATATTAAATGAGATTCCACTATGCTCCCTTGAGGCAGGTTTCAAATGGGCATGCTGTTAAGTCAATAAGCCACCCACGAAGCCCACTATTCTGACATTTGTGATTGAGGTGATGGACATTCCAATATTTGGATGAGTGAATTGGGAATTGCCTGCTTCACGTAGCAGCCACCAAATTAAGTTCAACTTGCTTATTGTTTTGTGTTAACAAATCTGTGTACATCAAGATATCAGATTAGACAAAGGGAGAAGGAATGGGACCTGATCCAGGATATGGGGATATTTATGATGTTTTAAATCTAATTGTTTTCTGGTAACAAAGGTAGGCACAGACATTATAATTGTCTTGCATTTTCTCTGTAATTGCTTTGAATCCTTTTTGGATGTAGGTGCAATGAGGTCTCCTTGACTGTGAGTTTCTCTGGAGCCAATTAAATTTGTATTCCCAAGGTTTAGAACAGTGCCTGGCATAGGCAGTTATTAATAAGTATTACTAAATGGTTTCTGATTATATGAATGGGCTTAAAAAGTTGATAGTATATGAATGCTTCCATAAGATTTAATATTTAATTTAATAACATTTCTCCCTGAAAACTCAGCAACCAAGTATATTTTCAAGTATTGAAAGTGTGTTTAATAAATTTGTGCTTTCACTTGACATAGCACAAGTTTATTACATACACTTTTCCTCCATAATATTGAAATAAAGTCACTTTTTAAAGATAAACTAAAACCATACAGTTATAAATAAAATAAAGCATGAAATAATCTTTTGCTCCCAGTAGTACTATCTTATTTCCCAGAGGAAATAGATTTACATCAGTTTTGTACCTACATATACACACATGTATGTCTGTATACACACACATTCTCTCTCTCCTTACACAGACACAGACACACACACAGACACACACACACACACAAGATATGTTTGTAGAAGTAGCTTTTCCTCTTTCCAAAATTGGTATCATATCCAATACACTGTTCTGTATTTTTTCCTAAACACTGAATACTTCTATACTTTTCCTTTTATTCGCCAAAGCACCCTTTTGAATATGAACATGTTTCACTTATCCCAACACACCCAGATGACATCTCTTACCTCAGCAATCTGAGGAATCTCAGATCTCAACTTACCAGAAAACAGGTATTTTGCATTTTCTATATAGACTTTCCATTTCTATTATTGTGAGCATCATCAGAAAATGCCAAGAATTGAATACAAGGCAAATTTGAGTTTTCTCATGGAACTATCTCTAAATGGAGTTTTTAAAAATAATTATGTTATCAACAAAATTATAATAAAAATAATTTCTCATATGATTTATTTTAAAAGGAAGAGAAAGGAATTATGCACTTCTGTTGTTGTTTGTCTTTGGATGGTGATTTGGAACAGTGTAAAAAGGTGAACTTCTTCAATCCGTTCCATCAGCTACATTGAGGGCCAGAAGAATTGAAGAAGTTCAACCGATTGAAGTTCTCAGATCAGAGTGAGTCTTTGTTTTCATCAATGAGGATACTGCAAGGATGAAGAAATGAAGTGTGCCTCCTTGCTACCTGTGGATAAACTTTGAAAGCTTTATGCAGAGTGAAATAAATCACACATAAAAGAACACTCAGATTGCCCTCTTGCTCTTCTAGTTGTGATGTCACTTCCCTTATTACTCAAATATTGTGTTAAACGTGATTATGTGGAATCTAGAAAAAAATGGTACAGATGAACCTATTTGCAAAGCAGAAATAGAGATGCAGATGTAGAGAACAAACTCTATCCTTTGTATGGATACAAAGGGGGGGAAGGGAAGTGAGATGAGAAGGAGGTTGGGATTGACACATTTATGCTTATACTCATTAGCGCTCATGCTCAATAGTGTCCAACTCCTTGCAATCCCATGGACTGTAATCCACCAGGCTCCTCTGTCCGTGGGATTCTCCAGGCAAGAATACTGAAGTGGATTGCCATTTCCTACTCCAGGAGCTCTTCCCCACCCAGGAATCGAACCCATGTCTCTTGTGTCTCCCACATTGGCAGGTGGGTTCTTTACCACCGTGCCACCTGGGAAGCCTACACACACACACACACACACACAGTACTATACTATGCATGAGATAGATAACTAATGAGAATCTGCTGTATAGCACAGGAATCTCTGCTCAATCCACTGTAGTGACCTAAATGGGAAGGAAATCCAAGAAATAGGGGATATATGTAGACATATGGCTGATTTGCTTTGCTCTACACCAGAAACTAACACTACACTGTAAAGCAACTAAGCTTCAATAACAATTAAAAAAAAAAAAAGTGAAGAAAATAAGTGAACATTCAGATGTGAGGAATTCTCCAAGAACAGCAACCAGCACCCAATGAACCTACAAGAGACACCTCAATCCCTGAGTCACACCATGATTTACTTCTTCTAACCCACCCTCCATCCCCGATTACAGCTCTAACCCTATCTGCTGCTGTAACTACCCACCCACATCCTCTACTTGCCGCATGCGTTTGCACTTGCATTCTCTTGCCCACAGCGTTTTGCAGGACAAATCCTCCAGCTGTGAATACCTTTTCCAACCTCTTCTTGTATTCTAGATATTGGTCAGATCCATGTGACTGATATTCCCATGGAAGTATGTTGATCCCAGAACACCCCAGTCTTGTGGTCTCTGATCAGTGATGTCTATCACCCATCAGGGTGAACAGACTCATGGTCATTGTCTTTTCTCACATCTGAATATTTCCACCCCCATTCTCACCCATTTCTGTGCTGGAAATCTTCTGCAAGGTCAAGCAAATCTCTGGGTTTTTAACCTAGGGCCAACAGATATTCTCTTTATTTTAAGCTATACATGCATTGGGTAAGTGTGCAATAGGAAAGCAGGAAATAAAAACTGAGTCCCCACAAAGTGCTCATAGATAAGCACATTCCCTGAGGAATCACATGTAGAGATAGAACATTTTTCCATATAGATTGTTTTCTTCTTTATAAATTATTAAAATAGAAAAAGAGTAAATAGACCAAAAAAATGTAGAAAGGGTGACAAGACTTCAGCCTGAAAGTACATTTTATTGCAAAATAATGCAAATGATTTGCTAAAAATACGAGAGTGTAGGAAGTAAAAGTCAAATATTTCTGTTTCTCTTTGCATAATTCTTGAGAATCATTTTGTCTATACCTTTCCAGTTTTCCTTTTACAGATCACATCAAATTTTATAGACAATATTAGCCCTTTTCAAATGTCTTTTCAAATACATTTTCCCTTATTGCTTTATTTATGTGCTCATGTGCATGTGTTATAAAGTGCATTTGCCTTTTTTCCCTTTATGATCCATAGGCTTTGTGTCATGCTTTGAAAAAAAATTCCTACTCCCAAGATGATATGATTTTCTGTAATTTGTGTGTGGTAGTAGAGCAAAGCATTATAAAAAAAACTTTCTTTTTTTATATAGCAACATTTTACTGACACTGAAATCAACTGGCCCCTGGGAAAAGAGTGACATTACATTTAATGGGGCTGAACATGTTTGGAATCATCAAATACAAGATCAATTAACCAGAAAATTGATAGCCCCATAAACTTATACAGAAGCCTCTCAGTGAACCTACACAAAATTTATGAGCACTTGGCAAGAAGGACACTTGCAGAAATAATCCACACATCTCACTGTTAAGTCACATTGAGACTCAGAAATGTGTGTGTACACATGAACTGTGTAGTCTTAAAATGGGTTCCTAACTGTTCTCAGAAAAACTCATACTCAAAACATGTCAGGTTTTATATATTTTATGTTCATGTATACATGATTTGTTGACTTTATCCATTATACATCAAGTTTCATGACATCACCTCTTCAGTGTCTTTATAAGCAACTAGCTGTCCTAGACTTGAAGCCAACAACTTTTTTGTTGGGCAACAACTTTTAAAACCCATGTCTATAGGTTTGAAGAAATACAATCACTTTTCAACTTCTTGCTCTATCTAAAACCACATAATGCTTGTTTAGATAACAGACCTTGTCTTCTTTGGTCTGATGTCAGCTGGTTGGGTACCTTATTACTTAAATTATGATAATCATGTCATGTTTTCACTAATGAAATTGTTAAATAAAATATAGTCAGATTTAGAACTTTACCACAGAACCTCCCTTGGGTTAACATTAAACATCAATCTACCTACTTTCTGGTGATCATTTAAAAACTATGACTTCACCTAATCATACTGAAATCCTGCCAACACTTCCCAATCAAGTCTTTAGGGATATTGTCAGAAATAATCTGCTGAAAAATGTGCCATATGCACTGCATTCCATATTCCAAATAACCCTATCAATCTAAATGAGTGAAATTAATCTTGAAATTATCATTTTGTTTCTCATCAAAGTTATGGAATGTTACTGTATCAAGGGAATTTTCTGAGAGTGGGATTAAGTCTTCCAGTTAATCTATTTTTTTTTTACCAACTATGTAAATGTCTCATTAGTATAAATAATTTTTCATACTGTATGTTTATATAAATTATACCTGCTAACTATAGAAACTACAATGACAAAAAACACAGGGAAGTGAAAACTAATTCATAATTTCCATATCTGGAGATAACCTGTATTAACATTTTATTGAATATCTCTCTAAAGGTATAATCATATTTTACCTATATATATTCTTTTATTTCAAATATAGTGCTAGCTCTACCAGTTAACATGTTGAAAATAAACAAGTGTACCACCAAAAGGCAAAAGCAAAACCAAAGCATAATGATATATATACAGAGATCTTAATGAATATGTACATCTCAGGTATCTGCAGAGGCTACTGAAGAAATCTTATCTTTGTCACCCATATTGATCATGACCTACTGAGCTACACACTGATTCTTGGAAAGTATAGTTTAATATCAGCTCCATGGGCATCTCTCTAAAGAGTATCTTGCTTTCCTCCCTGGTAATCTAGCAACTCAAGAAATTAAATTCAGTCTCTTAAGAAAATTAAATTACTTTATCTTTGAGACCTTAATTTCAATTCTTTTGGATATATATTCAGAAGTGGATGGCTAGATCATAGGTAGTCCTATTTTTAATTTTTTGAGAAACCTCTGTACTGTTTTCCATAGCAGCTTCAACATTTTACATTCCCACCAACAGTGCTGTGTTGTGCTTAGTTGCTCAGTTGTGTCTGACTCTTTGCAACGCGGTGGACTGTAGCCAGCCAGGCTCCTCTGTCCATAGGGATTCTCCAGGCAAGAAAACTGAAGTGGTTTGCCATGCCCTCCTCCAAGGGATCTTCCCAACCCAGGGATCGAATCCAGGTCTCCTGCATTGCAGGCAGATTCTTTATTGTCTGAGTTACCAGTGTACATGATTTCAATTTCTCCAATCATCACCAATGTGTATCTTTACTTTTTAATCTTTGAGACTAGCTAACCTAATATGTATCAGGTGATATTTCATTGTGAATTTGATTTGTATTTTCCATGTACATGTTGGTCATTTGTATATTTTCTTTAGAGAAATGCTATTCAAGTCCTTTGTCTATTTTCTTAATCAGGTCTTTTGTTTTCTTTTTGTTACTGACTTATAGGAGTTTCCTATATATTTCATACATTAATCTTTTTATAAGACACGGTTTAGACATATTTTCTCCTGTTCTATAGGTTGCCTCTTAGTTTTGTTGATAGGGTTTCCAGTTTTGTTTTGTTTCTTTTGTTTTGTTTTGTTTGCTGGGCAGAAGCTTTTATTTTATTTAGTTTGATGTAGCTCTACTTACCTAATTGTTTCTTGTGCTTTGATGTTATACCCAATAAGTCACTGCAAGGCCAAAATCTGAAATCCCGTATTTACTTCAGCAATATTCACAATATCCAAGATAAAAAAAAAATCTAAATATCCATCAATAAATGAATGAATAAAGAAAATGTGATATATGCATAATGGTTCTCAGTCTCTCAGTCCTGTCTAACTCTTTGCGACACCACGATGGCAGCCCACCAGGCTCCTCTGTCCATGGGATTTCCCAGGCAAGAATACTATAATGGATAGTCATTCCTTTCTTCAAAGGATTTTACCAACCCAGGGATTGAACCTGTGTCTCCTGCATTGGCAGGCAGATTCTTTACCATTGAGCTACCTAGGTAGCCCAACTCATATTAGGTACTTAAAATTGTCAAACTTATAGAAGCAGAGAGTATAATGGTAGTTTCCAGGGGCTCAGGGGAGGAGAAAATGGAGAGCTATTGTCCAAAAGGCAGAAAGTTTGCTATGCCAGATGAATAAATACTATAGAAGTGCTGTACCATATAGTGTCTATAGATTTCCCTTCCCCCACTTCTCCATTTCTAGAAATGAGAAGTTATACAGGCCAGCCAATCTAACTATAAAAATCTTTCAATATCTAACATAAATAAATTTTGAGCCATAAACAAGAGAAAGATTCTTAGGCAATGATCATTTGTCCACCACTATGAATATATTTGAATTTCAATTAATAACTAATCAATTGGATGTGATAACCTCAAGGAAGACAGTTCCCTGAAAATCAGGTACTATTTTTGATGATTTGCCCTTTGAGAAATGAGTACATGATTAGGGGCTGGTTAGGATGGTGAACAAATGGTGTGTAACACACAAAATGAGGTGACTATACCCTGGCCTGGATACCACAAGTACATTCTTCTTGCTAAGAGGCACTGAGGCATATTCCATTCTGGAGGAATAAGTGGTTTTATGCAATTAAATTCTTATCTCAAACAGGTAATTATAAAGCTTTCATCAATAGCTGGACTCATATTAATAATGCTATGCTTTGGGTTTAGGGATAAGAGATGAGAGAAGTAACTGGTTCTTCCTTTGGTAGGAATCTGTTGTTATCGATATTTAAAAATTCCTGCCCAACTGGGTTAGTAACCATTGACCAAACCAAATGTTTTCCACCATATCATCACACCTGCCCTGGGCCTACTTATTCTTTCTAACTCAGGGACTATATGAAATTGCATATCTTCCCATGTTCCATAGACATGTCTACTGATGTGGTATTAGACATTTCAGTGGAGGTATTGAACAGGAAGATGCTGGTATGTATGCATGTCTTTGCAAGATATACATATAAACACACACATATATATGGAGTTTGGGAGAGATGTCTAAGCTGGAGATAAAAATTAAGAAATTATCAACATGTAGCTGATATACAGGTATTGAAAGCATGAAACTGAATAATATCACCAATATGATCTGTGCAGAGAAAGATGTGCAAAGGCTAAGTAAGGGACCACTGGCATCCTAACATCATGAAACCAAGGATTTGTGAGGGAGCCAGGAGAAGAGACAAAGAAATAATCAGCAACCATAAGAAAACTGAGAGTGCTATGTAATATAAAACAAGTGAATAAATTACATAAAATAGAAATGAGTGATAAACTTTTTAAAAACACTTCTGATAGGTTAAGTAATGTTAAAGCCAAAAATAGACAGTGGGTTTTGCATGACAGTATTCATTACATGTGAATGGAAACATTCTGGGGAATTTAGGGGGCCAAGTATTGATAGGAAAAGTATGAACAAGTGGAATAGGATTTAAAGTGTTGAAACTGTTTACAGGAATTTTTCCACAAATGATAGAAAATAAACAGACTTGTAGGCATTTGAAGTGGGTCAAGATAGATATTTTGAAATTTTTTTAGGGTGATGAGATTGTTAACAGCACACATGAATGCAGTAGAACCATATATGAGAAAAAAGGCTTTCTGGAATAGCACTCTTGTACAGAAAAGCAGGCAAGCATCTACTATATGAGCGCTATAATTGGCTTTGGATAGAGACATCAACAATCTGTCTCTGGTAATAGGCAGGAAAAAAAGAGTTCATAGTCAGATGTTGATAGGTCTATATGTGGATGTTTTCTATTGATTTCATACATTTTCTCAGTGATGTATAAATACAGATCAACTATCAAGTGGGAGTAAGGATGGAAGAAAAAGCATTGTGAATTTAGGGATACATGGAAATTAATCAGCCAGTCAAATGGAAGAGGGAATGTATGAATATTTGATAGCACTAAATCTATCTTGTGAATGATTAGTTAGTGTGATGGCATGTTCTTTTCTAGCAGTATTTAGCTACACAAGTATAAAAGTTAGACTAGAGATGGATGGTTGTATTTAACCAAACAATTCAAGAAACTAAATCCAGACTCTTAAGAAAATTAAATTAATTTCTCTTTGAGACCTTGATTTCAGTTCTTTTGGATACATATTCAGAAGTGGATGGCTAGATCATTCAGCAGTTCTATTTTTAATTTTTTTGGGGAACCTCCATACTGTTTTTCCAAGAGCAAATATAATGAAGGACCATGGGAAAAGAGAGTTGAGGTATATACAGATTGCTTTTATTGTGATTAATCATGAGATTTAATCTGGGCTTAGAGGGAAAGGAGGACATCTTGGTTGCAAGGAAAAGTAAAAAGTTGTTAGGACCAATGCATTGGAAATCCTGAAAAAAGCCAATGGATTCTAAGAGCTAGGGTACTAAACAGAGTAAGCAAGAAGTCAGGAGGTGGCATTCAGAGTAGTATGTAGGCAGGATGTAGGGTAGAAGGCAAGATCGTTCAAGAGATGATCACTGGAGAGAGTGGCAGGGAACCAGAAGCTACTACTATAGACAGCTGATGGAACACAGGGGTTGATGGAACACAGAGTGTGTGATCAAATCTGATGCTTGAGATTCAAAGCCAAGGATGCAAGAGGTGAGAAAGAGAAGCTCTGCAAGTGTCAGGGAAGGACAGAGGAAGAAACAGCCATCACGAGAGAGTGCTAGCGGGACATGTAGAAAGAAGAAAGAATAGGAGGTCTATAGCACTTAATGGAGATTAGGCCACAGTAAGAGAAGGGTGTGGAGAAGGCAATAGCAAGCCACTCCAGTACTCTTGCCTAGAAAATCCCATGGATGGAGGAGCCTGGTAGGCTGCAGTCCATGGGGTCGCTGGAAGTCGGATGCGACTGAGCGACTTCACTTCACTTTTCGCTTTCACACAATGGAGAAGGAAATGGCAACCCACTCCAGTGTTCTTGCCTGGAGAATCCCAGGGACATATCCTGGTAAGTTCAAGGCAGTAGATATTGAAAGGTAGAGGAAAAAAAATGCCTTTCTGGAACTTTCTCTGCAACTCAGAAAATGGAGTAGAAATCAAAGATTGCATTTTAAACACTTTCTTGTAAGAGAAAGCTTGCTCTGAAATTAAAATCATGTAATTTTTTTCTTGTGTTTATTTTCTTCTCCATACCAAATTGTATTCTCACCAGCTTTTTTAAGTTACTCTTCTTTTCATTGAAGTATAATTGCTATACAATGTTATGTTAGTTTCTCCTGTGTGATGAAGTAAATCAGTTATATGTATCCATATATCCCCTCCCTCCCAGACCTGCTTCCACCTGCCCCATCTTCTTTTGTTAGAAAACTTCCATGAAATGTATAAGCATATGAAATTCTTTCACTATAAAAATTTTCCCTGTAATCCATTAATATAGATAAATACAGATAAATATTTAATTTAAAAGTATTTAATATACTTTTAAAAAGTTTACTAGAAGAATAGGCTAAAGAAATCTATGATGACTCAAACCCAAATATTCAATGAACCTGTGAAAAGACTGAATTTCAATAAGTTTAATAAGACTTTGAATCTCTTAGATTAAAACAAAAAGAGGATAATATTAGCCTCAGTGTTTTTCATAAAGTGTGACTTTTTGGAGCTACTGTACAAAGCAAACTGTAATCATTAATGTAACTAAATACAGTTATATCCCTCAACCCAGCAATCCTACTTTCAGAATTCTAACCCATAGAAATAAAAGCAGTAGTCCATAAGAACATGCACACACACTGAGGCACTGCTGGGACAGCAGAGTAAATATATTCAAAATTCACTTCATCTATAAAAGTAATGAGAATGCTGGCAGAAATGATTAAAATCAACTTTTTCAAAATACTGTAAATTAACCAAAGTCACCAATACAAGGAACAATCTGTTCAAACTCTTACACTCATGGTCTCCCATTGAACACATCAGAAAAATGACTGAGTTTTACAAGAACAGAGAGCTTCATAGCATTTAATCTGTACCATTCTCATCCCTGCTCCCCAGTTCCACATGTGTGCATATTAAGTTACTTTAGCTGAATCCAACTGTTTGTGACCCTATGGACTGTAGCCTGTCAGGCTCCTCTTCTATGGAATTTTCCAGGCAAGAATATCAGAGTGGGTAGTCATTTCTACCTTCAGGGGATCTTCCCAACCCAGGGATAGAACACATGTCTCTTATGTCTCCTGTATTGGCAAGCAGCTTCTTTACCACTAGTGCTATCTGGGAAGCCCTAGCTTCACAGAAGCCTTGAACATTAACCTTACAACCATAACAGTTACATACCAGCTACGCAGACTATAAAACACTGGTGAAAGAAATCAAAGAGGACACTAATAGATGGAGAAATGTACCGTGTTCATTGTTAGGAAGAATCAATATAGTGAAAATGAGTATACAACCCAAAACAATCTGTAGATTCAATGCAATCCCTATCAAGCTACCAATGGTATTTTTCACAGAGCTAGAACAAATGATTTCACAATTTGTATGGAAATACAAAAAACCTCAAATAGCCAAAGCAATGTTGAGAAAGAAGAATGAAACTGGAGAAATCAACCTGCCTGACTTCAGGCTATATACTACAAAGCCACAGTCATCAAGACAGTATGGTACTGGCACAAAGACAGAAATATAGATCAATGGAACAAAATAGAAAGCCCAGAGATAAATCCACACACCTATGGACACCTTATCTTCGACAAAGGAGGCAAGAATATACAATGGAGAAAAGGCAATCTCTTTAACAAGTGGTGCTGGGAAAACTGGTCAACCACTTGTAAAAGAATGAAACTAGAACACTTTCTAACACCATACACAGAAATAAACTCTAAATGTATTAAAGATCTAAATGTAAGACCAGAAACTGTAAAATTCCTAGAGGAAAACATAGGCAAAACACTCTCCGACATAAACCATAGCAGGATTCTCTATGACCCACCTCCCAGAATATTGGAAATAAAAGCAAAAATAAACAAGTGGGTCCTAATTAAAATTAAAAGTTTCTGCACAACAAAGGAAACTATAAGCAAGGTGAAAAGACAGCCTTCGGAATGGGAGAAAAAAATAGCAAATGAAGCAATGGACAAAGAATTAATCTCAAAAATATACAAGAAACTCCTGCAGCTCAATTCCAGAAAAATAAATGACCCTTCAAAAAACAGGCCAAAGAACTAAACAGACATAGACATACAGATGGCCAACAAACACATGAAAAATGCTCAACATCACTCATTATCAGAGAAAACTAAATCAAAACCACAATGAGGTACCATCTTACACTGGGCAGAATGGTTGTTATCTAAAAGTCTACAAAAAATAAATGCTGGAGAGGGTGTGAAGAAAAGGGACCTCTCTTACACTGTTGGTGGAAAGGCAAACTAGTACAGCCACTATGGAGAACAGTATGGAGATTCCTTCAAAAACTGGAAATAGAACTCCCATATGACTTAGCAATCCCACTGCTGGGCATACACACCAAGGAAATCAGAATTGAAAGAGACACATGTACCCTAGTGTTCATTGCAGCACTGTTTATAATAGCCAGGAAATGGTAACAACCTAGATGTCCACCGGCAGACAAATGGATAAGAAAGCTGTGGCACATATAGACAATGGAGTATTACTCAGCCATTAGAAAGAATACACTTGAATCAGTTCTAATGAGGTGGATGAAACTGGAGCCTATTATACAGAGTGAAGTAAGCCAGAAAGAAAAACACCAATACAGTATACTAACACATATATATGGAATTTAGAAAGATGGCAACGATAACCCTGTATGCGAGACAGCAAAAGAGACACAGATGTATAGAACAGTCTTTTGGACTCTGTGGCAGAGGGTGAGGGTGGCATGACTTGGGAGAATGGCATTGAAACATGTATATTATCATATGTGAAACGAATAGCCAGTCCAGGTTCAATGCATGATACAGGATGCTCGAGGCTGGTACACTGGAATGACCCAGAGGGATGGGATGGGGAGGGAGGTGGAAGAGGGGTTCAGGATAGGGAACACATGTACACCCATGGCGGATTCATGTCAATGTATGGCAAAATCAATACAATATTTTAAAGTAATTAGCCTCCAATTAAAATAAATAAATTTATATTAATAAATTAAAAAAATTTTAGCAAAATCTCTAGCATGTTAATTTAGTATGTTCTGTGTCTTTTGAGTCAAATAAGTCAGAATCTTGATCTCAAGTTTTTAACATGATAAACTTATCCTAGTCACATAGAAAATAATGAGTCATATCAAAATGTTTGTTGTATTAAGGGAAAAAAAAAAAAACTAGCATCTAAAAACTTTTATTACAGAAATATGTGTACTGTCAGTTTGCTTTTAGGCTGTTAAGCAGTACAGTCCTTTGATGCTGGAGTCCAACCCCTCTTAATGGACGCAAGGTCTGTATTTGCCCTTAATAGGGTGATTTAGATTTCTGGAGAATCAGTTTGATTGCATTATGTTTCCAGGGAAATCAATGGGTTATAGGTTGTATTTGAAACAAATAGAGGTCAACACAGGCTAAAGCAGTCAATATGTGGCATCTCTTTTTTAGGTACCCAGAGGCTATACATGTGTAGGAATGAGATTCTAAAAGAGACAGGATTTTTTATCCTAAATGTGTGTTAAAATTATATTCTCTTTAAAGCTGGGACTATGATTTTTAAAGATCAACAACCTTAAATTTTAGTCAAGTCCAGGACAGGCAGCCTGATGATATATTTTTAAAGTACTCAGAGCTGTTACCTGGGCCTTTAAGATTCAGATAAATAACACCTCACCTCAGTCCTCTGGGTGTCTCTCTTTGTTCCTTTATACTCTGCATATACCTCCCTAACCATGCATGGCATGTTTCCACTGCAAAGATTTAAAACAAAGGGCCAATTGGTTTTATACCTTACTGGAAGATCTTTAAGGGCAGAAGCTTATTTCTGCTTTTATTTGTGAGATCCATTTACTTATTATAGTACCTGCATCATGTATTTTTTTAAAAAGCAATAAAATGAATCTAGAGATTATCATATTAAGTGAAGTAAGTCAGAGAAAGACAAATATCACATGATATTACTTACATGTGGAA
The DNA here is from genome assembly GCA_006410635.1 of Cephalophus harveyi. Taxonomy (NCBI): domain Eukaryota; kingdom Metazoa; phylum Chordata; class Mammalia; order Artiodactyla; family Bovidae; genus Cephalophus; species Cephalophus harveyi. Next base: position 22,701 of record SJYT01060302.1, read on the forward strand.
TTTAAAAATATTATATAAATGAACTTATTTACAAAACAGAAGAAACAGACTCACTGAGAAAACAAACTTACAGTTATCAAATGGGAAACTGGGGGCAGAGTGGAGGATGAATCAGAAGTTTGGAATTAACAGATACACACTACTATGTATAAAATAGGTGAACAACAAGGACCTACTGTATAGCACAAGGAACTATATTCGATATCTTGTTATAATCTATAATGGAAAAAATCTGAAAAATAATATATATATTAATATATATATAGATATATAAAATTGAATCACTCTGTTATACACCTGGAAATAACACAATATTGCAAATCAACTATAAAAGCAATAAATATTAGCCAAATTTATGAATTCTTTAATTACATGTGTATGTATGAATGAATTTACGTATATAAAATAAAAAATGTGGGGCTGAACAAATTAAAATGTACTTAAACTATAAATTAGGGGCTTCCCTGGTTGCTCAGTGGCAAAGAATCTGCCTGCCAATGCAAGAGATGTAGGTTCGATCCCTGGTTCAGGAAGATTCCTTGGGGAAGGAAATGGCAACCCACTCCAGCATTCTTGCCTGGGAAATCCCATAGGCAGAGGAGCCTGGCGGGCTACAGTTCATGGAGTCACAAAGAATTAGACACAATATAGTGACCAAACAATAACAAGACACAACCATAAATTAGGACACAACCTCAAACCCATTATATGGAAAAGATAGAAGAATGGCCAGAGAGTGAACAACAACAAAATATCTCCATCTCTGTGCATTGCTAAGGAGACTTTGGGAATGCATATAGGAAACCATGTGAGAAAGGCACTCTCACTCTAAAAAGAGAAAGGAATGTTTGAAAACTTAATTGGTAAATTTGAAAATAATTTCCTGAATATAAACATCCCTTTCCACAAAACACACATACACACACAGAGTCATCATCTTCATTTTTGCCCAAGTTGCAGGAACACAGAAAAATAGGCATTCTGTCTTTAATATTAATAGGTCCAGGGCTGAGAGGGAGAAAGAGGAATTCTGCTAGATATAAAAATATTTACTAGATATAAATGTCTTTTCTATATTTACATATCTTTCAGTAAAATAAGAAACATTCGTAGTCATAAAATACTGCTTTGACAACCACCTGTTTAGACACAATATATCTCTTCTGTTTAACATAATTGAAACTATACTGACAACACCAATTCATGTAGAGAAAATGGGAAAAAAGAATAGGAGACTTGAAAAAAATATACTGTTTTGCAAAGACTTTTATATTATAGTAATAATTTTCCTTTGCATTTTAATTATAGTCTTAACGCCTTTAACATTCAGAGTCACTTGGACTGCAAGGAGGTCAAACCAGTCAGTCCTAAAGGAAATCAGGCCTAAATATTAATTGGAAGGTCTGATGCTGAAGCTGAAACTCCAATGCTTTGGCCACCTGATGCGAAGAACTAACCCACTGGAAAAGACCCTGATGCTGGGAATGATTGAAGGCAGGAAGAGAAGGGGATGACAAAGGATGAGGCAGTTGGATAGCATCACTGACTCAATGGACATGAGTTTGAGTAAACTCCAGGAGTTGATGATGGACAGGGAAGCCTGGCATGCCGCAGTCCATGGGGTCGCAAAGAGTCAGACACAACTGAGCGACTGAACTGAACTAAAACGGAGATCTTCCAAATTTAGCCTAGAGAAAGTAAAAGGATATATTTTTCTGACATTGTAGATTGTAATTAAGATGATGAGAATTTTATATTAATAGACAAAGACACACTTGATGTGTAAAATCAGTGGTTGCTCATTTATTTATTTTGAGGTTGTTGGGACAAAGTCAATTTGATAGATGTAGAGGAGCAAAATATCAATGTTAAGTCACGAGCATACATGTGTCTGTCAGGACTGCTACTGTGAGTAATTCCTATCCTGAATTACATAGGAACTTGTTTTTTATACTGTTCCTGTGAGTCAATAACTTGGGTTCAGACTGAAACTATTTGATATAGGAAATTTTAAATTTTAGCATTAATAATCTTTCATAAGACCAGTAAATATGAGACTTTCCGGGGGTCCAGTCTGCCTTCCAATGCAGGCAATGTGAGTTCAATCCATGGTCAGGGAACTGAGATCCCACATGACTTGGAGCAACTAAGCTAGCCTGCCTCAGCTAGAGAGCTCTGTGTAACATGATGAAAGATCCCATGAGCTGCAACTAAGACCTGACACAGTCAAATAAATAAATAATAAAAAAGAGGAAGATCAGTAAATGCATGTTGAAGGTCCAAGGGGTAATTTTCAAGCTCAGAAGAAAAGTGAATTGAATGGAAAGAATAGCCCTGCCCTCATCTCTGCACTCAGACTAAAATTCCAAGGACTCAGAATATCAGGCAGCAAAGGTTTTCCAGGATCAGTCATGCAATAGCTCTGGAGGCAGTGGAAACATGACCCCTCCAGCATGGCAGGACCAACCTCTATTTCACTTAGGCAGTGCCTACGATGTCTCATTGGTGTCTGGTGACCAGGTATCCTCTTAGCAGGCCGACTAGGGAAATCAGGATACAGACCTAGAACTGGGCCAGATTTGCTCACTGAGGAAACCTTTGACTGCTTTATAGACAGTTCTTGTCTCCCTAGCCCAGGAACAAATAAAATACATACATCTTTCTAGTTACTGGTTTGTGGTTAGAATCTTAAGGCTTCTCAGAGAAGTACAAGGTCATCCTATCACTAATCCAAGGAGATACCTACACACAAAGTGAAATTAGTCAATCCTAAAGGAAGTGAAAGTGAAGTTGCTCAGTAGAGTCTGACTCTTTGTGACCCCATGGACTGTAGCCTACCAGGTTCCTCCGTCCCTGGGATTTTCCAGGCAAGGAGACTGGAGAGGGTTGCCATTTCTTCTCCAGGGAATCTTCCTGACTCAGAGATTGAATCTGGGTCTCCTGCAAGGTAGGCAGACGGTTTACCATCTGAGCAACCAGGGAAGTCATCCTAAAGGAAATCAACCCTAAATATCCGTGGGAAGGACTGATGCTGAAGCTGGCACTCCAATACTTCGGCCATCTGATGCAAAGAGCTGATTTTTTGGAAAAGACCTTGATGCTGGGAAAGATTTAAGGCAAAAGGAGAAGAGGATGGCAGAGGATGAGATGGTTAAATAGCATAACCAACTCAATGGACATGAATTTGAGCAAACTCTGGGACATAGTGAAGGACAGGGAAGCCTGGCATGCTGCAGTCCGTGGGGTCACAAAGAGTTAGATATGACTTAGCAACTGAACAACAGCAACCTTCTCACATTCAAATGTTGTGAAACCTGTTCACAGTTGTTTTGTTATCAATCCTAACATTGAACATTGAACACTGTAACAGAACATTGAACATTTTGTTTTCCTGCAAAAATCTTTATTTCCATTTGGTCCATGATTTGGGAGAGGGCTCCAAGGTGGTTAAAAAGCTGCTTAGGGACAGCAAGGAGAGGCTCAAGAACTGTACAGAAATCTGACTCTGCTACTTTCCAACATGTGGCTTTGGGTAACAAGCTTCCTCAGTCTGTAGGTCATCATCCATACAATGGTGATGATAAGATTTGCCTCAGACATTTCTCAAGCACACTACCCATCTTCCCAGCCCCAACTCTTATTCTAACCAGCGCTGTAGTGGCAAGCCATCTACTGACTGCCTAGTTTCATGTATGTACAACTTAATAGTATATTGAATTATATTAACTTGTATGTCTCCTGATTTCTGGCCTGGGGTTTTTCCACTGGGCAATTTGGAGCATTCAGAGCAACCATCTGGGCATTCCTGCATACTCAACTCATATGTGAGGGGAATTAATGCCCCATGGAGTCACCTTTAATCAATAGTGGATAGGATTCAATTAACAAATGTTTCCTCCTTTAATTCCTTGAGTAGAAAGTTGTGTAATGTACTTCATAAGCTCTTCTTAATGATCTAGTGTGATCACACAACTATTCAACCTTAGTAGTGGCTAGCTAACTAATGCATTTTTGTATCAGCCCTCCAGGTTAAGATATATATATTTATTTTTTCCATTGGGGTATATACGACCTATTACAGGAACAAAGACTTAATACTATGAATGTCAGATTAACCAAGGTTATACATATATACACATATAATCAATTCACTTTATTGAACAGCAGAAAATAATATATTATAAAACAACTGTATATAACACAACTATAATCCAATAAAAAATTAAAAAATAAATTCCCCTATTTAAAATAATATGTATACATATGTTTATATAAAAGAAATTATTAGAAATATTTTAGAATTAGAACATAATTAGAAATTAGATTATTCAAATTAAAATAACACTACATTATATACACATTTAGTTGGTATATAATTGGGGATAAAAAGAAAATCAATATCATAATTATTTCAATGAGCATCTGTTTCATAATTAGCTATTTTTGATTAATCCCTCCTGAGAGACGGTGAGGCTAGATGTTGCTTGGAACCATGGTTTAGATCTCTCCCTTTAATTAGTTTACTAACAACCTTAGTATTTGGTCTCAAAATCCTTTCACGGTGAGGGAGAGGACGGAAGTATGTGTGTGACTTGGGCAAGCTCTACTCATTTCTCTTAGGAGCCAGTGTCTACACATCCAGATTCCAGTGACCTTCTTTACCACATGTCAGCTTGCCTCTGACAATCTGACCAAGTGTTTTACTTCTCATTTACCTGTGACTGTGCTTGAATCAATTTAAAATGAAACTGTATCCTGTCATAAATGTATACACGAAAAGTGGTGTGTTTGTGATTAATAGGATGAGTTAAAAAAGAATTTTACAATGATAAAAGTTTATTTTGGTAAATCTTTTGCCTTTGCAAAGGTATACATCATTTGCCTGTTTTGGTATTTGTTAGATCTCTGAATGCTAATCAAACTACTAAAAATATATTTCTCCTTTACACTCTTTTTCAGTGATTCTGTTTTCCCTCATGAAAAAGTATCTGAAATTAACTTTTGCCTTATAATTAATACCAAATACGCCCCAAAAAGGTATTATTAATTTAGCCAGCTGTCTTTCAATCTTTACTGTTTAAGTTAAAGGAAGCCTACTAATATAAAAAGTAGGAAAAGATGAAATATCTATTCTACATACCTAATAAGATGGTAACTGCAAAATGCCTTGCTTCCTGTAATACTTTCTGATCATGTAAAATATTAATTTATAAAATAATTTCCCTGGTGCTAAAATCTTGTCATTTGTTAAAAATATTTCCTTACTTACAAATAATATATACATATATACATCTATCTATCTATCTATCTATCTTCCCTGGGCTTCCCTGGTGGTTGAGACAGTAAAGAATCTGCAATACAGGAGACCTGGGTTTGATCCCTGGGCCAGGAAGATCCCCTGGAGAAGAGAATGGCTACCCACTCCAGTATTCTTGCCTGGGGGATTCCATGTACAGGGGAGCCTGGTGGGCTACAGTCCATGGGATCACAAAGAGTCGGACACAACTGACTGACTAACAATCTATCTACTGATTCTACTAAAGTAGGGTCTTCATTAACCACAGGGAGAGTATGCAAATAAAACACAGACAAAATGGAATAAAAAATGTTTAAATATCAAATTTTATTCGATACTATTAAGCTTCTCTAAACATCTTAAAATTATTGCTTCAGTAAGAGAAACAGAAGCAAATGCTACAAAGTCTTCAGTAGACAATATTTTATTTCAAAGTATAGCTTAGGACTAAATGTTTAAAAGAGAAATAAGTTTCTAGGGCATTTATGATTAGATCTTCCTTTGTAATGAGAAGGACTCATAAGGGACTTCCAAGAAAATCACATTTCTTGAGTTTTATATAAAAACGTTGAGTTGTTTGGAGCATGGACCTCACTATATGAAGTACTATCAGGCCAGCCTAAGTCACCATGTTCCATCACTCCCATAAATGAAATGACCTCCTATTTCTCTTCACTTACATCTACATACTCCACCATAGCCCAAATTATTCTCCATTTTATATCCAAGAAATACGTAGTCTACCCAAATTACATTTTTAACTCTATTATTCTTATGTTTAATGTCTTTTAATAAGTTCTCACAGGCTTCAGGATAAGATTCAACCTTGCTAGAATTGTTTTTAAGACAGACTCTCAACTGAAAAGTCTCAGGTACCTCAAATTTCATTTGTCCTGAAATATACTCTCTCTTACCATCTGGTGGCTCAGATGGTAAAGAATCCACCTGCAATGCAGAAGATCTCAGTTCAGTCCCTGGGTTGAGAATATCCTCTGGAGAAGGGTATGGCAACCCACTCTAGTATTCTTTCCTGGAAAATTCCCAAGGACACAAGAGCAAGGCGGACTACAGTCCATGGAGTCGCAAAGAGTCAGACATGACTGAGTGACTAAGCACACACATGCACATATTCTATCTTGCCTTCAAAGACTTTATACAGAATTCTTTCTGAAATCTTATCTTGCAATTCTACCAATCACTTGAACCCAACTCCCGTAAAACAAAGGTGAATCTTTATGACAGATGCTCCAACAACGCCCTGAATTTGTGTTTTATAACATAAATGACTACAGAAAGAGCTTGTTTAATTATTACTTTTTATTACTGAAACAGACACTCATGGGATTATGAAGGAAGAACACCTCTGTGTTATTCACAGATACAGCATCACTGATTAGCACAGTGCTGGCATATAGGAGGTGAATGATAAAAATACATTTAGTAAATGAGTGAATGAGTGCTTATATTGAGATTGTCCTGCCAAAAACATCCTGCAAATAAGTTTCTGAAATAATCAAAAAAATCCAAAGAAAGCAGAAAAAGCCCAGCATTCACATTTCTCCAAAAGATTAAAATGGTTCACTCTGAAACTGGCATTTACACCAGAGAATAACTGAAACAAGACAGAGGAACAATGCATTCAAGTCAAATCAAATAACAGAAATGAAATTAGTTGCTCTATATATTTAATATATATTAAAGGCTAATGAACAGTATGAAAATGCAAAAAATTAGGACACTGAAAGATAAACTCCCAAGGTTGGTAGGTGCCTAGTATGCTACTGGAGATCAGTGGAGAAATAACTCCAAAAAGAATGAAGAAGTGGAGCTAAAGCAAAAAAAACACCCAGTTGTGGATGTGACTGGTGATGGAAGCAAGGTCCTATGCTATAAAGAGCAACACTGCATAGGAACCTGGAATGTTAGGTCCATGAATCAAGGCAAATCGGAGATGGTCAAACAACAGATGGCTAGGATGAATGTCAACATTTTAGGAACCGACAAAGTAAAATGGACTGGAATGGGTGGATTTAACTCAGATGACCATTATATCTACTACTGTGGGCAAGAATCTAGAAGACATGGAGTAGCCATCATAGGCAACAAAAGAGTCCAAAATGCAGTACTTGGATGCAATCTCAAAACAACAGAATGATCTCTGTTCATTTCCAAGGCAAACCATTCAATATCATGGTATTCTAACTCTATGCCCCAACCAGTGAAGAAGCTGAAGTTGAATGGTTCTATGAACACCTACAAGATCTTCTAGAACTAACACCCAAAAAAAGTGTTATAGGGGACAGGAAATCAAAAGTAGGAAGTCAAGAAACATCCGGAGTAACAGGCAAATTTAGCCTTGGAGTACAGAATGAAGTAGGGCAAAGGCTAATAGAGTTCTGCCAAAAGAATTCACTGCTCATAGCAAACACCCTCTTCTAGCAACACAAGAGAAGGCTCTACACATAGACATCACCAGATGGTCAACACTGAAATCAGATCGATTATATTCTTTGAAGCCAAAGGTGGAGAAGCTCTATACAGTCAGCAAAAACAAGACTGGGAACTGACTGTGGCTCAGATCATGAACTCCTTATTGCCAAATTCAGACTTAAATTGAAGAAAGTGGGGAAACCACTAGACCATTCAGGTATGACTTAAATCAAATCCCTTATGATTATACAGTGGAAGTGAGAAATAGATTTAAGGGACTAGATCTGATAGATAGAGTGCCTGATGAACTATGGGTGGAGGTTCATGACACTGTATAGGAGACAGGGAGCAAGACCATCCCCAAGAAAAAAGAAATGCAAAAAGGCAAAATGGCTGCCTGAGGAGGCCTTACAAATAGCTGTGAAAAGAAGAGAAACCAAAAGCAAAGGAGAAAAGGAAAGATTTGAATGCAGAGTTCCAAAGATTAGCAAGGAGAGATAAGAAAGCCTTCCTCAGTGATCAGCGGAAAGAAATAGAGGAAAACAATAGAATCAGAAAGACTAGAGGTCTCTTCAAGAAAATTAGAGACACCAAGGGAACATTTCATGCAAAGATGGGCTTGATAAAGGACAGAAATGGTATGGACCTAACAGAAGCAGAATATATGAAGAAAAGGAGGCAAGAATACACCTAAGAACTGTACAAAAAAATTCTTCATGATCCACATAATCATGATGGTGTCATCACTCAACTAGAGCCAGACATCCTGGAATGTGAAGTCAAGTGGGACTTAGGAAGCATCACTAGGAGCAAAGCTAGTAGAGGTGATGGAATTCCAGTTGAGCTATTTCAAATCCTGAAAGATGATGCTGTGAAAGTGCTGCACTCAATATGCCAGCTAATATGAAAACTCAGCAGTGGCCACAGGACTGGAAAAGGTCAGTTTTCATTCCAGTCTGTAAGAAAGGCAATGTTGGAGAAGGCTCACACTACAGCACAATTGCACTCATCTCACATGCTAGTAAAGTAATGCTCAAAATTCTCCAAGCCAGGCTTCAGCAATATGTGAACTTTGAATTTCCAGATGTTCAAGCTGGTTTTAGAAAAGACAGAGGAACCAGAGATCAAATTGACAACATCTGCTGGATCATCGAAAAAGCAAGATAGTTCCGGAAAAGCAACTATTTCTGCTTTATTGACTATCCCAAAGCCTTTGACTGTGTGGATCACAATAAACTGTGGAAAATTCTGAAAGAGATGGGAATACCAGACCACCTGACCTGCCTCTTGAGAAATCTGCATGCAGGTTAGGAAACAACAGTTCGAACTGGACATAGAACAACAGAGTGGTTCCAAATAGGATAAGGAGTACATCAAGGCTGTATATTGTCACCCTGCTTATTTAACTTCTATGCAGAGTACATCATGAGAAACGCTGGGCTATAAGAAGCACAAGCTGGAATCAAAATTGTCAGGAGAAATATCAATAAACTCAGATATGCTTATGATACCACCCTTATGGCAGAAAGTGAAGAAGAACTAAAGAGCCTCTTGATGACAGTGAAAGAGGAGGGTGAAAAAGTTGGCTTAAAGCTCAACATTCAGAAAACTAAGACTATGGCATCTGGTCCCATCACTTCAAGGCAAATAGATGGGGAACAGTGGAAACAGTGACAGACTATTTTGGGGTGATTGCAGCCATGAAATTAAAGGACACTTACTCCTTGGAAGAAAAGTTATGACCAACCTAGACAGCATATTAAAAAGCAGAGACATTACTTTGCCAACAAAGGTCCGTCTAGTCAAGGCTATGGTTTTTCCTGTGGTCATGTATGGATGTGAGAGTTGGACTATGAAGAAAGCTGAGTGCTGAAGAATTGATGCTTTTGAACTGTGGTGTTGGCGAAGACTCTTGAGAGTCCCTTGGACTGCAAGGAGATCCAACCGGTCCATCCTAAAGGAAATCAGTACTGAATATTCACTGGAAAGATTGATGCTGAAGCTGAAGCTCCAATACTTTGGCCACATGATGCAAAGAACTGACCCATTTGAAAAGACCCTNTGGACTATGAAGAAAGCTGAGTGCCGAAGAATTGATGCTTTTGAACTGTGGTGTTGGCAAAGACTCTTGAGAGTCCCTTGGACTGCAAGGAGATCCAACCGGTCCATCCTAAAGGAAATCAGTACTGAATATTCACTGGAAGGATTGATGCTGAAGCTGAAGCTCCAATACTTTGGCCACATGATGCAAAGAACTGACCCATTTGAAAAGACCCTGATGCTGGGAAAGGTAGAGGGTGGGAGGTGAAAGGGATGACAGAGGATGAGATAGTTGAATGACACCACTGACTCAATGGACATGAGTTTGAGTAAACTCCAGGAGTTGGTGATAGACAGGGAGGCCTGGCCTGCTGCAGTCCATGGGATCACAAAGAGTTGGACATGACTGAGTGACTGAAGTGAACTGAACTGAACTGAACTGAAATGCTAACAGGTAACATGATTTAGTGGTATTCTATTTTCCCAAATGGCAAAGAATTGATCTAATTTTGAACTGACCACTTTGAATCTTATTGAAAGATTAAAAAAAAAAAAAGGAAAAGGCTGGTTCATTTCTTTTATTTAGCTGACTTTCTAAAGGAGCTGTGTAATTTATTTCAAATTATGATTAACCTTGACTCTGAGCTGCATTTGTGAAAATGAGTGTTTTGAGTTCTCTGTGCCTTAATATAAGTAGTTCACATATTTTTATACACTATGGATTTAGAAGACTTTGCAAATAATGGAAAATATTGATTTGGTAATTTCAAATTTGATTATTTACTGAAAGACAAGTCTCTCTGTGTGTTTGATTTTTCTAAAATACGATATTGTGACCTGGCAAACTGGGTATTCTACTTGAATTTAATGCTTCTTTATTGACATAGGATGCTGTTGTCACTCCAAGACACATTTTATTGTCTGTTTTTGTCTGAAGCTTTATATTTTTCTCTGGTATAAATCCTGTTTATTGCTACACTGTAAGAAGCATGAACATGAAATTTTGTAAGAACCTCCTCAACTTGTCCAAAATGTGAAATTACTAAGGCTGCATTTTCCCCAGAAGTCAGTCACTTAAAAAAAAAAAAATTGATCCTCCATTCTTATGCAACAGAATTTCAATTCATTCCTGAGAACAAGCACAATTTTAACATTGCTATTTTGTACTAACATATAATTGTGTTAAAAAATGCATGCAATTGAAACACATATATGACCATATGTGAAATAGATCGCCAGTCCAGGTTCAATGCTGGGATGACCCAGAAGGATGGATGCGATGGGGAGGGAGGTGGGAGGAGGGTTCATGATGGGGGACACATGAACACCCATGGCTGATTCATATCAATGTATGGCAAAAACCACTACAATATTGTAAAGTAATTAGCCTCCAATTAAAATAAACTAATTTTTAAAATAAAATTAAAACTGCATGCAACATGTATATATATATATATATATATATATATATAAGCTTAAGTATTTCATATTGCTCAAAAGCCCTGCTTATTACATTAAAAAAATTGAAAGCATTTTGATTATGTTCTGGATTTTAATTAATTCTACCCCATTAAAAATTTAAGGGTAGGGTATGAGGATTTGATGAACGAAATTGAAACATTTTGACTTGACTCCCCCTTCTGCTGCCTTAATTTTCATGTATATATTTCAGAAGATCTTCCACGATAGAACCAGATTCATGCTGCTGCTGCTGCTAAGTCGCATCAGTTGTGTCCGACTCTGTGCGACCCCATAGAAGGCAGCCCACCAGGCTCCCCCGTCTCCAGGCAAGAACACTGGAGTGGGTTGCCATTTCCTCCTCCAATGCATGAAAGTGAAAGTGAAGTCGCTCAGTCGTGAAAATGAAGATGAGACAATGTTTAAAGTGCTCTGCGCAGTATTTGAAGCTCAGTACATCATCAATGGGCTTCCCAGGTGGCGCTCATAGTAAAAAACCTGCCTGCCAATGAAGATTAGCAGCAAGAGACCTGGATCTGATGCCCTGAAGGAGGTCATGGCAACCCACTCCAGTGTTCTTGTCTGGAGACTCCCAAGGACAGAGGAGTCTGGCAGGCTACAGTCCATAGGATCACACAGAATCAGACACGACAAAAGTGACTTAGCATGCATGTCATCAATAAATGGTAATAGTATTGCAATTAATATTGTCATTAACACTACTATAAGGAAATGGCAACCCACTCCAGTATTCTTGCCTGGAAATTTCCATGAACAGAGGAGCCTGGTAGGCTACAGTCCATGGCGTTGCAAAGAGTTGGACACGACTGAGCGACTTCACTTTCACTTTCAATTGAAATTTATGCCCAGTGTTTTCCTTCAGACCTGGAGTCCTGCTGCCTCCTGATGGTTTATTTTATTTCTCAGTCACCTTTCCTCATTACAGTTCCAGTCTCTGCAGTTTAACCTCTGACCACCAGGAAGACTTGGGAGCTGTGTTGGAGGAGACACTTGAGAGTCCCTTGGACTGCAAGGAGATCCAACCAGTCCATTCTGAAGGAGATCAGCCCTGGGATTTCTTTGGAAGGAATGATGCTAAAGCTGAAACTCCAGTACTTTGGCCACCTCATGCGAAGAGTTGACTCATTGGAAAAGACTCTGATGCTGGGAGGGATTGGGGGTAGGAGGAGAAGGGGACGACCGAGGATGAGATGGCTGGATGGCATCACGGACTCGATGGACGTGAGTCTGAGTGAACTCCGAGAGGTGGTGATGGGCAGGGAGACCTGGCGTGCTGCGATTCATGGGGTCGCAAAGAGTCGGACACGACTGAGCGACTGAACTGAACTGCACAATCTTCCCTGATGTGAGAACTCCTTGCTTCTGGGTTCCCTGTTACTGGACTCTCCCGATCCATAGACACTCCATGTTTGGGCTTCCCTGCCACCTGGGGATTGCTCAAATAGTTGTCAGACACAATTTGCTGAAGTGGGTTTCTTGGGGACAGGTCTGTTTCACATTTCCAAGCTGCTCCAACCACTCACCTTAGACCCTCTTCTGAATCTTAGCGCCACCTAGTGGAAGTAGTGTGTGAGTACTGTTCGTAAAAAGGGAAGGAAACAATTTCTCATTTGTTTTCCTCATGGAGCCAAGGAAAGTGAAGTCGCTCAGTCGTGTCGGACTCTTTGCGACCCCATGGACTGCAGGCTCCCAGGCCCCTCCGTCCATGTGATTTTCCAGGCAAGAGTACTGGAGTGGGTTGCCATTTCCTTCTCCAGGGGATCTTCCCGACTCAGGGATTGAACGCCAGTCTCCCTCATTGCAGGCGGACGCTTTACCCTCTAAGCCACCAGGGAAGCCCTAGGGGCAAGATTAATCAGAATATCCAAAATGAATTATTTCACTGCCTTCAAAGAACCAGCCCATCCTTGACTATTAATATAATCATAACAAATCTGTGGAAGAGAAATAGTAACATTTTTCCATATAAAAGAATAACTGACAATATATCCTAAAGATTTTTAAACTGTGTTTACAAGTGATATTGTTTGGAAATTTTATTATCTTAGCCTGGTTTTGTAATCACCAGTATGCATGCCTCAAAAAAGGGAACTGTTTTCTCCTGTTCTATTTTTGGAGAACTTTTTAAAACATGGTTATAGCTTTCTTAAAAATTTGAGAGAATTCACTAATGAAACTGGACATAACAGTTCTCATTTTGGGAATATGTTGATAATGAATTAAATTTCTTTAATAAATGTAGAGCTAATCAGATTTTCTATTTATCTTGTGTCAATATAGGTAAATTTTGTTTTACAAGAAATTCATTTCATCTTACTGATAAATACATTGCCATATTTCATTTCATAATATTTGTAATTTCTATTTTTTTATCTTATACAACAGTCTTGCTGTAACTTGTTAATGTTCTTTTAAAATTGTGGTTAAAAGCACATAATGTAAAAACCATCTTAACCATTTTGAAGTATGCAGTTCAGCAGTGTTGAGTCCTCCACAATCCCCAAAGCTATTTAGATCTTGCCAAAACTAAAAATCTATATGTAATGAACTTCTCCTTCCCTCCTATCCCCACATCCTGACCGCCACATTCTATTTTTTCTCTATATAAGTTTGCCTATTCATATATGTAGAATCATATAGTATTTGTTCTTTGGTGACCGGCTCATTTTCCTTAGGAAGTTCCTCAAGGTTCATTCATGTTGTAGCATGTGTCAACATTTCCTTCCTTTTTAAGCCTGTGTGATATTCCATTGTATACACAGCAAATCTGTTTAACCATTCCTAATGATGGACACGTGGGTTGCTTCCATTTTTTGACTATTGTGAATAATGTTGCTATGAACATGGATGTTCCAGTCTCCAGATGCCTTTGAGACTCTGCTTTCACTTGTTTTGGCTCTATCCCTAGCACTAGAATTGCTAGATCATATGGCAATCCTATTTTTAATATTTTGAGGAACTGTCTTATGTTTTCCATAGCAGCTACACCATTTTACATTTTCCTAGGACAGAAGAACCTGGAGGGCTACAGTCCATGGAGTCACAAAGAGCTGGATATGACTAAGCAACTAAACAACAATGAACAGTATATAAAGGTTTCAATTTCTCCACAATTTTGCAACAATTATTTTCTGTGTATTTTTACAGTAGCCATCCTAGTGAGTATGAAGCAGTGAGCATTTTATTTTTCCTTGCCTGTACCAGGCACTATTCTGAATTCATTACACATATTCCTTAGCTCATTTTATACTCACTATAATACTATCAGTTGCTGTTGCTGCTGCTGCTAAGTCGTTTCAGTTGTGTCCAATTCTGTGCGACCCCATAGATGGCAGCCCACAAGGCTCCCGTGTCCCTGGGATTCTTCAGGCAAGAACGCTGGAGTGGGTTGCCATTTCCTTCTCCAATAATACTATGAGCTAAATATCATCATTAGGCCTATTGACAGAATGTTTCTGGATGCAGCTAAGACACTCGACAGCAGTGTTATTTTTCAAGACTGGATTTTGAGCTTTGTTAATTATATGAAAGCACACTTCAATCCAGGTCTAACAGGCCATCTTCTCAGGGAGCACCCTTCTGAATACTCTTCCAAATGTCTTACGTATCAAGAGGTTGTTCCACTCTGATTTTGGGGTAAGTGATCTATTCCTAGCCCTGCACAAGCGCCAGAAGTTGTTCCTTCTTTAGAATTGCTATTCCTCAAGTTTCACATGCTAATAATACTCAACTGAGAACATGAGGGAACCCTCCACCCATCTCTGGAGACTTAACTGTGTACAGCTGTCCGCGCTGATACTCTACCTTGCACACACTAGCCAAAGAGGTTTCCTTAAACTTGCAAATCTACCTCTTCACCCCATAAGACCACCGGCCTCCCTCCCTCCAGGGAAAAGTAGGGCATTCATTGGTTTCTCTCTCAGAAATCACAGCTAGCACGTGCAATATGTGAAAATTGTTTCATATATTTCACTTTGTTTTTTAATGGTTAAGACAAGAAAGTTAGATACCATTCCTCTTATTCTATCAGGGACAGAAGCAGAAATCTCCAGTCTTCCCAGGATTTTTATCCGTTTTCTAAGTCAGTTGTGTCAATTTTCAAAGCCACTTTTTTTTTTTTTTTTTTTTATGTGTGTGTGTATGTTTAGTTGCTCAGTCATGTCCAGTTATGACCCCATGGACTGTAGCCCACCAGGCTCCTCTATCCATGGGGATTCTCTGGGCAAGAATACTGGAGTGGGTTGCCATTTCCTTCTCCAAGGAATCTTCCCAATCTAGGACCCAGGTCTCCTGCATTGCAGGCAGATTCTTTATCATCTGATCCACTAGAAAAGTCTTTTATGATATGCCAAGTTTCGATTATTAAAAACAAAAAGAAAAATACAGCTTTTGTTCTGAAACTCTTATCTCACACTGGGGGATGTAGATTAATGGAGTGAGCTAGTTACTGAAAATTCCTAATTCTTATCTGTAAAATAAAGGGAAATCTTTAATATGAGGAAAATGTTTCCATCTTATGCACTTCCTGCAAAGATAACATGCAATAATGTCTGCAAAGGTTTCATATACTTTCTAATACAGTGGTTCCCCACGGGTGGTCCACAGAGCTCTATGGGTCCCCAAAGATACTTTCAACTGAATCCAGTAAAGCTAAGCTATTCTCATAACAATATTAAGATATTGTTTACTCTGTTGGCATTTGCACTGATCGCGCAGAATTCATGATGTAACCAAAGAAGAAATATGCATAAAGTGAGAACTTCTGCTTTCTGAAGTATGATGTCTCAAGGAAAAATATTTGTGCAATAGTTTGAGCTGAAAAGTAAACTAGTTCCTTTTTTTTCCTGTGGAACATTCAGCTCAGTTCAGTTTAGTCGCTCAGTCGTGTCTGACTCTTTGCGACCCCATGAATTGCAGCTCACCAGGCCTCCCTGTCCATCACCAACTCCCAGAGTCTACTCAAACTCATGTCCATTGAGTCTTTTATTTAAAAGAATTGCTAACAGACAAATACGATTTTCAAAGCTTGAGTATTTGTTATTTCTTGGAAAGTGAACAAGAGGAACTTATCACTTCAAGAAAAGCAACTGACAAGTATTTGTTACCAAAAATACAATTGAAGATTTCAAACAAAAGTTAGGATTTTGGAAAACTTGTGTCTGTCACAGTGAACTGAACAAGACAATACTTCAGAACTTTCTGATGAGATCAGTGGTGATATTAATGTGTGATTTTTTGGATACTATAAAATGAAATGTGTCAACATTTGGATGAGCTGTATAATTCAGTGAATCAGTAATTTCCAAATGGTGAAAATCATGCATAGGTAAAAGATTTATTAAAAGGAAAAGGGATATGGAGGGATTTTTATGTAACAGTGTATAAAAAGTCCACTGATATGGTTTCAGATTCCATATTGTGACTAACCTTCAACAAATACCACTAGTCAAGTTTTGGTATAACATCAGGGAAGGATATTCTCAATTATATGAATGATTTTTTAGTATTTCTCTTTTTCTATCTTTCATTCATATCTGAGTGAGGCTGCATTTTTTCACACACTGAAATAATACATTGCAGCATAAAGAACACAGAAAAGTTGATGTAAGTATTCAGCTGTCTTTTATTGACAGGCATTATAGATATTTGCAATATATAAAACAATTTCACTTCTAACTAACCTTTTTCTTTTAAAAATATTTAGTATATATATGAATCACTTTGCTGTATACTTGAAACTAACACAGCATTGTAAATAAATTATATTTCAGTAAAATTTTTTTAAAGATGGCATTTTTCATGAAATTTGCTATTTAGGGCAATTTTTAAAGGATGACTATGTATACATTGTTTTACATGTAGCTGACTTACAATATTACATTCATTTCAGGTGTACAACATAGTTTTGTAATGTCTTTATAGATTATATTCCATATAAAGTTATTACAAGACAATGGCTGTAATCCCTATGCTGTAAATTATAACTTTGTAACTTAGGTATTTTACACTTAGCAGTTTGTACCAGTCCATCCTAAAGGAAATCAGTCCTGAATATTTATTGAAATGACTGATGCTGAAGCTGAAGCTCCAATACTTTGGCCACCTGATGTGAAGAACTAACTCATTTGAAAAGACCCTGATCCTGGAAAAGATTGAAGGCAGGAGGATAAGGGGACGACAAGAGGATGAGATGGTTGGATGGCATCACTGACTCAATAGACATTAGTGTGAATAAACTCCAGGAGTTGGTGATGGACAGGGAGGCCTGGCGTGCTTCAGTCCATTGGGTTGCAAAGAGTCGGACATGACTGAACGACTGAACTGACTGACTGATTGAGTCTGTACCCCTTAATCCTCCTCATCCATCTAGGGTGACTTTTAATGGGTTTAATAGAGATATTTAAAAATAAATCAATTCATACATAAAATGCATATTTCATGATATTAGTATATATATTTTTGAGTCTCAGCTCATGTTGCACCATCATTTTTCTAGTCAAAATAATTGACCCTAACTACAGACAGGAAACTTTCTTATAATGAGGAAACACAACTTAGGAGAATCTTTAGAACACCCCATCAAGTTCTTTCTTGTCTCACTATAGACTCCTGATACTCTTCTTTTGATCTTTCATAGCTCTCCAACTTGAGAGATTCAGATATGGCAGCTAAATTGTTGCAGACTTCTAAGTCTGTTACCACCAGTAATACTTTCCATTGTTCTTTCAATTTCATACTTCAAAAAATATTTCTTGGGACTTCCCTGGTGATCCAGTGGTTAAGACTCTGTGCTGTCAATGTGGGGGTGCATGTGTTCAATCCCTGGATGGAGAACTAAGATAACATATGCCATGCAATATAGTCAAAAGATTTATTTTTAATTTTCTTAAGCAAAATAAAAATAAATAGTGAAACAATCAAAAAAGAGAAACCAAGAAAGTTATCTTCACATGCCTTATTGAATAAATTAACTGACTGCTGAGAAAAAAAAAAAAAATCAGCAAAGCAACTACCAGAAAATTAGCTTAAAATGGAAATAAAAACAATCACAGGCTACCACTTCATCATACCATATGTTAAGTAGGCTCCAAAAAATCTTGCTGTTTCTAAAATAAGCCACTGAAAATCTTAAATAGTGCACAGAGTGAGAAATGAACATTTTGTGGTGTTATACATTTTTGATGCTGTTGTTAAGTGCGGGGTAGAAAATGAATATTCACAACCACTGAACTGATAGCATCTTATATACAATATACTGTGTTTACCCCAGCAGGTTACAGTCATAATCTTTCGCTACTGACATTCAGAAAGAAAAATTTTCAGTGCCAGAAAGAAAACAGTGATGAAAGAATCTATGTGGTTATATTTTTCAAGTTTGTGTGAGTATTTCTTTAGCAAAACCTCAAAAGCAAATCTATAGAATTCTAAAGTAGAAAAATACAATGAAAATGCATTTTGGGAAAGCTAAATTATGTTTTCAACTTAATTTCTGCCATGTTTTTTCTTTTAACCTAAGGAAAATGTAACAAATCCTCTGGTCAAATAAGTTTCTAGTCCCCTTTTGTCCTTGAAGATTTCCTTGGAGATGTTAGTTTTTAATATTTTCCATGAATGTAGTTAGTTAGAATTCAGTGTAGTTAAAAACTACTGGGTTTCCCTGGTGGCTCAGTGGTAAAGAATCCATGTACCAGTACAGGAGACAAGTGCTCAGTCCCTTGTCCAGGAAGATCCTTCATGCCATGGAGCAACAAAAAGCTTGGGATCTGCAACTATTGAGCCCTTGGGCCCTAAGTACTGAAGCCTGCGCACCTAGAGCCCACGCTCCACAAGATAAGCCACTGCAATGAGAAGCTGCTCACTACAGCTAGACCGTAACCCCGATTACCACAACCAGAGGAAAGTCCGTGCAGCAATGAAGACCCAGCACAGCCAAAAATAAATAAGTAAAAATTAAAGAATGAAACTATTAGTTGATGGTCATTTTTATGTTTGTGAACAGCTTTTAAATTAGATGATAGGATAACGGAAGGAAATTAGTGCTTTCCACTTTCATTTGGCATTTTGGGGTTTTTTTAGTTCCATCTATAAGACAGATTTTACTATGAAATTTAATCTCATAATAAACATATTTATAAAAATGTATAGTATTTTGTGGGGCACTTAGTGCATTTTTAAATAGAATGAATAATCTTTCTGCTTGCTGATGTGTTATTCAAAGCACTTCATTTCTGAACTACTGGTGATTCAGTTAAACAAGTGTGTATTTTTGACAGATGTTTAGCCTAGATCAACTTCAGATTTGTATTGCCACTGGGGAAATACAGAACATCTGGCACTTTTGAAAATGAACCTTTCTTGATTCATTTAAGCATAACAAATGTATTTACGTGACTACATGACGGTGATTCTAAACTTTATAGTAATAGATACTAAGACTAATGAATCTGAGAGTAACTTAAATATCCATTCACTCCCCAGTTTCACTGCAGTGAGTCTATAATATGTATTTTCTCCTCTTAGCTCTTCTTCTAATTCATGACCTAATTGCCTAAGATATAAAGAGGCATTTTGCCTAAATGAAGCAGCATCAGAAAAACAAATGAGGCTAGACTCTGTTTATGATGTCCATTCTAGTGCTTAATCACGTATCTAAAGAAGATTATCTCTGAAAGACTCTATTCCCTCTTCTATTTCTCTCCAAAAACACTCCTGTATTTAATCTAGAAGCATTTTATTTGACTCACATTTTAGTGAAGTAAGCTCATGTATGGAAGAATCTGCAAAGCAAAAGTCACATGGCAGGTAATTTTTTTTTAAAGTATGAAAATGTTACCTAAGCCTCCTACCCTCCATTTCTCTTTCAACAATATTTGGAAAATAGTTTTGCATAACTAAAAAAAAAATTGCTTTTCTATAAAAGAGAAAAACATGTATCTACAGGCTTCCAGGAGGATAATCAGGAACTACTGCCAGGTTTTATTGGAAAGTCTATAGCAAGGGCCTCACAGAACAAAGATAAAATAAGCAAATGTGGCTACACTTACCCCAGGTCTGTTTCTACTGGCTATCACTCATTAGCTGTTTAATAGAAACTTCATCTCTCTGATTCCATTCCTGAGTTGTGTTCCTGCATTCATTAGATTCCTGCTAGAAAATGCAAGGTAATTAAGGTGAGGTTTTAAAAATTATTTAGTGAAGAAAGAAATTACAAAGATGAGGAAAGAAACCAAAAAGGAATATTGAAGCATGCTAAGAAAGCACAGTGGGAGGTATAGACCAGAACCATCAGGATCAAATTCCAGCCTCAGAGTCCCTGCCTAGGGTGAAACTGTGAAAGCAGCAATGAGATGTAGTCTCATCAGTGGTATTATATTTTTTGAGGGGGCACTTGATATGCAAGGCAGATTTCATGCAACTCATTTGTTATGTTAGAGACAATATGGAAATCTTAAAGTGCCCATCCAATCAGAAGGGAAGTTATCTTCTGGCCCAGCCATTGACCAATCCCCATGTTAGGAGTCACATGTAGTGGTGCCTGATCTGCAGTGAAGACCCATCAAGCTTCCTTCCTCCATACTATATTTCACAAAATTTTCTCATCAAATCTACAGAGAGCTGATACCAGAAAGTAACACAAGTCTTTGTTCCTATTAAATCTGTTGCCATTAGGGCAAAATGTAAGATGCTTTTAAATTCTTAACCTTATATACTAGGCTTATAATCTCTCTTGGACTCTCTCTCTCTCTCTCTCTCTCTGCAATAAACATACATTCTTATACGGGGAAAAAAAAAAATGAAGATCTGGGTCTGAAAGAGCAGGAGAGGAAACAGTAGGAGTCTGATGAAAATTGGAGCCACAGAAATTCCTGAAAGGAACTATAATTTTAGAGGGAGAATAAGACCAAAATCAGAGAGCCAGGGCCTTGAGGGGGTAGAAGAAGAAATAACCCATCCTTTCTCCTCCTCACTCTGATCCACCACTGGCCAAGCTCAGCTAGAAATGTAAATTTAAAGAAGCCCTGGTGATGCATCTGTAGGGCCAGCCGTGGGGGCAGAGAGGCAGGGTAGAGAATATATGGGGGGGTGGGGGGCGTGGAGGCAGACAGAGAGAAATTGATTAAATTTCGAAAACTGTTGTCATTCTGTAAACTCAGATCACATTATTAAGTCAAAAGGATAATTGCTTACTTGAAAAATTGTGAAGTAATTCCTCATCATAGGCAAATTTTCAATTATTTTTAAAATATTTTATATCAATATGAAAATATTTTAATTTATAAACATCTTACAAAGGAAAACTAATTTCTGTTAAGAAAAGGACCTCTATTTCTCCTTTTAGAAAAAGACTTATTGAAAAACAATGGCTTCATTTCTTCATCTGAAAATTATTTAATGTCATTAAATGACTTCTAAATGTTACTACAGAGCTACAGTGCTAATTTATAATACTGAATGATCCCTAGACAGCATATTAAAAAGCAGAGACATTACTTTATCAACAAAGATCTGTCCAGTCAAGGCTATGGTTTTTCTAGTGGTCACGAATGAATGTGAGAGTTGGATTATAAAGAAGGCTGAGCACCGAAGAATTGATGCTTTTGTACTGTGGTGTTGGAGAAGACTCTTGAGAGTCCCTTGGACTGCAAGGAGATCCAGCCTCTCCATTCTAAAGGAGATCAGTCCTGGATGTTCATTGGTAGGACTGATTTTGAAGCTGAAACTCCAATACTTTGGCCACCTGATGCGAAGAGCTGACTCATTGGGAAAGACCCTGATGCTGGGAAAGATTGAGGGCAGGAGGAGAAGGGGACGACAGAGGATGAGATGGTTGGATGGCATCACTGACTCAATGGACATGGGTTTGGGTGGACTCTGGGATTTGGCGATGGACAGGGAGGCCTGACGTGCTGCTGCCCATGGGGTCACAAAGAGTCGGGCATGACTGAACAACTGAACTGACCTGAACTGTATGGATGTGAGAGGTGGACCATAAAGAAACTGAGCACCAAAGAATTGATGCTTTTGAACTATGGTGTTGGAGGAGAGTCCCTTGGACTGCAAGAAGATCAAACCAGTCAATCCTAAAGGAAATCAACCCTGAATATTCATTGGAAGGACTGATGCTGAAGCTGAAACTCCAATACTTTGGCCATTTGATGTGAACAACTGACTCATTGGAAAAGACCCTGATGATGGGAATGATTGAAGGCAGGAGAAGGGGATGACTGGGGATGAGATGGTTGGATGGCATGACCAGCTCAATGGACATGAGTTTGAGCAAGCTCTGGGAGTTGGTGATGGACAGGGAAGTGGGGCATGTGGCTGCCCATGGGGTCACAAAGAGCTGGACATGACTGAGTGACTGAACTGAACTGAACTGATGATCCCTCTGTTAGCAAATCTCCTGATTCAAGGTGGAGCATATATTCCTAAGTTTCATGCAATATATGAAGCCATATATTATGCTATGTAACTAAGCAACTGGGATTTCCCAGTTGGTATTAGAGGTAAAGAACCTGCCTGACAATGCAGGATATATAAGAGACAAGGGTTTGGTCCCTAGGTTAGCAAGATTCTCTGGAGGAGGGCATGGCAACCCATTCCAGTATTCTTGCCTGGAGAATTTCATGGACAGAGGAGCTTAGTAAGCTACAGTCCATGGGGTTGCACAGAGTAGGACACGACTGAAGCAACTTGGCACACAGTTAAGCTGCTAAATTTGATGTTTGTTTCTTTCCTTTTTGTCCTCTTGCTCTTCTTAATTTCTAAGTATAAATGGCTTTGGTAAAAGATAAAAATTAAATACCATAAAATTATATATATATATGCATATCCATATATTATACCTATTGATATATCTATAGCTACATCCACATAACCACACAATATAAAGGTATAGAACATCAGTTAAAATTTGACTCAGGATCCATCAGCCTTGTTTATAAGAGAATTTTCACAATGAACTGCTCGTTTTTAACTCAGGACAATGTCCCCTTGAGCATCGGTAGTGTGAACAAATATAATCTCAAAGTATTTGTTAATCACTATATATATATTAATAACAAAAGAAAATAGTAACTTCAAATTCAGTAACTTGGCAGAAAACCCAACTGAGAAGAGTTAATGTTATCAGTAATTTTTCCTAATATGATGAACTGAGAACGTAAGTGTATTCCTGTCAAAGCTAAATATATGATTTCAATCAGGATGAAGCATTAGACAAACCTAAGTGGACAGTCATTCCAGGAAATATCAGGCCAGCACACTTCAAATATGCCAATGCCATTAAAGACACAGGAAAACAAGAAACTGTTCCAGAATAAAGGATGCTGAAAAGACCTGATTCCTGAATACAAGGCATGGTTTGGAATTGTCTTTCTCTGTAAAGGATGCTGGGACAAATGAAAACCTCTAAATATGTACCAATGTTAATGCTCCAATTTTGATTATTATGTGGTTATGTAAGGGAATGCCTTTGCTTTTAGAAATGCACAGTGAACTCTATCACATAAGGGAACATGAACTGTTCTGCTTAAAATGATGTGAATTGTGTAACATGGATGACACAGAAAGAGTGTGACAAGAGCAAGTCTTGACCCTTAGAGAATCTTGATGAAGTAGTATAGAACTCGTCCGTACTACTATTGACATTTTTCTGAAGTCATGTCAAAATAAAAAGGGAAGCCAAGGGTAATGAAAAGGAAGAGATGCTTGGGCAAAGGAGAACTATGGCAGAACAACAACAACAACAACAACTAGTCCTCGACCAGAAGTAAACCAAAGATTATGAAATGAAAGCATTCGATCAACAGTCAATGATGCTGACTCCTACCAGAGCTTATTTTCTATTCTAGAAAAAGCCAGGAATGGAAAGATCTCAGGATGGAGTAGAGTAACTGTAGAGTACTGGGTAGAGTACTCCCACAGGGTAGAGTAACTGTGGGAGGCTCCAAGGAAAGCAAGGTCTGAGCATGTCCATTGGCACGTGGTCCCCTCACCCCACGTCCACCCCTCCCTCGCTCCCTCTCTTCCCCAAAAGCAAAAAACTATGAAACAGCTTCCCTGAGGGACCAGATTTGTCGCCCCAGTGGGTACTCTCTCCATCAACAGTGAGGATTGCCTGATGCTGATCAAAGATACCCTCAAGCACCTCACCCCAACACTCAATCACGCTAGTGACATCCCTGAGTATGGCTGATTTTCATGCTTTCAGCAGCATGGCAAAGGGTTAGGGTTTTCTTAAGTAAATAAGGAATGCCAATTTTTCCAGTCTTTGCAAACACTTGATGTTTTTTTGTTTTTGATAATAGCCATTCTTGAGCAAACTCAAGAAGATAGTGAAGGACAGGGAGGGCTGGTGTGCTGCAGTTCATGGGGTTGGCAAAGTCAGACATGATTTAGTGACTGAACAACAACAGTTAGTAATGCTGAGCATCTTTTCATATCCCTGTTGACTATTCTTCTTTGGAGAAATGTATATTCAAGTCCTTAGTCCATGTTTGTTTATATTAAAATTTGTATTTTGTATTGGAGTCTAGTTGATTAACAATGTTGTGATAGTTTCAGGTAGACAGCAAAGGGACTCAGCTATACATATGCATGTATCCATTCTCCCCCAAACTCTCCTCCCATCCAGGCTGTCAAATAACATTAAGCAGAGTTCCCTGTGCTGTACAGAAGGTCCTTGTTGGTTATCCATTTTAAATATAGCAGAGTGAACGTAGAGATCCCAGGTTCCCTAACTATTTCTCCCCGCCATTCTTCCCCTTGGCAACAATAAGTTCATTCTCTAAGCCTGTGAGTCTGTTTCATAAATAAGTTCATTTGTGTCAATTTTTTTCAGATTCTGCATGTTAGGAATTCCATACGGCATTTTTCCTTCTCTGTTTGGCTTAATTTACTCAGCATGACACTCTCTAGGTCCATCCATGATGCTGCAAATGGCATTATTTCATTCTTTTAAATCCAAGCCCATGTTTCAGTTGGGTACTTGATTTTATTTTGTTGCAACTGAATCACAGGAGTTCCTTATTTATTTTAGATATTAACCCTTTATCAGATCCATGGTTAGGAAATATTTTCTCCCATTCTGTAGGGTGGCTTTTCACTCTTGATTGTTTCCTTTTCCAAGCAGTGGTAAGGATGTCAAGAAATTGGACTCTCCTACACCGTTGGTGGGAATGCAAAATGGTGTAGGTACTATGAAAAATAATGTGAAGGTTGCTAAAAAATGTAAAAATAAATTACCAAAGATCCAGCAATCCCAATTCTAGATATTTATCTAAACATGCTATCAAGATCTAGAGAGATATTTCAAACTCCGTGTTCTTGACACACTATTTACAACAGCCAAGAGGTGGAAACAACATAAATGTTCATTGATGAATGAATGGACCAAGAATATGTGGCATACACAATGATAGCATGCTATTCCACCTTAAAGAAGAATGAAATCCTACAATATGTGACAACATGGATGAATCTTTAGGACATTATGGTAAGTGAAATAAACCAGTTTCAGAAGGACAAATGCTACGTGACTACATTTGTATGAGGTTTCTGAAAATCAAAGACATAGAAACAAAGAGTGCAATGTTAGTTTCTAGAGACTGAGGTCGGGGGGGAGAGGAACGGGGAAGTATGAGGTTGTTAATTAATGGGTATAAAGTTTCAGTTACACAAGATAAATAAGTTATAGAAGTTGTGGAACAACATTGTACCTATACTAACAATACTATATTGTACACTAAAAAATCTGTTAAGAGGGTAGATCTCTTGTTAAGTATTCTTACCACAATAAAATGGAAACTAAAATAAAAAGATCCTTTGAGCTGACCCTCCCCTGCCTCCAAAAAAGAAAAGAAAATGAAATAATGTTTTACATTAACCATATTTTTGCTTACATTTCTATGATGGATTAAGGATGGTCTCAAATTCTTTATGCCTCTACCATAAAGAAGGGATATTTTCTTTTAGTTTTCATATTTTTCTCAACAATTATGGAACAGGCCTATGACTTCTTTTTTTTTTTTTAAGGTTCCAGTTTCATCCATCTCATTAGAACTGATTCAAATGAATTCTTTTTAATGGCTGAGTAATACTCCATTGTGTATATGTACCACAGCCTTCCTATCCATTCATCTGCTGATGGACATCTAGGTTGTTTCCATGTCCTGGCTATTATAAACAGTGATGCAATGAACATTGGGGTACATGTGTCTCTTTCAATTCTGGTTTCCTCGGTGTGTATGCCCAGCAGTGGGATTGCTGGGACATAAGGCAGTTCTATTTGCAGTTTTTTAAGGAATCTCCACACCGTTCTCCATAGTGGCTGTACTAGTTTGCATTTCCACCAACAGTGTAAGAGGGTTCCCTTTTCTCCACACCCTCTCCAGCATTTATTGCTTGTAGACTTTTGGATCGCAGCCATTCTGACTGGTGTGAAATGGTACCTCATTGTGGTCTTGATCTGCATTTCTCTGATAATGAGTGATGTTGAGCATCTTTTCATGTGTTTGTTAGCCATCAGGCCTGTGACTTCTGTGACTAATAAAATATGGAAAAAGTGGCACTGGACCAGCTTTCCATCCAGGTTTTAAGAGATCTGGCAGTTTCTGCATCTCCCTTGGAATGCTTGTTTTGGAAGCCCTGAGCTACTAAGAAATCCAACTTCCTGTTGGAGAGACCAAGTGCAGAAGCTGTGTGGAAAGGAAAGAACCTTAGACTACATGGGAGAGAAGTCAAGGAGCCCTAACAATCCAACTGAAACCAGCTCTCCAATCCCATCCTCCCAGGACCCTGGCTATGGGAGGTAGCCATCTTGAATATCCCACCCACCTGCACCTCCAGGTGGCTGCAGTCCCAGTTGACATTATGTGAAATAGACGATACACCCAGGTGAGCCCACTCAACCCTCAGGATCACAAGAGGTCAACAAATAGTTATTGCTTTAGCTACCAAGTTTTAGGATAGATTGATATGCAGCAAAAAGTGACCATGATATCCTTTTATATACTCAAAATCATAATGATTCCATTCATTCAATAAGTGTTTTATCTGGCATTAAGGAGCTCAGTAGACTTCTTGCTGGTGATTTCTGTCTAGTTGAAAAAGAAACGTCAAACATATAAACATGTATCAACACATAGATAATGATATGTGCAACTAAAGGGGGTGTATGGTATGATAAGGAGATGAGGCCAGGGATGATAGTCAAGGCAGTGAGTGTTAAACTGAGACCACAGGAAGTGGAAGTGGGTAACTCAACACGGATGAAGCAACCACCTGTGAGAAACGGTTCTAGAAGTACAGAGCAGGGCACACAGAGGACTAAAGGGAGGTTACTGTGGCTGGGTTCAGCACGGTGGGGGCTTTGTGGGCAGGCAAGGCCAGAGTCAAAGACAGAGGCCAGAACTAACTTAGTAAACAATGGAACAGGGGCTTTTCTGTGGGCTTTGTATTTTTACCTGGCACATTTTCTGACACATAGTCAATGTCCAGTAAATGTTAAAAACTTTCAGGAAAGATGGAAAAAAGAGAGTGTAGGAGAAGTCAGCTGTTCTTGGATCCCTTGCTTACATAGGAGTACACTCTAATTCAGTAGTTTTCAAATTTTGCTGCTTATTAAAACAATCTGGGATTTAAAAATGAACCTTCATACCCAAGCTGGACCCCACATCCAGGTTGGACCATGTACCTAATGAACTAGACTCTCTTAAGAGGGACCCAGAAATCACAAGTGATCCCAACATGCAGTTACACTTGTACCAAGGAGTAATGTGCTTCCATCAGTCTAGACTTCTGTGTGGAAAGTGGGGAATAACACTTCCTGAATGATTTTTTTCACATAGACCTTGAAGTTTTAAAGGTCAGTGAGTTAATATAGGTCTTTAATGCAACCCAACACTGGTGAGAAACGGAGAGCAAAAGACCAGCGCTAAGTATCATTGGCTATTACTGAAAATATAAAATCTAATGGTTTTAGAAAAGGCAGAGGAACCACAGATCAAATTGCCAACATCCGCTGGATCATCAAAAAAGAGATTTCCAGAAAAATATCTATTTCTGCTTTATTGAATATGTCAATGCCATGGACTGTGTGGATCACAATAAACTGTGGAAAATTCTGAAAGAGATGGGAATAACAGACCACCTGACCTGCCTCTTGAGAAACCTGTATGCAGGTCAGGAAGCAACAGTTAGAACTGGACATGGAACAACAGACTGGTTCCAAATAGGAAAAGGAGTACGTCAAGGCTGAATATTGTCACCCTGCTAATTTAACTTATATGCGGAGTACATCATGAGAAACGCTGGGCTGGAAGAAACACAAGCTGGAATCAAGATTGCTGGGAGAAATATCAATAACCTCAGATATGCAGATGACACCACCCTTATGGCAGAAAGTGAGGAAGAACTAAAGAGCCTCTTGATGAAAGTGAAAGAGGAGAGTGAAAAAGTTGGCTTAAAACTCAACATTCAGAAGTCTAAGATCATGGCATCCGGTCCCATCACTTCATGGGAAATAGATGGGGAAACAGTGGAAACAGTGTCAGACTTTGTTTTTTGGGGTTCCAAAATCACTGCAGATGGTGACTGCAGCCATGAAATTAAAAGACGCCTACTCCTTGGAAGGAAAGTTATGACCAACCTAGATAGCATATTGAAAAGCAAAGATATTACTTTGCCAACAAAGGTCCATCTAGTCAAGGCCATGGTTTTTCCAGTGGTCATGTATGGATGTGAGAGTTGGACTGTGAAGAAAGCTGAGTGCCAAAGAATTGATGCTTTTGAACTGTGGTGTTGAAGAAGACTCTTGAGAGTCCCTTGGACTGCAAGGAGATCCAACCAGTCCATCCTAAAGGAGATCAGTTCTGGGTGTTCATTGAAAGGACTGATGCTAAAGCTGAAACTCCAGTACTTTGGCCACCTCATGCAAAGAACTGACTCATTGGAAAAGACCCTGATGCTGGGAGGGGTTGGGGGCAGGAGGAGAAGGGGATGACAGAGGATGAAATGGCTGGATGGCATCACCGACTCAATGGTCATGAGTTTGAGTATACTCCAGGAATTGGTGATGGACAGGGAGGCCTGGTGTGCTGCGATTCATGGGGTCCCAAAGAGTCGGACATGACTGATCGACTGTACTCAACTGAACTGAATCTGAAAATGTCTCCATATTAATGAATTATGTAAGTAGACTCTGTAATAGTTATTTACTGAAACATTCACTCAGTGGAATATTTGAATAAATATGTCAGAAAAACTGAGCAAATCTAGTTAAATGACTATTGTATCATGGACTATTCAATGAAAAAATATCTTTGAGCATAGATCTCAGAACCAATCCAGTGCAAAAATGTAATTAGTGTTGCAATTGATGGCCCCAGTGTTGCAGATAAATTAGCAATGCTAATTCAATTACTAAATCTGTAATGATTGTGGAAAATATCCATAAATGAACACTAATTTCAATTATTCATAAAAGATAGTTTTGATGTATATGCTGAGTAATCTTCATTTTCTCACTCCTTACTGCCTATTCCAATGTGTTCTATGAGAAGTGATTCTGCATAACTTCAGTAACTTCATGGGGAACTTTTTCACTGAGGATTTGAATATAAGAATTTCTCAGCATGTATAGTTATATAGATATGGATGCTTTTAAGACATAAAAGTGTCCATCATTCAAAAACAAAAAAAAATTACATTATTTTATCAATAATATACTTGTGATATTAGATACCTTTTACACTGAAGCCCCCTATTCTAATACAGAGACATTTTCATAGAAAGAATTTATCTGCTTCTTAGAGATCTAGCACTTTCACGGCAAGACAGGTCCTTGGCTGACAATGGACATCTTCATTTTTCCTTAAATCCAGGAAGCCATGTTTCCTTCATGGTGCATTGTACAGAATTAACTATTTGACAATCCTCAGTTGAGTTTCAAATCTGTGTACAATTAACCCTGAAGTTGTGGCTACCTCTTTACTACTGATTAGATGTATGTCTATATTCCTCCCCTCTGTGTGTCTTGAGTTGAAAAGTGAACATTTCCATGACATTAATTGCCTGCAATTTCAGCACCGTTCCAATATGACTCTTCTAACATCTTGGTGACAGAGAAGGCAATGGCACCCCACTCAAGAACTATTGCCTGGAAAATCCCATGGATGGAGGAGCCTGGAAGGCTGCAGTCCATGGGGTTGCAAAGAGTTGGACACGACTGAGTGACTTCACTTTCACTTTTCACTTTCATGTATTGGAGAAGGAAATGGCAACCCACTCCAGTGTTCTTGTCTGGAGAATCCCAGGGACGGGGGAGCCTGGTGGGCTGCTGTCTATGGGGTTGCACAGAGTAAGACACGACTGAAGAGACTTAGCTGCAGCAGCAGCAGCAATATCTTGGTGATGCCCCTCTCTTCACATATATTTTCCATGTGATCATCATATTCATCTCCTAACAGGACTATTTCTATGCCATGGTGTTGGCTGGATGCTGACATGCATGGTTAATTACTTTTCATGACAAATATGTGAGATGGACACTATTTTTCTGGTTCTAAAAGTGAGGAGGTGGACACACAGGGATTCTCGGTGACATGTACAAGCTCAGTTCAGTTCAGTTGCTCAGTCGTGTCTCACTCTTTGCGACCCCATGAATTGCAGCACGCCAGGCCTCCCTGTCCATCACCAACTCCTGTAGTTCACTCAAACCCATGTCCATTGAGTCGGTGATTCCATCCAGACATCTCATCCTCTGTCATCCCCTTCTCCTCCTGCCCCCAACCCCTCCCAGCATCAGGGTCTTTTCCAGCGAGTCAACCCTTTGCATGAGGTGGCCAAAGTATTGGAGTTTCAGCTTTAGCATCAGTCCTTCCAAAGAACACCCAGGGCTGATCTTCTTTAGATTGGACTGGTTTGATCTCCATGAAGTCCAAGGGACTCTCAAGAGTCTTCTCCAACACCACAGTTCAAAAGCATCAATTCTTCTCAGCTTTCTTCACAGTCCAATTCTCACATCCATACGTTACCACTGGAAAAACCATGGCCTTGACTAGACGAACATTTGTTGGCAAAGTAATGTCTTTGCTTTTGAAAATGCTATCTAGGTTGGTCACAACTTTCTTTCCAAGGAGTAAGTGTCTTTTGATTTCATGGCTGCAGTCACCATCTGCAGTGATTTTGAACTGTTGCTTCCTGACCTGCATACAGGTTTCTCAAGAGGCAGGTCAGGTGGTCTGTTATTCCCATCTCTTTCAGAATTTTCCACAGTTTATTGTCATCCACACAGTCAAAGGCTTTGGCATAATCAATAAAGCAGAAGTAGATGTACAAGCTCACTGAGTCAGAAAAGAGCAGAAATGTGATGAGTCAGAATTTCCAGCTATTAGCCATGTACTGTTTAATTGCAATCCCAATGGAGGGGATCTGATTTTACTAACTTAAGGTGATACTGTTTTCAACGTTTATTCTAATAAATTAAAAACTTAGCTTCAAAAGATCTCATCACTTGAAATGATGCTATAAATTGAATTCTTGTTTCTTGATATTTATCTTTAAAATGAGTTGGTATTTAAAATGATATTTATCTTTAAATGTTTAAATTTTAAACATTTAAAAAGGAGATCCACACATTAAACCAAAAAAATGGAATGTCTTTTTTTCCCCTTGCTAGTCCACTACTGCCTTATGACAATTGTTTTTCTGTATATTTTCTTTACTAGGTCTTTTTTTGGACATTTTTAACTCCTAAAATTGTGGACTCAAAAGTCAGGCAGATTAAATTCAAGAGTCACTCCATCCTGCCCAAGGGACTTTGCTCAAGCTCTTAAACCTCTTGGTATCTCAATTTTCTCATTTGGAAAATAGTGTTAAATATAGAGCCTTTAGACTCTATATTTATTGGGTGGTAATGAGAACTAATTAAGATAATGTATATAAAATAATTTAGCACAGTGCTCAAAAAATACTAATAATGAGGAAAGTGATAATAATAATACTTGGAATAATTTATCCTTCTTTGGATAGGATTTGGGTGAACTTGTTTCCTGCAAATTGATCACTTTGCCTCACCAACTGTAACCCAAGGAATGTCAAACTACAATCCCAGTCTCCCTTCCTCCGTCCCTCTCTCCCTCTCTTCCTTTCTCTTTCTTTCCGTCTATGTACCTCCCTCCTCATCTTCTCTCACTCTCTACCCCTCTTCTCAGCTAATGAATCCTATTATTACCCAAGCACTACAAAAGTTAGCTGACTCTGAAATGTGTGATGCATAAGTGGAATTTTCTCTGTTAACTTCCGTTTTGATAGATGAATCTCAGATGACAGTTCTTCATAGCCCCTAACTTTGATCAGGGTCTAGTTTAAAAAAAAAAAAAAAATACAGCGCCCTTTGTTCAAAAAACAGGAAAATATGGTTTTAAAGCTACTAAGTTATCAAACATCTTCCTTTTTTCTGCAGTCTGTCCCCCTCTCCCTCTCACCCCTGGTTTCCCTGGAGCAAAAATCATGCCTTTTTCCTCTTAGTATCTACCACAACTTGGACTGTGCATAAAAGCATTCAGTTAAATAGGATATGATAGGATGTTAAATAGGATGTTAAAAGCATTCAGTTAAATAGGATAGGATATGATGGATGAAAACCAAATCCCTGAATCCATGGTATCTATGCTTCTGGGCCCCACCTGCAGCCAATAGCATCTTTCTTAATGCACCAGCAGTAGTTCCCAGTCACCCTTCCTCTAACTTTTCCCCACCACAGATCTATACACTGCCCCGCTGCCTAACAACTTTGTGAAACATATGTTCTGTTTGTATTAATAACATTGAAACATGGTGTGACATCACAACAGCTACCATATGAATTATCTTCCCTATAAAAGCTTCTATTACATAGCACTTTTAGTAAAAGGATGGGTTCTTATTTATTTGTCTCTTTGAATTTATTATTTTAGGTATTTAAACTTGTTTTTCTCTTTTTGGAACATTATCTTGAGCCCATGCTCTCATTTGATCCCATTTATCCAACTGATACAAATATTTTATTTTACAGTGTAATTTACATGAACTTTCCTACTTTTCCTTTCAGTTTAGATATCCCCTCCTACATGTGACCATGACACTTCTTGTTCTTTCATCTCACTCATCACACTTTCATTAGAAGTTCAAGGTCTTTCTTCTCTACCACTCTTCTAAGCTTCACAGGGACAAAGTCAATTTTTGTCCTATATGTCACAATTTCTCCAACCTCCTGCAAAACACCCCACATGGGTTTTGTTGTTGCTGTTCAGTTGCTCAGTCGTGTCTGACTCTTTGCAACCCCATGGACTGCAGCACACCAGGCTTCCCTGTCCTTCACTATCTCCCAGAATTTGCTCAAACTCATGTCCACTGAGTCTGTGATGCTATCTAACCATCTTACCCTCTGTCATCCCCTTCTTCTCCTGCTTTCAATCTTTCCCAGCATCAGAGTCTTTTCCAATGAGTCAGCTCTTATTGGGTTTATGAATGAATAAATAAACAGATGAAAAAATGCCCACAGAGGATATGAAATATAATTTATATTTTACATTTTTCTAGGCTTCTCAGAAAAATTTTAATCCTGTTCAAAGAGTTACTTCCTGGAAGACATTCAGAAAAAGAGGCAGGAAGGGGAGTTGAAATGACAGACTTTCACTACAGACTAAAAGCTCCCCTTGTACAGAACTCTCTGAATCACTCAGGTGTAGATTCTTATCCTGGCAATGACTACCCCACAGTGCATGGGAGGGCTGGAGACTCTGAGGCCAATAACTCATGGGAAAGCAGTCTTTAGGCTTGAAAAATTTACATTCTACAAACTGTGATGACCTTGATATATGTGTGTGACATAGATTGGATTAGTGTTTCTTTTGCCCTTGATATAAATAAATTTATATCAAACATTAAATCTACCTGACTTCCCTGTTCTTATATGTAAGTATGACCTTGGAGATTTCACATCTCTGGCAGTGGCTTTATACCACAAATAGAAATAAGAATAAGGAAAGGAAAAATTAGAGGCAACCAAATAATTTTCCTAATGATAATATTAATGGTAGTAGAGGTACTAATGCTGTTTGGAGACGGAGCTTACATTTTTAAAGCATATACTATGTTATTCATTTTGCTAAGTGTTTTATGTATATTATCATATTTAATTTACAAGACATCCCTATAAATAATATTCTATTATTTCCCTACTCTGTAGATAAGCTAAGCTAAGCTAAGTCACTTAAGTCGTGTCTGACTCTGTGCAACCCCATAGACGGCAGCCCACCAGGCTCCCCCGTCCCTGGGATTCTCCAGGCAAGAACACTGGAGTGGGTTGCCATTTCCTTCTCCATACTCTGTAGATAAGCAAATAGATTTGAAGGATTAAGATACCACCAGCCAAGAGACCATTGCATATGGCTAATAAGGACACACACTAATATCTCTTTGCTTGAATATAAGGCCAACACATCAATGCTGACTGGGAATAATGGCTCTAGGTCCAAATTCTAATTATCTGGGGCATGTATGTAGCTCCATTTTTGGCAAATAATTCCTTCATTTGCTTTGTCTCCTTTGGATGCCTGCAGGCAAGTTAATGAAATACCATTTCATACTGACTTCCTTCCCCAAAATTGGCTCAGTCAGGATCTATGATATGCACTCCAAATTGGATGGATAACAGTGTCATTTTACACAACAAGAACAGTGGGTATGTTTACAAATAACTGCCTATTATCAACCAAGAAAACAGCATCTTATCTCCACAAACCAACAGAAAACAGTTATATTCATCTAGATAAGTGCTTTGCATTAACATAAAGGCAATAGTTCTTTAAAAGTATCCCTAGTTACATATTTTAAGTGACTGTCAAAATTCCTGGTATCTTGTAGCTTCAATGCTGCACTTAGGTTTTAAGTCACTGAATAAAAGTAGAGATCAAATCATTATAATAAGATTTTTCTGATTTACTTCTTCAATAAAAACAAAGCCAAAAAGCTAATCAAAATACCAAACACTATCTTAGCTACAAGAGGTGTCTGATATTTTTATATTTTCAAAAGCAATATAGTGTTTGCTTTTAGTTAACAGCGATTTCTGAAATCTTGAATGCTAATGCATTTTTCTAAGATTTCTGAAGAATCACCTTCATCACTTGTATTGGTGAGTTTCAAAGCATGGAAGAACAATTTTTAGTTTTCCCAAAGAAAACACAGTCACCATCATGCCAAATTATGACAATGAGTGGCTCTAATTTTCACTTTCTTTGAAGGACTTGAATACCATAGATGGGTCTGAACTGGGATCTTCCCCAGGATAAAAGGTTCTGCCCATTTCAGTACTGGCATAGAGGTCTTTAGGAAGCTAGACTGTTTTCAGGGATCCTCAAAAGGCATTGTTTTCAAATTTAAAATGTACCAAAGTGATATTTATGCAGTTTGTTATTTTTCTTTCTTTTACATTAAAAAAAAAATCTTAACACATACCAAGAAATGTGATAATTGCTTTAAATAGCTCTTTTCATTTTTCTCTTTCACAAGGACTACATGAGATAAAATAACTTGCTAAGAGAGATTGGTGGGTAAGGGATTTATTATAAACTCTCTTCCTATGACTGTGTGTCCCCTGCTTTTAGTGGTTAAGTCATTTCTTTCCTCATTATGGTTGCTTTCTAAATTGGACTTGTGATGCTTAGGAGTGTGTCATATTTCCTTCCTGAACTTCATGCATCTTGACTGGGGACACTGACCTGACCTGAAACCAAACTGTTCCCAATTGTTCATTCATTTGTTAACATAAATATCCATCACCAGGCATCCTCTGACCATGATAACAGAGACATGCTGAGGTATATTGTTTCCAAACAGAACTAGCTGGGGTATCCAGCAGAATGTAATGAACTTCCTTGGGCTATAAGGAAGTCTCTAATAGAAGCACAGACAGATCCCGACTGCTGCTGCTGCTGCCAAGTCACTTCAGTCGTGTCCGACTCTGTGCGACCCCATAGACGGCAGCCCACCAGGCTCCCCCGTCCCTGGGATTCTCCAGGCAAGAACACTGGAGTGGGTTGCCATTTCCTTCTCCAATGCATGAAAGTAAAAAGTGAAAGTGAAGTCGTTCAGTCGTGTCTGACTCTTAGCGACCCCATGGACTGCAGCCTACTAGGCTCCTCCGTCCATGGATTTTCCAGGCAAGAGTACTGGAGTCGGGTGCCGTTGCCTTCTCCGAGATCCCAACTAGCTAGGTCCAAATCACAGAAGCAGGTAGCCTGC
Organism: Cephalophus harveyi; assembly: GCA_006410635.1. Classification (NCBI taxonomy): domain Eukaryota; kingdom Metazoa; phylum Chordata; class Mammalia; order Artiodactyla; family Bovidae; genus Cephalophus; species Cephalophus harveyi. The sequence continues at coordinate 59,236 of SJYT01060302.1, forward strand.
CCTATTTTCAGAATAATGATAGTCTCAATGTGGTTCAGATATTCAGGAAAGAATGGTAAAAAAACGAGGTGGCACATCAATCCATCACGCGCAGCAGTGATACAGACAAAACAAAGGTGGACAAGAAGCAGAAACCAAGAAACTTACCTGCAGAAAAGTGAATGCTGGAAGCTGTGGAGCGTGTACAGTGGAAAAAGAGCCAGAACTCAGGCACAAAGTGACCAGAGATGGTGAAACTTGATTTCTGATGGACTCGGTCTACACAGCTACTTGCTCAGGCCAGAGTCAAGTGTGATGCATAAGAAGCAAAAATCTGTGAAAGGAATGAAATTTCAGAAATTTCGTTCAAGTTCAGAACAAAAGCTCTCATAGAATTCCTAAACAGAAAACAATAAATAAAAATGTACATATTAATACATACATGAAAACAAACTTTCCATATATATATGTAAAGATATATTTATGTGTGCATGTGTGTATTGAGGAGAATAAAACTAAATCCAAATTTTAAGAAAGTGTTCTTCCAAAACTCCTCATGTACACATTTTTTAAATGACTTAATAAGCAATTTTCTCATGAAATATTCTTTATGGAATCTTTCTTCATGACTGTGGATATATTCAATGGTTATACCATTAATATATTCTTATTGATTAAGAATATTTCAATACATTGATAAGAATCTACTTACAAGAATAACTATGACAGTGTTTCTATTTTTAAAGAATCTAAAAACAAGGCATATACAGAATGGATAAACAAGGTCCTGCTAACACAGGGAGCTATGTTCAATATCTTGTGATAAATCATAATGGAAAAGAATATGAAAAAGAATACATGTATGCATATATGTATAACTGAGTCACTTTGTTGTACAGCAGATGTTAACACAATATTGTAAGTCAAACATACTTCAATAATTTTTTAAAAATAATCTGTTTTTGAAGATAAACACTATATATGTTCATATTCATAAAAAATAAGTTTTTATTTAAATTGTTGCTTTTAACTAGCATAAAATAAACATTTATCTTCAGTAGGGAGTGACAGAAATGTTTTTTGACTGCACAGCTTGTTCAATTTGGTTCTACTTTCTAGAAACACTGACAATGGAAGGTTAATAAGCTCCCCTAGTGGTAGCCAGGGCATGCACACTAGAGAGGAGGAAGAATGAATTCTTATTTCCATCCAATCTGTTTTTCTTTTCAATTTAATGCAACATGCCAAGTGCTCCTATTATAGTAATTTACTATAATATATATGCTGAGATGACCCTGATGCTGAGCAAAGCAAGGGATGTGTCTATTTCTCAAATAATTGAAAAACAGACACTGCAACATTTTCTTTAGAAATGGACCATTAGATTGTCTACACAGCGTGGTGACTAGTGGAATACTTAAGGAACAATGCCACCTGTATTTATATATTTCTGGACAGGTACAGCTGACGGTATAAACTCATTTTATGGGACTGCTAAAACAGCTGCAGGAAAGAGATAAAGACATTTTATCATTTTAATTTGCTATCACCTAAACATAATGGCAGTGTAACAAAATTGCCTGGGATTATTGCAAATAATCTGTCATCAGAATTGATGGTATTTACCAAAGCTGTTTCACTAGCAAACTTAAGTCTGTTCTTAGGTTTAAAAAATAAAAATCTACTTCACACCATATGAAAATGCCCTTGGTTCTACCTGTTCTAATAAATAATAACAACTGTAACTGCAACAAAACTGATTTGGGGTAAAGAACATTATTCTGCTGAAAAACAGGTAATTATCCTGAAAAGGTTTATCAAAAGAAAGTATATCCAGACTGTCTGACTTAATAGAATTATTACCTAAAGTCACATTTATACCTAGGTTTTAAAAGCATCTTAATTCTTATTCACTGAACTGCAAATCTGTTTATGTAATTCTTTGCCATTTGTTAAAAACCAACAATCTTGATAAACTCAATGATGAAATTTATTCCCAGAGCCTTACAATCAGTTCCAGCCAAACTCTTTTGATGTTGAATTTTGTACTATACAAATACCATAAGGTCAGAGACAGACTATCTGTCATGATGGCAACATAAAAATTAGGATAACTCCATCAGGGGTTTACACTGGCTATAGGGTGGGGAGGTTATTGTTTCTCTTTTCCATTAAGAGAAGAATCTTTGCTGACATAGACCTAAGGACCAAAGATACACCAGCCCTGTTTGTACCCATTTGAGCACCTGCAGCTCTCCTAGAATATTCCCCCCACTCTTCCATAGCTGAGATGCTTCTTCCTTGAAATACAAATAGCACTGTTGTTTGTACAATTCAGTTAAACATAGGTCATATCTATTATCACACTCATAGAACTGAGAAAGGTTTGGGGAAGAAGGGCAACTGAAAATCACATTGTTGGGTATTATGTACCAGAAACATCTCACGGACAGAATGCTAATATTGGAGGAAAGCTGGGAATTGAGAACATTTTCCTCTGACTCCAAAACATCTCCATAATTATATTGTTGTTTTTTTCTGTCAAATGTCTAGATAGGTTTGCAAGTAACCTGAAATCAGTGATAAAGTCTTACATATTTCTGTGCATCCAGGACTACCCACTCAATCACGCATATAAAATCATTCATTAGAGATTTGTAAACTATAATTTACAACTAAATGTTGCTAAAAAGAAGACCTAAATAGACATTTCTCCAAAGAAGATGTACAGATGGCCCACAGGCACATGAAAAGATGTTCAACAGAGTTAATTATGAGAGAAATGCAAATCAAAAGTACAATGAGATATCATCTCACACCAATCACAACAGCCATCAGCAAAAAGTCTACAAATAATGAATTCTGGTGAAAAAGGAACCTTCCTACACTGCTACTGGGAATGTAAATTTGGGCAGCCACTTTGGAGAACAATATGGAAGTTCCTAAAAAAAAAAAATAGTATTATCATACAAGCTAGCAACCTCATTCCTAGGCATACAGAGAAAATTAAAATCTGAAATGATACATGTACCCCAGTCTTTGTAAAGCACTGTAACCAGGACATGAAAGTGACCTAAATGTCCATCCACAGATGAATGGATAAAGAAGATGATATATACAATATATAAAGAAGATGGATATATACAATGGAATATTACTCAGCCATTAAAAAGTATGAAATTATGCCTCTTGAAGCAACATAGATGGACCTAGAGATCATCATACTAAGTGAAGTACATCATACAGAGAAAGACGAATAGACATTTTTGGTTGTCTTACTATTTGGATTGGCTTCTCTCTATTTCATGACCATTATCTGGGCAACCTAGATAGCATATTGAAAAACAGAGACATTACTTTGCCAACAAAGGTCCGTCTAGTCAAGGCTATGGTTTTTCCAGTGGTCATGTATGGATGTGAGAGTTGGACTGTGAAGAAAGCTGAGTGCCAAAGAATTGATGCTTTTGAACTGTGGTGTTGGAGAAGACTCTTTAGAGTCCCTTGGACTACAAGGAGATCCAATCAGTCAATTCTAAAGGAGATCAGCCCTGGGTGTTCTTTGGAAGGAATGATGCTAAAGCTGAAACTTCAGTACTTTGGGCACCTCATGCGAAGAGTTGACTCATTGGAAAAGACCCTGATGCTGGGAGGGGTTGGGGGCAGGAGGAGAAGGGGACGACCGAGGATGAGATGGCTGGATGGCATCACCAACTTGATGGACGTGAGTCTGAGTGAACTCCAGGAGTTGGTGATGGACAGGGAGGCTTGGCATGCTGCAATTCATGGGGACGCAAAGAGTCGGACACGACTGAGCAACTGAACTGAACTGACAACTGATCTGGGTATTACCTCTGCTTGGATATTCACAGTTCCTTTTGTATTCCTCTTGGTTTGAATGCCTATTTTCTGAAGTCCATAGCTTCATCTTTCTTGGATTACTCTCTTGTTTTGATGGAGCCTATCCATCCTTCAATAATTATGTTAAGTTCAAAAGTCAAGGCAACATCAGAAGCCTTGGTTATTTTTCCCCTCAACAGGCCAGAATCTTGATCACACTTTTCCAATCCAAACTGAGAGTCTCTCAATCTCAGTACTTGGGTACCAATTAATTCAGAATCTCTGGGTGTGGGACTCAGGGGTCAAAGTCTCTAAAACCCATTAGGTGATTCCAAGCCTGACATACCGTCATGATTGAGAACCACTGAGCTATTTGCTTTTTTTTTAATTATTCATTTTTAATTGGAGGATAATCACTTCACAATATTGTATTGGTTTCTGCCATATATAAACATGAATCAGTCCATAGGCATATATATGTCACCTCCCTTTTGAACCTCCCTCCCACCTCCCACCTCATCCCACCCTTCCAGGTGGTTACAGAGCACCATGCTTGAGTTCCTTGCATCATACAGCAATTCTCACTGGCTATCTAGTTTGCATATGGTGTTACATGTGTTTCAATGCCACTTTCTCTATTTGTCCCACCCTCTCCTTCCCTCAGTGTGTCCACAAGTCTGTTTTCTATATCTGCATCTCCATTGCTGCCTTGCAAACAGGTTCATGAGTACCATCTTTCTAGATTCCATATATTTGCATTAATATATGATATTTGTCTTTCTGACTTACTTCACTCTGTATAAGAGGCTCTAGGTTCATCCTCCTCACTAGCACTGACTCATATGTGTTCCTTGTATAGCTGAATAATATTCCATTATATATATATACCATAATTTATCTATTCATCAGTTTGCTTTTTAAATATTTTTATTTTTTTAATTTTTATTTTTAAACTTAATTTTTTACTTTACAATACTGTATTGGTTTTGCCATACATTGACATGAATCCACCACGGGTGTACATGAGTTCCCAATCCTGGACCCCCCTCCCACCTCCCACCCCATATCATCTCTCTGGATCATCCCCGTGCACCAGCCCCAAGCATCCTGTATCCTGTATTGAACACTTTTCTGTTTTACATCTTCCAATATTGTTTTCTGTTTTCCTCCTTTGTTGGTCTTCCCCCTCCCATGCCCACAAGTCCATTCTCTCTGCACCTCTATTCCTACCCTGCAAGTAGCTTCATGAGTACCATTTTCTGGGTTCCATATATATGTGTTAATATATTCACTTTTCATTTTCTGACTTATTTCACCCTGTAATACAGGCTCTAGGGTCATCCACATCACTTCAACTGGCTCAATTTTGTTCCTTTTTATGGTTTAGTAATATTCCACTGTATATGTGTACCATATCTTTACTCATTCATCTGTTGATGGATATCTAGGCTGATTCCATGCCCTGGCAATTGTAAATAGTGCTGCAATGAACACTGAGGCATAAGTGTCTCTCTGAATTATCGCTTTCTCAGGGTAAATGCCCAGTAGTGGGATTGCTGGGTCATATGGTAGCTCTATGTTTAGTTTTTTAAGGAATTTCCATACTGTTTTCCACAGTGGCTTTACCTGACTTCTTAATTATGTTGCTCAATTTTAACATGTTCAACATGTTAAAAATGTTGTCCCACTCATTTACTGATACAGGCTGAGTTCTTTGGGAAATGGACTCTGAAATCTGCTATTTTAGTGCAGGAAGATTTTTGATACTATTTTCAAGGACAACTCCATGTGGTAAAGGAAGCATGATTAGGGGAATGGAGAAGCTGAACTGGGATTCTGTTGCAAGAAAGGACTCAGCCTAATCTACTAGGAGCTCTGGAGCTGCCCCACATCCAGGAAAGGGCTAGTTCTTTAAAACCACATTTATGACTCATTGGTTGCAGATTATCTCTGCAGAACCACCTAATAATTAATTAAATACAGACCCATTTGTAGTTAATTTTTGTATATGGTGTAGGGGATGGATTTATTTTTCTTTTTTTGGCTATGAGATTTCAGTTGTTTTGGCACCATTTGATTGAAAAAAAAAATCCTCCACCGAATTACCTTTGTACATTTTGTGGAACTCTATTTCTATATAAGAGGGGAGCATATTTTTGGCCTGTTCTGTTGTATATCCCATTGATATATTAGTCTGCTTTTATATTGATACCATTTTCTCTTGGTGAGTATGAAAGTAAGTGAAAGTTGCTCAGTCGTGTCAGACTCTTTACAACCCCATGGACTGTCCACGGGTTTCTCCAGGCTAGAATACTGGAGTGAGTAGCCTTTCCCTTTTCCAGGGGATCTTCCAAACCCAAGGATCAAATCCAGGTCTCCCGCAATGCAGGCAGATTCTTTACCCACTGAGCTATGAGGGAAGCTCATATTCTTGGTCAGTACACGTTTATAATAAGTCTTGAAATCAGATAGTGTTAGTTCCCCAAGTCTGTTATTCTTCGAAGCTATTTTGGCCATTTAGTAGTTTAGATTTTCTTAAAATTTCTTTACATTCTAGAATAAGCTAAAACTCTACTGGAATTTATTTGCTAAATCTTTCTGGAATTTATTTGCATTTTATAAATCAATTTGGAGAGAACTGACATCTTAGTAAATTGGGGTGATCATGCTCATGAACAGAGTATGTCTCTATTTAGGTCTTCTTAATGCCTCTCAGTACCTGAAAATTTGTCATTTTCAGTGTACAAGTTTGTGACATATTTTTTAAATTCAAGTTTGTGATATCTTTTGACAGATTTATTCTTATGTATTTCATATATGTTGCCTCTACTTTTGTTGCTAGTATAGAAATATAATTTTGCATATTAATAACCCATCATAAAACATTGTTAAACATACTCATTAGCCTTTTTAAGAATCCATGAGATCAGCATGTCTGCTGCAAAAGACATTTTTATTTATTTTATTCCTTTCTTCATTTTATGAGCTAGCACTTGCAACATGGGGAGTAGAAGTAGCAAAAGTAGACATTCTTTATTTGCTGCTACTCTTAAAGTGAAAGCATTCAATTTGTCGGCATTAAATATGTTAGTTTCAAGGTCTGTTATGAAGATGCTTTTCAACTGGCTTGAGGAAAATCTTTTTCATGCCCAGTTTTCTGAGTGGTTTATTCAAACAAAAAAAAAAGATTTTGGATTTTGTCAAATGTTTTCGGCATTTAGTGTGATAATCATATGGCTTTTCCTTTTTAGCTATATTTATGATAATTAATTATATTATTTTGAGATATGAAACAAACTGTATTTTTGTAATATATATTTTACTTGGTCACGATATAGTATTCTTTGTATTTGTTATATTATTCTATTTGATGTACTAAAATATTCTTTCCAGAGTTTTTTGCATATGTATTTATGAGGGTTATTGTTCCAGACAATAAGGGTTATGAGGGTTATTGACTTGATTTCTTTTCTTAATCTATTTTTCCTTTTTTTCACACCCAGGTAATGCTGGTCTCATTAAGTAATTTGGGAAGGGGTCCCTCTTCTTTAATTTTGCCTAGGAGTTGGCACAGAATTGGTATTTCTTCCCTAAGTGTTTGGTAGAATTCATTACTGAAGATATCTGTGGAGAAATACTTTCCTTTCATGGACATATTTACCTACAAATTCATTTTATTTAAGGATATAGGGCTATCTATTCCTTCTTGAATGAGCTTTGGCCATGATGGTCTTTCAAGGAATTTCACCTGGGTTGATTCCCCAGCCCCTCATTTTAACCTACCCTCAGTAATCCACCACAGCCGAGTATTTTTCTCAAAGCAGTAAACTCGGGCAATTGTAGTACAGTGTTTTACCTGATCTCGGTGTCATGAAAACTGTTATTTCATATGTTTGGTCTGCTTTTCTTTTGGTGGTATTGTTTCAGGTAGGTAGGTAAACTCAATCCTTTGCCATAAATGGAAAATTCACAATTAAATCTAAAATTTATCAAAAAACACAGAAGGTTGATGGGTATGTGATAAATCAAGTTAGTAACAGAATACAGATAGCAGGTATTCAAGTATTCACTTAAAATTTTTTCTATATGTTTGCTAATTTTCATATAAAATATTAAAGTTACCAAGTAAGATAACCAGAATTACATTAATTATATAAACCAAACTGATAGAATTATTATTTATTCTCTCTACTAAAGTATATGATATTTACCCAAATCTTTAAAAAGTCCATTATTTAAATTTGATTAAATTCATGCTAGCAAAACATTTTCTTCTATTTACTTTCATTTCATTTTGACCCCTAGAATTCTTAGTGATAGTACTCATTTGTCTAGGTTTCAGACTTTCAGTGAGTTTCATTAGAGTTTCAAATTATTGTAATGAATCTCATATACAAAATGAAATTTGAAACATGGCAGTAAATGTAATGTTGCATGGAAGTTGGTTCCCAAGCCAAGAGTCAAATTCAAGTTTACAGGGCTTAAATTAATGGAATCAACATTTGACCAATACCCCAACTAGGCAATTAGAGTCATCCTTGATTTTCTTATTTAATCAACAACTACTATAGACTATAATTTACAAATAATACACAAAATTTGTCTGTCCACATCTATCTGCATCAGAGATACCTTGACTTGGACTTTCCTTGCCTCTTATCTTAGTGATTTCAGTGGGATCTGGAATGTCCTCTCTGTTCTCTCTCAGGTAAATACAAGGTTTTTCATGCTCCAGTCTTTTCATCTTGATGTTCTTTACTCAGTGCTTTGAAGATCAATTCACTGTCATGGTATGGCAGTCCATCTGATCTCCCCAAGCCCATGAAGAGTCGACTATTCTGGTCCCCTGCATTTCCATACCAGTCCTGTTGCTATTCAGTCACTAAGTTGTGTCTGATTCTTTGTGACCCCCTGGCAGCCCACCAGCCTTCCTGTCTTTCACTATACCAATACAAATACCATACCAATGAATACTCCTTTATTATAGTCTTTGTATTACTCTGTTATTTATATTGTGATTATCTCTTCTGAAAGGCAACCATAAGGTTTAACATTTCTTTGAATTCAAAGGATTTGGTCCATGTATAGAGCAGGCAGTCAATCAATGAATGCTTGAGTAACTGAATTGAACTCCAGGCTGTTAGCAGTATTTTAAGTGTCTCAGTTCACACCACCCAACCCAACAGGAGTGGAGAACATGACTGGAACTGACATGCTTTGCTCCTGTCACTCACTTCTACTTCCATCCCCAGCTAGGAGACACAGTGCAAAGCTGTGTGAAATTGAAAAAAAAAAAAAAATCACAGTCCAGAGGTTTTAGGTGTATGAACCATTTGATTATTTTCATCCCAATAACCTTATCAACATGGTTTATAACAAGGAAGCTATTTGGCCAAATTAAAAAGAATAGAAAAAAAGAAATGTGTTAGGGAATAATTTCAGGAATAAAAAACTGGAAGATATACTGTCAGTTTTCTTGGAATATATTCTCCAAGCTCTCATCGACTGAAAATACTAAGAATTTTGATACTTATACCAAAATATTTGCCATGGTTGCAACTCAAGTTATTTTGTTTGTAAACATCTCTGACACTAAAAGATTTTATCCAATATATAAGATTCTTTAGAAATATTGCTTTTTTAAACCAATCACTACACCCCAAATGAAGACTAAGTCACTATGCAATTTTTCAGCATAAAAATATCATTAATATATTAAGGCTAAAAATTTATTTTTAAAGATAGTCTTTAAAATTACCTTTGCGTTGTTCAAGTAGTTTACTCATATCTCAGATCCAACTTTGAGGCAGTTTTTTCACATAATACTGTTTTATATGAATTTCAATTTCTTCCCTGTGTTAGTCGCTCAGTTGTGTCTGACTCTTTGTGACCCCATGGACTGTAGCTCACCATGGTCCTCTGTACATGGAATTCCCAGGCAAAAATACTGGAGAGGGTTGCCACTTCCTTCCCCAGGGGATCTTCCTGACACAGGGCTTGAACCCAGGTCTCCTGCATCAAAGCAGATTCTTTACTGACTGAGCCACTCTTTTTTTGCTATATAATTTCTTCCCTAGTTTCCATAATAATCCCTTGAATGGCTGAACACAATCCAAGTTGACATCTTCTGTTGTTAGCCTAAGTTATTTGATTATGTAATGACATTATTTCATTCATATAATAAAGCTCCAATATTTTTTTTTCTTTTAAAATTATTTGAATTTTTCCTTAAGGATATATTCTTACAAAATAATAATTATATCAAACAATCAAACAATATGATCATTTGCCTGGCTCCTGACATATTTTTCCCAAGTATTTTGAAAAGAGTTGTGTTTATTTATTCTGACTCTAAAGAAGTTGAGCAGATCATGTTCCCAGGGCCCCCTCTCCTAATGCTCTACTAAAGAACAGAATCTTTGACACTGGTACATTCAGGACTGCATCTATCTAGGGATAAATTCACAGGAGACAAGAGCCTGAGAAGGCCTCCATGGCCACCATCACTTCCCCCCGTTTTGATGCTCATTCCACCACTCTTGCAATAGGGTTGCAGTTCCATTACTGAAACTCCTCTAGGATGCAGGCAAGGAAAGTCTTAAGAGCCCCGACCTGCAGTGTACCCCCTTCCTGGTCCTCTGACTAACAAGCCTTTTCAGCCTGTGACTATTCACAACTCCAGAAGATACAGATGTCTCAGCAAAGAGGTTCTTGTCATTTTTCAATCAATAGGTCATGTCCAATTCTTTATGACCCCATGAGCTGCAGCACAACAGGCTCCTCTGTCCTCCACTGTCTTCTCGTATTGGCCTAAATTCATGTCAACTGAGTTGGTGATGCTATCTAAACCTTTCATCCTCTATTTTCCCCTTCTCCTTTTGCCTTCAGGAATGGAAGACAAAATAAGTAAGTAAATACAATTTAAAACAGGTCTCCAAATTGTGATCCTTCTTCAGGCTTTGGGATCTCCACCCAATCCACCTGCTCTTATTTAATTTTTAGAGATCTTCAACAGTTGACTTATGGAATTTGTCTAAGGTTTTAGCTGAAGTCAATGGGAGAGATAGAATGGAGTGTACTTATTCATTCTTTACTATAAGATGAACCTATGAATAAGTTTTTAATTGGGGAAATGTGAAAATGGTATCCTTTGTGTCACTAACTGATTTCAAAGTTAGTGGGCTGGTAAAACATATATCTGGTTTTGAGTTGGTTTGATCCAGTGATTATAAAATTTAACACCAATTCATTTCTTGGATATGTGTTATACTAAAATTACACCAGTTGGACAATTAACTCTATGTTAAATAGTGCAAGATAAGAAATATACAAGCAGTTCCCCCATCCCTATGTGCGGGAGCCCCAGTCTGGGGTCAGTAAAATGTTTTCTGTGAAGGGTCAGAAAGTAATTTAGGATTTGTGGGACATTTAGTCTCTTTTGCAATTATTCAGCTCTGTTGTAATATACAAGCACTTGTAGGTAACACGCAGATGAATGGGCATGGCTACATTAGGGAACAAGTTGTTGTTTGCCAACTCCTGGCTTAAAATATTGAACATCTTTGTGCCTTTTTACTGATCCACTATTAAAGTCGTTACAGAAAAATTCTTCATTAACACTTCTTGAAGATTCAGTGAGTAAAATGTGTGTTTTGTTATTCTGAGGTAAGCAATGATTGGCATTAGAGTGGACCACTAGAGAAAGCATGGTCCAGGTTCTGCGGTTTGTAGGAGCCAGTCACTAACTACTTCAACTTACATTTGCTTGATTATTTATGTGTATCCTTCCTGTTGATCATAAATTAGATAGTCTAAATTAAGATTGCCAACAAAGGTCTGTCTAGTCAAAGCTATGGTTTTTCCAGTAATCATGTATGGGTATGAGAGTTGGACTATAAAGAAAGCTGAGCACCAAAGAAATTATGCTCTTGAACTGTGGTGTTGGAGAAGACTCTTGAGAGCCCCTTGGACAGCAAGGAGATCCAACCAGTCCATCCTAAAGGAAATCAGTCCTGAGTGTTCATTGAAAGGACTGATGTTGAAACTCCAATACTTTGGCCACCTGATGTGAATAACTGATTCATTAGAAAAGACCCTGATGCTGGGAAAGATTGAAGGCAAAAGAAGGGCAGCAACAGAGGATGAGATGGTTAGATAACATCACCAACTCAACGGACATGAATTTGAGCAAACTCCAGGAGACAGTGAAGGAAACTGGCATGCTGCAGTCTGCTGCTGCTGCTAAGTCACTTCAGTCGGGTCCGACTCTGTGCGACCCCATAGACAGCAGCCCACCAGGCTTCCCCGTCCCTGGGATTCTCCAGGCAAGAACACTGGAGTGGGTTGCCATTTCCTTCTCCAATGCATGAAAGTGAAAAGTCAAAGTGAAGTCGTTCAGTTGGGTCGGACTCTTAGCGACCCCATGGACTGCAGCCCACGAGGCTCCTCCATCCATGGGATTTTCCAGGCAACAGTACTGGAGTCTATGGGATCACAAAAAGTCAGACACTATTTAGTGATTGAACAACAAATATTCTATTATGTATATATTACATCTTTATTTATTCATCCCTTGGTGAAGACTTAGTTTGCTTCCATATCTTGGTTATACAATAAATAGTGCTACAATGAACATAGGGGTACATGTATCTTTTTTAACTAGTGTTTTTGGGTTATTCAGATAAAAAATAGAAGTGAAATAGCTGGACCATATGTTAGTTCTAGTTTTAGTTTCTTGAGAAAACTTCCTACTGTATTTCATAGCACTTGCACCAACTTACAATAGTGTACAAGTGTTCCCTTCTCTCTACATTCTCCCCAACACTTGTTTCTTATCTTTTTGATAACAGCCATTCTGATATGTATGATCAATTTTGATTTGCAGTTTTGATTTAAATTTTCCTAATGATTAGTTTTGTTGAGCACCTTTTCATGTGTCTGTCAGTCACCTGTATCACTTCTCTGGAAAAATTTCTATTCAGGTCATCTGCCCATTTTCAATAGAGCTTATTCTCTTTTTGGAGGTTGAGCTATATGAGTTATGTGTGTGTTTTCAATATCAGTCCCCAATGGTTATATCATTTGCAAACATCTCCCATTCAGTAGGTTGCCTGCTCATTTTATTTATGGATTCCTTTTCCCTGAATAAGCTTTTGAGTTTTATGCAATTCCATTGGCTTAGTTTTGCTTGAGGAGACATCCAAAAAAATATTGCTAAGATCCATGCCAAAGAGGTTACTGCTTATGTTTTCTTCTAGGAGTTTTATGGTTTCAGAAACTATTACTGTATGACAGCTGTAACTAAAAAAGTGATATAGGAAAATAACATTTAAGTTGGTTTGAATAGAGAATTCCTGGATTTCAGGTCAAAGCATCACCTTACTAAAGACAGAATTTTCAGAGGTTAAAGTACTTATAAGGATTCAGTAAGAAATTATTTAAGCTCCCATTCTTAGTATAGCATTTCAAACAAGAAACAAACTATATTTGGCCTTTTGACCATTAAAAATGAAAGTGTTAGTCACTCAGTCTTGTCCAACTCGTTGTGACCCCATGGACTGTAGCCTGCCAGGCTTCTTTGTCCATGCGATTTCCCAGGCAAGAATACTGGAGTGGGTTACCATTTCCTTCTCCAGGAAATCTTCTCAACCCAGTAATAAAACCTAGGTCTCCAGCATTGTGGACAGATTCTTTACCACGCTAGCCACATAAGCCTTTCTTTTTTTCTTATAGAAACCAACTCTAAAATAGGAGTTGGAAATTATCTTCACAGGGTACTCATAATTCTAGTTGGCCTAAGTTGAGGGGTTTTTTTATAAAGAAAAAAAGCACTCTCAATTTTCCAAATTCACAATTCAAAATTATCTAGTTCTAATAACATGTTATATACCACGGTTCTATCACTCATAGTTCAGAGAACAGATATGACAGGACCAGAAAAAATTATAAAACAAAACATAAATTTTGGAGTAAGAAAGACCTGAAAAAGATGAAATAAGCACTGTCATAAAGCAATATATATCTTACTATAAAAATATAAATGGTAATTCATGTATCTAGGTGGCAATTCACGCCATAAACTAAGCCACCCCACAAACACTTAGTAGACAGTTCCCGTCGAATAATTACAATTCAAAAGAAAAGAACCCATTATAAACTTATGCCAAGCACTTAATAGGGGATTAATAAGAAACATAACTGCATGAAACATGAATGTAAAAATGTTCAAACACAGAGGAGAGGGCTCTGCGAAAGGCAAGATTTGACTTAAAGGTATGTAGCATGAGAGTACCTGAAGGAAAATAAAAGGATCAGAATACCTCTTGAAGTTATGGAGGACCTGGGCCCATTGTTTTTTTCCCCAGGTTATAGCCATCCATTTTCTTGCCCCCCAAGTTATTTCAAATCATTATTTGCCACTCCTTAGAATAGCAAAATCACATACTCATTAAGCCTCACTTTCTTCAAAAAGACCTATGAATGTAAATGTAAGCCACACTGAGAAGCAGTTTACTGGCTATATAAAATTATAGGACACTGTAAGAGAATGGCAATTCAGTATTAAACTGATTTTTAAATGACTACAAAAACAATTTTAATTACCATGAGTGAGAAATCATATGATGCTGTCAATAATAATGGTGATAATAATATTAATAAAAATCTACTGTAGGATGAAATATTACTCTTTCATGCACAATACAGTCCTTTAGGGCTGTCTTTTAGGGCTTTTGACTTACTCTGAGAACTTATTTGTTTTTGTTTTCTTATATATTCTTTTGCATGCACTGTAGCCTACCAGGCTCCTCAGTCCATGGAATTTTCCAGGCAAGAGTACTGGAGTGGGTTGCCATTTCCTTCTCCAGGGGATCTTCCCAACCCAGGGATTGAACCTGGGTCTCCTGCACTGCAGGCAGACGCTTTACCATCTGAGCCACCAGGGAAGCCCATATACTCTTCTTCAGATTGTTTTCTCATGCAGGTTATTACAAGATATTGAGTATCGGTCCTTGTGCTGTACAATAGGTCCTTGATGCTTTTCTACTTTATATATCGCAGCATGTATATGTTACTCCCATATTCCTAATTTACCCCTATCTCTCCTTTTCCCTTTGGTAGCCAAGTTTGTTTTCTATGTCTGAGTCTGTTTCTGTTTTATAAATAAGTTCATTTGAATAATTTGTTCTTTCATAAAATTCTAGGTGTCATAATATGAATCATATTTCTTAAACTCATTCAACTTGTTATAGCTTATGACATCACCATTATAAGGATGAAATGGAGAAGATTCAGTCACTATATCTATTAACCTCTCCAAACGTCAAGGCATCCCTCACACTTGGCTAATCGGGACCCACTGAGAGGGAACCCTGCGTAGATCCCAGGCTTCAGGAATGAAGACCATACCGAATTCCTCCTCTCTAACTTCATTTAATGTGATTTGAGTATCAAGACAGATTTTCACTTTGGCTAGAGCAAACCTCACAAAGAGCTTTCTTTACAACTCTGGTAGTGTCCTTTGGTTCCTTTCTCATAACATTTTAGGAAAATACCAATGCTCTTGAAACAATGTTGAGTGCTGGGAAATATGCTATCATAAACTATTAGGGAAGAGTATATCCAATGAATCTCCATGTTCATTTAAATGTTGGTGCATTAATTATTGGAAAATTTAACTCTGGTTTCAAGTTTTCTCATCTACAAAATGAGCATAATATCTATTTCATTGAGAATAGAATCTAAGAAGTATTAGAATAGGTTCAAGAATAGCTGAGGGAGTGATAAATTTGCCTTAGGGAATATTGGACTGGGGGATATGCAGGGTGAATATGAAGATTGCTTGATTCTTTGTCTGGATATAGGGAATGTTTGCTTCTTTGTTTATTTCTGGGCCAGGAAACAATAGGGTTTTGCACAATAGAGAAGAGTAAATGCAATACAGAGAGAAACACAGACTAATACACTAATACAGAGATAGAAAGGACATGGCTAGTTCACTGTGGAAGAACATACGGTTACAGGTCATGATGCTTGAAAATTAATGTGGGATACAATTGTGAAGTGTTTCATAGCCTTGCTAATGAGTTTGTAATTTGTGGTTTCCATGGAACCCATAAAATATTTTCCATGAGCAGACTGATATGACCATACAGAGTTTTGTAATAACCTACACAAAAGCACTGTGGTTTTAGCAGAACAATGATGGAAATATGTCATTTGGGTCTGTTGAACTAAATCAGACCATACAAAAATCAATTCCAGATAGACTGTAGATCTAAATGCAAAGAGTAAATAAAATTTTTAGAGAAAAACATAAGATGTATTTGTGACCTTGGGTAGGCAAATATTTCTTACAGAGGAACAAAAGAATGTTTATAAGGGGAAATTTATATGTTTATAAGAATGTTTATAAGGGGAATGTTTATAAGGGAAAAATCAGGCTATTAAAATTAAAAACTATTATTCACCAAAAACACTGATTCATGTCAATGTATGGCAAAAACCACTACAATATTGTAAAGTAATTAGCCTCCATTAAAATAAATAAATAGATTTTTTTAAAGTTATAGGGGAAAAAAAAAAGAAATCTCCAATACTTGTATCTGAAAAAGTACATATATCCAGAAAATATAAAGAACTCTGCAAGTTAATAAAATGCAGACAACTCAATAGAAAGTAGGGTAAAAACATGCACATAATACAGAAATTATACTGAGAGATACATACAATAAAAACCATGTACATATGTTCACCAAAAGACATGTCCAAGGATGTTTAGAGTATACATATCAACCAAATGTTTATCAAAAGGGTAAATTCTCATGCACACATTTAATAGAATGCTACTCAGCCATAAGAATAAACAACTGCATCCATTTATATAATATGGGCACTTCTCATGAACACAGAGTGTGAGAAGTGTAACACAAAGAGCACATTCTACTTGATTCCACTTCTACAAAACACAGAGAAGACTACCCTATGTTGTTGGAAGCCAACATGGCAGTTATCCTTGTGGGGACCGGCACGAGGACAGAGAGGAAGCAGGCTGAGGCTCCAAAGATGCTGGTGGTATTGTCTCTTGGTCTGCTGTTAGTTACATTTTGTGCTCACTTTGAAATTCATAAAATTGAATTGAGGATTTTTGTACTTTTCCATATGTCTACTTGAATCAGTTCAGTTCAGTCACTCAGTCGTGTCCAACTCTTTGTGACCCGATGAATCGCAGCACGCCAGGCCTCCCTGTCCATCACCAACTCCAGGGGTTCACTCAGACTCACGGCCATCGAGTCAGTGATGCCATCCAGCCATCTCATCCTCTGTCGTCCCCTTCTCCTCCTGTCCCAATCCCTCCCAGCATCAGTCTTTTCCAATGAGTCAACTCTTCACATGAGGTGGCCAAAGTACTGGAGTTTCAGCTTTAACATCATTCCTTCCAAAGAAATCCCAGGGTCTACTTATTTGGTCTACTTGAATAAACAATGACCAAAAAAGAAATCGGAGGAACTTCTACTTCCACCTTTATGGCTAACTAAACTTTCCGAAAAAGCCTCCAATACAAATGCTGATAGTGGATAAATTACAAAGATCATTTAAAAAAGCATAGCTGAGCTTACAAGAAAGCTCTAGAAATATGCACAGAACAGATAAAAACAAGGAGGCAGCTGAAACCAGAGATGTGTTATTTGATCTCTGCTGTCCATGCTGACCTGAGGGCATGCATTTCCTAGGAATCCAAAATGTGGTGATTAAATTATTTTCCGGGGTTACCTCTGTGTGGGACTTGACTCTTACGGCCCCCTCCTGCTCACCTCTCCCTTTTCTTCTGTCTCTCTTTAATAGGACTTTGGGATAACAAAGTAGTTAAAACCAAACTGATGAAGGTAAAGAATTCTCTGTAAGAAGCATATGTGTGACTCTCAGTTGACTGCTTTCCTCACCCAAGTTTCCTCCAAATATATCAATTCCCTTGCTCTTTTCATTTTCTGGCAGTGAATGGTTTGGACTCAGTGATCTTCTGATTTATATTTAACCCATCAAGGTACTGATGATTTTCAGTTGAGAGACATCTTGTATACATCTAATTCTGAAAGACAAAAATATTAAAAAAGAGTTCTACACTGGAACTCAGGGGAGAAAGAAGCACCAGGGATGGTTCCAGTACTCCCACTAATTCTGGCGTGCTGCTGCTGGTGCTACTGCTAAGTCGTGTCAGTCATGTCCGACTCTGTACGACCTCATAGATGGCAGCCCACCAGGCTCCCCCGTCCCTGGGATTCTTCAGGCAAGAACTGGAGTGGGTTGCCATTTCCTCCTTCAATGCATGAAAGTGAAAAGTGAAAGTGAAGTCGCTTAGTTATGTCCAACTCTTAGCGACCCCATGGACTGCAGCCCACCAGGCTCCTCCGTCCGTGGGATTTTTCAGGCAAGAGATCTGGAGTGGGTTGTCATTGCCTTCTCCAATTCTGGCATGACCTCAGGCTAGTTACCTGATCTGTTTTTGGCCTCAGTAACTTTATCTGTCAAATTTAATGAGTGGACTCTGATTTTCTAGACATTATGTTGGAGAAGAGCATCAGCTTTGGAGTCAAGAACACAGAGAATCTGTCTCTTCTCTGGACCAGGTAAATAAATGAACATAATTATGCACTGAAACCCCAGGCAGCCCTTAAAGGGATGATATAGATCTGTATACCTCAAATGGAAAGAAGATGACATATTATTATGTAATAAAGACCAGAGCAATATGAATGGTATTTTACTTACTAAATATATATTACGAATAATATATATCATATCATCATCAATATATTCCTGCAAGGAGCTATATAAATCAAGTTTCCTCCATGGATTTTAAAGATGGAATTCAACCTTTCTGTGATTGAATAATTAACATGTGGATTATAATGTGTCATACGTGTTACAAATTATAAATGTAGTTAAAATTTTTTTCAATGGGTTGGTACAAAGTTGAAATTAAATAAATTTTAGTTTACTTTTCCAGAGCAAACAGTTTGCAAAGCTACTGATTTGGGGAGTTAAAAAAAAAAGCTAAGAGAAAATGGGGAGCATGGGATGAATTGGGAGACTGGGACTGACATACAGTAATACACACTACTCATACCGTGTATAAAATAGATAATTAATGAGAACCTGCTGTATAGTTCAGGGAACTCTGCCCAGTGCTCTACTGTCACCTAAATGGGTTGGAAATCCAGAAAAGAGGGGATATATGTGTAGGTATAGGTGATTCACTTTGCCATATAGTAGAAACTAATATAACATTGTAGAGCAACTATCAGTTCAGTTCAGTTGCTCAGTCGTGTCCAACTCTTTGTGACCCCATGAATCGCAGCATGCCAGGCCTCCCTGTCCATCACCAACTCCCGGAGTTCACTCAAACTCATGTCCATGCAGTAGGTGATGCCATCCAGCCATCTCATCTTCTGTCATCCCCTTCTCCTCCTGCCCCCAATCCCTCCCAGCACCAGAGTATTTCCCAATGAGTCAACACTTCACATGAGGTACCCAAAGTATTG
Source organism: Cephalophus harveyi (assembly GCA_006410635.1). Lineage (NCBI taxonomy): Eukaryota > Metazoa > Chordata > Mammalia > Artiodactyla > Bovidae > Cephalophus > Cephalophus harveyi. Next base: position 78,591 of record SJYT01060302.1, read on the forward strand.
GAGTTTCAGCCTCAGCATCATTCCTTTCAAAGAACACCCAGCACTGGTCTCCTTTAGGATGGACTGGTTGGATCTCCTTGCAGTCCAAGGGACTCTCAAGAGTCTTCTCCAACACCACAGTTCAAAAGCATCAATTTTTCGGTGCTCAGATTTCTTCACAGTCCAACTCTCACATCCATACATGACCACTGGAAAAACCATAGCCTTGACTAGATGGACCTTCGTTGGCAAAGTAATGTCTCTGCTTTTCAATATGCTATCTAGGTTGGTCATAACTTTCCTTCCAAGGAGTAAATGTCTTTTAATTTCATGGCTGCAATCATCATCTGCAGTGATTTTGGAGCCCCAAAAAATAAAGTTTGACACTGTTTCCAGTGTTTGCCCATCTATTTCCCATGAAGTGATGGGACCAGATGCCATGATCTTCATTTTCTGAATGTTGAGCTTTAAGCCAACTTTTGCACTCTTCTCCTTCACTTTCATTAAGAGGCTTTTTAGTTCCTCTTCACTTTCTGCCATAAGGGTGGTGTCATCTGCATATCTGAGGTTATTAATATTTCTCCCAGCAATCTTGATTCCAGCTTGTGCTTCTTCCAGTCCAGCGTTTCTCATGATGTACTCTGCATAGAAGTTAAATAAGCAGGGTGACAATATACAGCCTTGACGTACTCTTGTTCCTATTTGGAACCAGTCTGTTGTTCCATGTCCAGTTCTAACTGTTGCTTCCTGACCTGCCTATAGGTTTCTTAAGAGACAGGTGGTCTGGTATTCCCATCTCTCTCAGAATTTTCCACAGTTTATTGTGATCCACACAGTCAAAGGCTTTGGCATAGTCAATAAAAAAAGACTGGGAGCTGACGGTGGCTCAGATCATGAACTCCTTATTACCAAATTCAGACTAAAATTGAAGAAAGTTGGGAAAACCTCTAGACCATTCAGGTATGACCTAAATCAATCTCTTATGATTATACAGTGGAAGTGAGAAATAGATTTAAGGGACTAGATCTGATAGACAGAGTGTCTGATGAACTATGGATGGAGGTTTGTGACATTGTACAGGAAACAGGGATCAAGATCATCCCCAAGAAAAAGAAATGCAAAAATGCAAAATGGCTGTCTGAGGAGGCTTGATAAATAGCTATGAAAAGAAGGGAAGCGAAAACCAAAGGAGAAAAGGAAAGATATAAGCATCTGAATGTAGAGTTCCAAAGAATAGCAAGGAGAGATAAGAAGGCCTTCCTCAGCGATCAATGCAAAGAAATAGAGGGAAACAAAGCAACTATACAAAAATAAAAATTGAAAAAAAAGCCAAGAATGAAAATACTTGAAATTAGTAGATTATCTGACAGTATCATAGTAATTTCTTAAAAAGTTAAATGAATTTTACACTGAGACAGATTTATCTGGGCTTGGGTGGAGCTTTGATGTGCAATCAAGCTTGATCAAGTAGAGTTTGAAAACAGACAGAGGAAAAGGGTAAAGGATTTAGCCAAATCCTTTTCTTTAGAAAAGAAGATCAAGACAGATTAGGTGATGAACAGGCTAGAGACAGAGCAGGATGAAGTAGGAGGTTGTTATGGCATCTTCTGGAGATGATAGAGACAGACAAGGAAGTATCCTCAGTGGAAGGATACAGAAGCTGCAAAAAGGAATTGTGAATTTCTAAGAGAGTCTCTCCAAGTGATTATAGTGATGATAGGGAAGCAACAGCATTATGTAACCTAGTGTAAGGTTTTTAATCTAATTTTAAATTCAATTTAGGGTATAAAATCCTAAAATTTTATACCTGCTGGGTATAAAACCATAAGGTGTACTGGAGAGAGAAAATTCTCAGATATGAGTTCTACTGACCGCTGAGAAGCTATTTAATAGAACCCCATTTTTAGAGGTACATAACTAGAAAAATAAGCAGTCAATTTCTCTGGCTCTGAAACTGAATCAGATAAACACCCTGTGCTCTGAAGGGCAAAGCTGTAAGATGAGCCTTATTTCTCTTAAGCATCCCCTTTGCCAACAGCTCACAAATAGTAGGTTGTCTTATTGAAGGACTCATGTGTCAATGATGCTGCCACTTTTTCTTTTGGCCTTTCATAAAACCAGTCATTTTAACTTTTTAAAAGAATGTTCTTCTTTTCTCAGATTTATTATTCTCTAATATCCATCAGATTGTCTTTAGTTCCTATGATTTTTTTTTTTTCTTTTTCTTCAACCCTGGTTGTTGTAGAGAAATATGGAGAATGTCTTCATGATGTTCGAGTAAGGAAGGCCTTCCTTAGTCTGACAGGAAACTAACCACAAAAAGATGAAATATGGCAAATACAAATTGTGACATATCCCACACCACAACTAACTCAAAAACCCTCTATCAGTCAAAAAAAAAATTTTTTTTAACATCATTTCAGGAAAAACTAAATATCTTCAGAAATGGCAAAAGCCCTTACCAAAAAAAGATAGAAAAAGGAATGCCTCAGCAAGTTAGATTAAGAACAAGGCTGAAAATCTCAGAAACAAAGTCATCAGAATATGTTAAATTTTTCTAAGAATTTAACTGAGATTCAAATTAGGGTGATAAATAACTTTTTAATAGTGTGAGAATTAAAAGTCTGAGAGTATACATTTTTAAGCACAGTTAAATGGTAGGTAATTGGTTACCACTATGTATCAAAAAGATGCAAATTATTTTAATCAGAATTAAACCTTAGATATCCTCAAGTCCAGCAAGGAGCAAATATGGCTGTCAGCAACAAATCTGCATGAGGAGGTAACACGTTTACTGTAGCCTGAAGAAGGAACAGGCTGAACCACGCAAAGACCAATCGGGGCATAACCTGTCCATGCTCATAAATCCCACATTTGTCTAATTTTCCAGCCTCCTTTGCAGTTCAGTTGGTGCATTGTGACTGAGTTCTAGAATATGACACATGGGCATAAATGATATATGCTATTCTTAAGCTTTATCTTGAAAACCCCATTCAATCATTCATTTTCTATCTACATTGACCATTGAGATGATGTGTTGCTGAGAAAAAAATTAAAGGAGTTTGGATCTTTGAACTCGGGGGACAGCCCCTAAATGAAGTCACCTGATCTACATTGATGAACCACCACCAGGAATAAACATTTATTCTGTTAAGGCATTGAGATTTCAAGACTTATTTGAAACATTATAGGATGACCTAGAACAATGCTTCTGAAATTTTGGAGGACATAAAACTTCTCTGAAGATACTGTTAAAACATAGGTTTCTGGGTGACCTCCACAGAGATACTGAAAAGTGGAAAAAAAAAATTGTATTTCTAAAAATCTTCTAGTTTTTGTTGATGCTGCTTGTCCAAAAAATACATTGATCTAAATATCTTGAATGGAATACTAGGAGTAGAATTAGACAATAAAGTCAGTGTGAAAGATGTGATTTCCTGAGATAGAAAGGAGCCTCAACTTACATGTACAAGGATCTGAAGGTAGATGAGTGTGGAAGAATTATAACAGGTAAAGATCATGAATCAAGAATGATATTGAAAGTTTGACCCAGGAACCTTGAGATCAAATGAGAAGCAAGTCAGAATTTCCAGAGCAAGCTTGTGACACTAATCACTTCTAACTGACCCCCCAACATTTTAAGGTATTGACAGGGTACAAGATTTAGTCACAAATAGAATACACGTGAATGCCAACATACCCATTTCCTGCAGGTCTCCAGGACAAATCTAATACGTTCTGGAAAGCCTGAAAAACCAAACATTTTCTATCAGGTGTGAAAGTTTTAATGTGAGTGGGCATTTTGTCACAGAGTCCTTCTGTAGGAACAACGCTACTCTGGTTTATGAATTATGGCTGGGAAAAGAGGCAGGGGCCAGAGAGGCATTTGCTTGGAGTCACCAGAGACCTCATATAGGAGCAGTGATGAATTCATTGATGATGAAGATCCCAGTGGGTAGAAGATTAATACCCGAAGTACTGTTTCTCAATGCCAGGTGCTCACTAGAATCCCATGGGGAGTTTTCAAAATTACTTTGTCTGGACCACTCCTACAGATTCTAATTCTGGGTTAAGGGCATCCAATAGGTCTTGCCATACCTTAAAAAAACATTCAGTCACTTTTCATAAATATCTAAATTTGTTTAGTCATTAAAATGTTCATCCTGGTTCCTAAAATCTCAATGCTAATTTAAAGAGCCAGTGTCCTGAAGCACTTATTTGCCTCTCCTCCCCAGCACAGGTTAGGACAGAGCAGTAGCAGCTTAGAGAGGAGAGAGATGGGCAGGCGAGAGGAGAATGTGTTTGTACTTTCACCTTTCTACATTTATTTTTTTCCCTTTCTGATTCTGTGGAAATCACTCACTTCTATGTGGCATGTAGGTAGGGATGGGCTCTTCAAAAAGCCTTATGAGACTATCCTTTGCTAGGGGCTGAATTGTGTCCCCTGAAATTTTCACATACTGAAGTCATAACCCTCAATATCCCAGAAAGTGACTACCTTTACAGATAGTGTCTTTAAAGAGGTGTTTAAGGTGACCGCCCTGGTGGCCCAGTGGTTAAGACTCTGGGCTTCCACTGCATGGGGCATGGGTTCAATCCCTGGTAGAGGGACTAAGATCCCACATGCCTAAGGGCATGGCAAGATAATAATAATAATAATGAAGTGGTAATGAACTTAAAATGCATGAGTTGGCCCTAATCTGATATGACTTGTGTCCTTATAAGAGGAAGAGATTAGGAGACAGACAACACAGTGACCAAGGGCAACCATAAGAGGACCCAACAAGAACGCAGCCAGCTACAGACCAAGGTGAGAGGCCTCAGAAGAAACAACATTGCCCACACCTTGATCCTGAACGTCTATTCTCTGAAACTGTGAGAAAATAAACTCCTGTTGTTGAAGCCACCCAGTCTGTGTCTTTTTCCTTATGAAAGCTTGAGCAAATTAATATACCTTCTATATGGGCACTCTGTCTGCCTCCTAGCCTTCACTCAAAGTGGACTATCTAGATGTCCCCTGTTGTTCAAAAATCCTTTGTCCACTGATACCTTGGGGAAAATTTAAAGATGTTTACTCCTTGGAAGAAAAGTTATGACAAACCTAGACACTATATTGAAAAGCAGAGACTTTGCTGACAAAGTCCAACTAGTCAAAGCTATGGTTTTTCCAGTAGTCACATATGGATGTGAGAGTTGGACCATAAAGAAGGCTAAGCACCAAAGAATTGGTGCTTTCAAACTGGGGTGTTGGCAACAACTCTTACGAGTCCCTAGGACTGCAAGGAAAGCAAACCAGTCAATCCTAAAGCAAATCAACTATGAATAATCATTGGAAGGGCTGATGCTGAATTTCTAATACTTTGGCTACCTGATGTGAAGAGCTGACTCATTGGAAAAGACCCTGATGCTGGGAAAAACAGAAGGCAGGAGGAGAAGGGGATGACAGAGGACAAGATGGTTGGATGGCATCACTGACTCAATGGACATGAGTTTGAGCAAGCTCCAGGAGATGGTGAAGGACAGGGAAGCCTGGCATGCTTCAGTTCACAGGGTCATAAATAGTTGAACATGACTGAGCAACCAAACAATAACAATCTTGGAGAAGGGCTGACAAAGTTACTCTTGACACTTCATCGTCAAAAACTTCCATTCGGCCCATAGAGAATCTGCAAGCCAGAAAAAAAAAGAAAAGAATGCACCACCACCATTCATCTCTGCCTCTCTTCACTCAGCATTTACTCCTTTCCCAATGATCCGGGGGATTAAGGACTCTAGAGCAGGGGCTCGGCAATCTCAGGCAGGAGTTTCCCGAAGGATGCTAAGTCAGTGAACAGAGAGAATGGTGTTGACCACCCCAAATTTTATGTCCTCTTCTCTAAGGGGTACCTTACCTCACCCATGGTAAGAAGGAATCATATCTTCTTATGAATTTTCTGCTCTTTTATGAAAGAGTTCCTACAGAGCTCACACTCAATTCCAAACCCTGAAATGGTCTCAGGGTTCAACAAGAGTGAATCTTAAAAACTACAATCTTGAGTAGGTACACAAAAGGATACATACACTATGATTTCATTTACATAAATATCTTAAAACAAGTGAAACAAATAGATGGAATATAGTCAAAACAGCAGTTAACTTGGAGGGATTACTGACTAGAAGAGAAAAAGATAAAGGTTTTTCTTGTTCTATGTAACATTTTTTATAATTTGATCTTTGTAGTAGTTGATGATTAGAAGATGGTAAGAAGGTGATACTGGGTAACTCAATTAAAGTCTGGATCAAGATGCACCAAATTGAAGTATTAATAAAAGTGTAATAAATAAGTTGATTATAAAGTTTGCTTAGAAGTCAGTTTTCCTGAGCACTCAAGAAATTTTATTGGTACCTAAAATATCATAACAAACTATTAATTAATTCATTCAATTCAACTGATAGTTGTATTAGCACTAACAGGCTCTATATAAGGAACAAGGAAGGAAGAAATAATTGTTAGCTGTGAGATCTTCAGCAAATCACTTTCATAATATGAGTCACTTACAAATTGCATAAGTTATTTCTACAAGTGCTATGCTTGTCAAATGCTCATTAAGGACAGTGACCTGAGATGCTTTTGTATAAATCAACAGCTTAATTTCTAATCATGTTGCTGCTTTTACTTAAATAAGTTAACACTTTATGTAAAATAATCCTTTTTTCCCACATATTTGTACCAGTCTTATTTCATTCCCAGGCATTCTTAAAGCACTGAAAGATGAGACTGTCATATTTCTTGAATGGTCTAATCCTGTGGTGGGAAAAAATTTCAATAATAGAACTAACTGTGTAGGAACCATAAGTGATTTATAAATTTGATCATGTAAAGTAAACTTTAAAATTTGATGAAGTAAGTTCAACCACCAAATAAGTAAATAAACAAAAAATTCTATCATTAACAATATCAGATCATCTGTAGTTAATTTCAGAGACATACATTAAGCAAGGAAAGGAAACAGCAACCTAGTTCAGTATTCTTGCCTGGGAAATCCCATGGAGAGAGAAGCCTGCTGGGCTATAGTCCATGGGGTTTGCAAACAGTTGGACATGGGTGAGCAATTGAACAACAACAACGACATGCAATAAAACTTTCAACCTAGTAGAAAATTGGGTAAATATGTGAGGTTAACTTAGGCTTCCCTGGTGGCTCAGAGGTTAAAGACTCTGCCTGCAATGTGGGAGACCTGGGTTCAATCCCTGGGTCAGGAAGATCCCCTGGAGAAGAAAACGGCAACCCACTCCAGTATTCTTGCCTGGAGAATCCCATGGACAGAGGAGCCTGGTGGGCTACAGTCCACGGGGTCACGAAGAGTCGGACACGACTGAGTGAATTCACTTTCACTTTCATGAGGTTAACTCATATGAGAATGAATATAAATGCTCAGTAAGACTATAAAATTCTCAACATTCTTAATCATTAAAGAATTCAGTAGCTATTTTTTTAACTTTTAAGTCTGATCCAAGCTTAATAAAATCATAAAATTCAGTATCAGAAGGTTGATTTTTTTTCAAGAGCAATTTTTAAATACCTGCAAAAGCTTTTGCTTGCTTTCAATCATCAATTTCAATTTTAAGTGCTTTCTGGGTTTCAGAATTGCAGATAAGATACCTTAGACCTATGTTAGAAAAACATCTGGAACCTAAACAAATGTTCATCAAATAATTATCTTAAATTATGATCCATTTCAACATGTATATTAAGCACTATTTTTAAAAAGTAAGATAATCAATGTTTAAATAATAAATGCCAAAGATATACAATAAAATAAAACCAACAAGTTTTAGAGTTAAAAGCAGTAGTCATTTTTTTTTTTTTTCATATGGTAGGATTTCTGGTAATATTTCTTCTACCTTTAGAGAAATAATTGGAATGCAAGACCTAAAGTCTACTGAGAGGAGACATACAGATTTTATATGTTTTCCAGAGTCTTTTTCTGGAGTCTCAACTCCTTCTCCGAATAGATATCATCTATTCTACCTAAAGATAATAAAACATTAGAATGGATCAAGATGAACTGGAATGACCAAAGATGAGTGATAGCAGGGACAATGAGGGATGCAGGATACATCTCCAGGAAGGCAGGAAGAGTCAGGTGTCAAGAATAAATGTAAACTTAGTTACATCTGAAAACTAAATTTTCATGTTTTTTGGGGTAAGTTTACATTGATTTCTTTTAATTATATGGACTATATTTTGTTGCTTATTTGTATATCTAGTAATTTTGGACTGTATGCCTAATTTAGTGAATTTTACTTTGATGGGTTGTAGATACTTTTTTCATTCCTATAAATACACTTGAGCTTTATTCTGATGTGGTTGTCACTTCATAGACAGTTTCTTAACGTCTTGCTTTTAAGACGTTAAGTGAGACTAGAACAGTTCTCAGACTAGGGTTAATTGCTTCCAATTGATGACAAAGATCCTTCTCTTCCTGTATTGAATGCCCCCTGAGTGTGTTCATTTCAGTTCAGTTCAGTCGCTCAGTCATATCTGACTCTTTGTGACACCATGAATCTCAGCACGCCAGGCCTTCCTGTCCATCACCATCTCCAGGAGTTCACTCAAACTCACATCCATCGAATCGGTGATGCCATCCAGCCATCTCATCCTCTATCGTCCCCTTCTACTCCTGCCCCCAATCCCTCCCAGCATCAGAGTCTTTTCCAGTGAGTCAACTCTTTGCATGAGGTGGCCAAAGTACTAGAGTTTCAGCTTAAGCATCATTCCTTCCAAAGAACATCCAGGGCTGATCTCCTCTAGAATGAACTGGCTGGATCTCCTTGCAGTTGAAGGGACTCTCAAGAGTCTTCTCCAACACCACAGTTCAAAAGCATCAATTCTTTGGCACTCAGCCTTCTTCACAGTCCAACTCTCGCATCCATACATGACCACAGGAAAAACTATAGCCTTAACTAGACAGACCTTAGTCGGCAAAGTAATGTCTCAGCTTTTCAATATGCTATCTAGGTTGGTCATAACTTTTCTTCCAAGGAGTAAGCGTCTTTTAATTTCATGGCTACAGTCACCATCTGCAGTGATTTTGGAGCCCCCAAAAATAAAGCCTGACACTGTTTCCACTGTTTCCCCATCTATTTCCCATGAAATGATGGGACCAGATGCCATGATCTTCGTTTTCTGAATGTTGAGCTTTAAGCCAACTTTTTCACTCTCCTCTTTCACTTTCATCAAGAGGCTTTTTAGTTCCTCTTCACTTTCTGCCATAAGGGTGGTGNTTAAGCCAACTTTTTCACTCTCCTCTTTCACTTTCCTCAAGAGGCTTTTTAGTTCCTCTTCACTTTCTGCCATAAAGGTGGTGTCATCTGTATATCTGACAGTGACAGTGAACAGTGAAGTCGCTCAGTCATGTCCGGAGGTTATTGATATTTCTCCCGGTAATCTTGATTCCAACTTGTGCTTCTTCCAGTCCAGCAGGTAGCCTATAGTGGAAAACAATCACTGTGATGTACTCCCAAAGCTAACCCAGACTTGTACATTAACTATACCTTAATTTTTAAAATAGCTTAAAAAAAGCAGAGGGTGAGGGTTATATGAATCCAGTCTTTGGTGCCGTGGTGAGGATGTGAGTTGTGTTAGGAAACATACTGACTTAGAAGTCAGGAAAGATTACCATCAAGCCAAAATAACTGCCTTGCTACTTATTATCTGGAGGGAGCCTTGGAAAATGGCCCCACCTCTCTGAGTCTCAGTTTCCTTGTCTGTACAATAAACATAATATCAGTTTCCTGGGATTACGCAAGGATTCACTGAAAAGTAGTTAAAGCTTTTAGCACAAGTAGCTGGCAAATAGCACACGTTGACTAACTCTGATTTTTTGCCTTCTCCACCTTCTGCATATTCATTGCTTCCAAGGGGCATTAAGATTATTTAACCTTTACTCTGAAATACTCCCCTTTTTTTCTTATGTAACTCAGGGAACAACATAGTCTAAAACTGGGAAAAAAAGAATGTGCTGAGGAATCAGACCTTCTTTTCAGTAATTCCACCCTGTTCTAGTAGATTTTGAAGAGGTTTCTTATTTTCACAGATGTCCAGTGTGGAGAAATATACCAAACACTCACACCCTCTAGTTAGATGACTCAGAGGGAACTCGAGGAGCTCACTGCTTTGGGGTTTGGGAACAGATCTACATACATTTCCTCTGGGATGGTATCAGAGTTCATCAGGAAGCATCTGTATGATGGAACTAGACTAAGACAAGGTTAATTGCACGTGACAGGATCTAGACAGTCCCAGAGCAGAGGGGACATGGGAGATCATAGCCCAAAGCCCTCAGGGTATAAATAAGGAAAATGGTGTCCAGGGAGTGGAAGAAACATAGCTTAGGTCAAATGGATCATGTGGCCTTCACTGACGACTCAGTGGTAAAGAACTTACTTGTCAATGCAGGAGATGCAGGTTAGATCCCTGGGTTGGGAAGATCCTCTGGAGAAGGACCTGCCAACCCAGTATTCCTGCCTGGGAAATCCCATGGACAGGGGAGCCTGGCGGGCTATAGCCCATGGAGTTGCAAGAGTCGGACACAACATAGTGCCTAAACAATAACAACAGACTGTGTACTCAAGAGTGCAGAGACGGTTCTGCTCCCATGAACTCTTTTTCAGCTGCCCCCCTTTCGCATTTCCTCTAAAACACTGTCCCTTCTCTCTCTCAGCTCTCTCACTTTCTCTTTTTTTTTTTCCCTGCATGTCATCTCAGTGAACTTTAATGAAAGTGTCAGCAGTCTTTTCTGAGACAGCCCATCTCCAAACCAGACACTAGTCTGCCAGGAGACCAACAGGTCCCCACGGCACAAGTCTGGGCTGCCCTCTGCCCGGGCTCCAGACCCAGGCCTGAGCGGCAACTCAGCTCTCACTTTCATCAGAGCTTTCCTCTCACCTGCAAGCATGCACCAACATCTCTTCTCCTCATTTCATACGAAAGCAAAGCCTTACCAAACAGTAACCTTCCCCAAGAGTGCATGAGAGATAAGTTCCCTGCCCTTCTTTCTCTTCACTAACAAACCTCTTGAGAAGGTCACTTGCATTTGTTGCATCTGCAGTCTAATTTTCCATTCACTTTTCAGCACACTGAAATGGGATGTCTAGCTCTACCAGTCTTTGCTATTCACCAAGGACCTTCTAATGACTGCTTTCACTCCTCATCTTTTCTGTGTATGCCTCCCTGAAACCCATGTCCCTGGTTTCTGGAATGTCCTGGCTCTCCCCTCACCCTTCCTGAGACTGCCTATGAGTCTTATTGGATAGGAACCTTTCCTCCATTCCCCAGGAGATGCTACAGACCTAAGCCTTCACTAGGGCTGATGTACCCACAGAAAATCAAGGACCAAGGGTGACAGGTGTTAAGTGGATATGGACTGGCTTATCAACTGCATCTCACAACCTCTGTAGTTCTTTGTCTTGCTCATGTTCTAAATATATCAGGTCAAGCACAGACTTCTATTTAAAGACCTAGGACTTTGGAGGCAGACATACTTGAGTTCATATCTCAGCTCTGATGCTTTCACCTGTGCATAATCAGAAAAGAAATTTGAATTTCAAATTCCTTATCTGATAAAGGAGGGTCATTTCTTCAGTAGGGACTTCTTCTAAAGGTCAAATTAAAGTACATATTAAAAGCACTTAACACAGTTCCCAGTACATAGAAAATATTTTCTAAAGAGTAAGTTTGCTGTTCATATTGATCAGAATTGTCTTCATCTCATTGTCATTTCCCCTCTTTTTCCCACTCTGTGTGATTCCAAGGACTGTAGCCTGCCAGGCTCCTCTTTCCATGGGATTCTCCAGGCAAGAACACCTGAGTGGGTTTCCATTTCCTCCTGCAGAGGATTTTCCTGACCCAGGGATGGAACCCAGGTCTCTTAAGTCTCCTACATTGGCAGGGGGGTTCTTTACCACTAGTGCCACCTGAAAAGCCCAACACAGTTCCCAGTACCTAGAAAATATTTCTAAAGAGTAAGGTTGCTATTGCTATTGATCAAAGTTTTCACCATCTCACTGCCATTTTCCCTGTTTTTGCCAACATCAACTCTCACCTTTAATGCACTCTCCCACTGGTCGATTTTTCTTTCCAGGGCAGTCTTCCTGGTGCATCCTGCTTGTACATTGTTGGACATCATGTGCCTGCACTACAAAAATGAATAGACAAGAAAAAGGGGAAATAATCTGTATATTCAACTAAACTGTCCAGGAAACACACTAACTTTAAACCAGATATATAGGTGTGATGAGATTTTTTTTTAAGTATTTCAGTTATTGTGGCTCCCGGCAGAATCACAATAAACTGTGGAAAATTCTGAAAGAGATGGGAATACCAGACACCTGACCTGCCTCTTGAGAAACCTGTATGCAGGTCAGGAAGCAACAGTTAGAACTGGACATGGAACAACAGACTGGTTCCAAATAGGAAAAGGAGTACATCAAGGCTGTATATTGTCACCCTGCTTATTTAACTTCTGTGCAGAGTACATCATGAGAAACGCTGGGCTGGGAGAAGCACAAGCTGGAATCAAGATTGCCAGGAGCAGTACCNCAGATTTAAAGCAAATCATGTTAATGATTACATTAAATTTGGCCAAAATACCCCAAATAAAAAATAGAGGTTGTCAGATTAATTAAATATAGGGTGTAAATATATGCAGCCTCCAGGAAAAGAACTTTAAATACAAGGTTCGAATGGATTAAAGACTGAAAAAAAAATGTATACCATCCTCACATTAATGGAGAGAAATATGGAATGGATATATTAACATCAGAAAACATATTTCAGAGTAACAAATATTATCAAGTACTTTTTAAAAGGATAAGTTGGTAATTTTATTAAGAGAACATAGCAATACTATTTATGTACTCAATAACTGAACCTCAAAATACATAACAGAATTCCACAGGGAAACATCAAATCCACAATTATAATTAGAGATTTGTACCACTAATTGGCAGAAAAATAGATACAAGATCAGTAAAGGCAGAAATTTAAATAATACAACTAGCCAACATGAGCCAACTATTATTTACACAACCTTAGGTACACAATAAACCTGTAACAATATTTTAGACCATAAAACAAGTTTCAACAAATCTTTGAAGAATCTACCTGCAGTGAGGGAGACCTGGGTTCAATCCTTGGGTTGGGAAGATCTCCTAGAGAAGGGAAAGGCTACCCACTCCAGTATTCTGTACTGGAGAATTCCATGGACTATACAGTTCATGGGGCCGCAAAGAGTCAGACACAACTGAGCTACTTTCACTTTCTACTTCCACTTTTAAAGGATGTAAGACACACACAATATGTCCTATAACCACAAAAGGAGCTAAATTAGAAGTAAATAACAGGAAAATCCCTCAATATTTTGAAACTAAATAACACATTTATAAATAAGCCATAGGTCAAGAATAAGTCAAAAAAGATTTTTAAAGTAACTTTGAATTAAATTTTTTTAAATATCAAATTTCATACAATGTTTTAAAATAGTATTTAAGAGGAAATTTATAGCACTGAACCCCACTAATCAAAAAAGAAAAAAGTTTTCAAGTTAATGGTCTTAGCCTCTACCTTAAGAAAGTAGGATAGCATGGGAAAACTGCAAAGCAATTAGAAGAAAAGAAATGCTAAAAATTAAGACATAAATGAATTAAACAGAAAATATAAAACAATGAAGAATCAATAAAATGGAAAAAAGCAACGAACTATTATTAATAAATATTACACAAATGAATCTCAAAATAATAATGCTGACTAAAAGAAAGTGGGAAACAAAGGACAAACATTATGATTCCATTTATATACAATTATGGAAAATGAAAACAATCCATAGTGACAGAAAGCAGGTCAGTAGCTGCTTGGGAGTGAGAAGGGAGAGAAAGGAGAGAGAAAGGGATTACAAAGAGGCTTAAGGAAACCTTATGATGATGGTTTCACAGTCATACACATATGTTACAAGGCATCAGATGATGGCTTCAACCTGGGCAGTTTATTGTATGTCAGTTATCTCTCAATAAAGCTGTTACCAATACACACAACTACACTGAAAATCAAATGCCAGATGACATGTGTACAAGGTTATTGTGCA
>SJYT01060310.1:0-195152 GCA_006410635.1 Cephalophus harveyi
ACATTCCAGGATGTCTGGCTCTAGGTGAGTGATCATACCATTGTGATTATCTGGATCATGAAGATCCCTTTTGTACAGTTCCTCTGTGTATTCTTGCCACCTCTTCTTAATATCTTCTGCTTCTGTTAGTTTCATACCATTTCTGTCCTTTATTGTACCCATCTTTGCATGAAATGTTCCCTTGCTATCTCTAATGTTCTTGAAGAAATCTCTAGTCTTTCCCATTGTATTGTTTTCCTCTATTTCTTTGCATTGATCTCTGAGGAACGCTTTCTTATCTCTCCTTGCTATTCTTTGGAACTCTGCATTCAAATGGGTATGTCTTTCCTTTTCTCCTTTGCTTTTCACTTCTCTTCTTTTTACATCTATTTGTAAGGCTTTCTCAGACAGCCATTTTGCTTTTTTGCATTTCATTTTCTTTCAGATGTTCTTGATTCCTGTCTCCTGTACAATGTAACAAACCTCTGTCCATAGTTCATCAGGCACTCTGTCTATCAGATCTAGTCCCTTAAATCTATTTCTCACTTCCACTGTATAATCATAAGAGATTTGATTTAGGTCATACCTGAATGGTCTCGCGGTTTTCCCTACTTTCTTCAATTTCAGTCTGAATTTGGCAATAAGGAGTTCATGATCTGAGCCACTGTCAGCTCCTGGTCTAGTTTTTGTTGACTGTATACAGCTTCTCCATCTTCGGCTGCACAGAATATAATCAATCTGATTTCGGTGTTGACCATCTGGTGATGTCCATGTGTAGAGTCTTCTCTTGTGTTGTTGGAAGACGGTGTTTGCTATAACCAGTGAGTTCTCTTGGCAAAACTCTATTAGCCCTTGCCTTGCTTCATTCTGTACTCCAAGGCCAAATTTGCCTATTATTCCAGGTGTTTCTTGACTTCCTACTTTTGCATTACAGGCCTCTATGATGAAAAGGACATCTTTTTTGGGAGTTAGTTCTAAAAGGTCTTGTAGGTCTTCACAGAACCATTCAACTTCAGCTTCTTCAGCATTACTGGTAAGGGCATAGACTTGGATTCCTGTGATATTGAATAGTTTGCCTTGGAAACAAACAGAGATCATTCTGTTGTTTTTGAGTTTGCATCCAAGTACTGCGTTTCAGACTGTTTTGTTGACTGTGATGGCTACTTCATTCCTTCTAAGGGATTCTTGTCCACAGTAGTAAATATAATGAGTCATAATGAGTTAAATTCATTATATATAATGAATTCTATATATAATGATTATATATAATGAATTTAACTTATCTCTCCTATATAAGTCTCATATATGAGATTATAATGAGTCATCTGAGTTAAATTCACCCATTCAAGTCCATTTTAGTTCTCTGGTTCCTAAAATGTCAATATTCACTCTTGCCATCTCCTTTTTGGCCACTTCCAATTTGTCTTGATTCGTGGACCTAACATTCCAGGTTTCTATGCAATATTGCTCTTTACACCATCAGACCTTGCTTCCATCACCAGTCCCATCCACAACTGGGTGTTGTTTTTGCTTTGGCTCCATCTCTTCATTGTTTCTGGAGTTATTTCTCCACTGATCTCCAGTAACATATTGGACACCTACCGACCTGGGGAGTTCCTCTTTCAGTGTCCTATCTTTTTGCCTTTTCATACTGTTCATGGGGTTCTCAAGGCAAGAATACCGAAGTGGTTTGCCATTCCCTTCTCCAGTGGACCATGTTTTGTCAGAACTTTCCACCATGACCCGTCTGTCTTGGGTGGCCCTACATGGCATGGCTCATAGTTTCATTGAGCTAGACAAGGCTGTGGTCCATGTGATTAGATTGGTTAGTTTTCTGTGATTGTGGTTTTCAGCCTGTCTACCCTCTGATGGAGAAGAATAAGAGGCTTATGGAAGCTTCCTGATGGGAGAGACTGACCGAGAGGGAAACTGGGTTTTGTTCTGATGGGCAGGGCCATGCTCAGTAAATCTGTAATCCAATTTTTGTTGATGGGTGGAGCTGTGTTCCCTCTCTGCTGTTTACCTGGGGCCAAACTATGGTGGAGGTACTGAAGATAATGGTGACCTCCTTCAAAAGATCCCATGCATGTACTACTACATTCAGTGCCCCCAACCCTGCAGCAGGCCACCACCAACTCATGCCTCTGCTGGAGACTTCTGGACACTCACAGGCAAGTCTGGTTCAGTCTCCCATGGGGTCACTGCTCCCTTCTCCTGGGTCCGGGTGCACGAGGTACTGTTTGAGGCGTCCAAGAGTCTTTTTCCCAGTCCTGTGTAAGTTCTCGCAGCTCTGTGGTGGGGTTGATGGCAACCTCCTCCAAGAGGGTTTATGCCATACCCAAGTCTGCTGCACCTAGAGCCCCTGTCCCTGTGGCCGTCCACTGCTGACCCGTACCCCCACAGAAGATGCTCAGACACAGTTCTATCTCAGTCTCTGTGGAGTCCCTGGGTCCTGGTGTGCACAAGGTTTGTTTGAGCCCTCTTAGCATCTCTAGCGCAAATGGGATTTGCTTCTAAATATGAATTCGCCCCTCCTAGCATCTTGCTGGGGCTTCTCCTTTGCCCTTGGATGCGGGGTATCTCCTCACAATTGCTCCAGTGCCTACCGTCTTACTGGGGTTTCTCTGACCTTGGACGTGGGGTATCTTCTCAAGGCTGGTCCAGTGAAGCGCAGCCACTGCCGGCTGTATGCCAATAATCAGTATGTCAAAATAGCATATTTGGGGGTATCCCATTACAGAGTCAGAGGCAAGTGGCCATCTAGTCCTTACCAGGCTCTGGATTTCTTAGCTGCAGTGTAAAGGGCAGAGAAGAAGGGTTATACTCTGATTCTGGGCAACATTGGACACAACAATGTTGTCAGGTGCTGTATGTAAAATAGAACCCTCTCTTGGTTAGTAGCTAAGTTGTGTCTGACTCTTTCGAGACCCCATGAACTGTAGCCCACCAGGCTCCTCTGTCCATGGGATTTTCCAGGCAAGGATACTACAGTGGGTTGCCATTTCCTCCTCCAGAGGATCTTCCCAACCCAGGGATCAAACCCGTGTCTCCTGCATTGGCAGGCAGGTTCTTTACTGCTGAGCCACCAGGGAAGACCACAGTTCCCTCTGCCACTTGCTGTTCAAAGCTAGTCCTGGAAACCAGCACAGTAACATGTACTGTTAGACACTCTGCCTGTTACATATTCTTTTGGGGTAAAGGCATTTTAAGCCATTAAAGATCTACACCTCCAGATTGGGAGCAAATGTTTCTACATAGATACCAAGGCTAATAGCTAAGGCCACTCATTTGCAGATGTAGCAACAAACACCATACATGATGTAGCACATGAGCAGCTCAGGGCAGGGATGTAATTACAGCAGAGGTGTAGAAATTGGGTTTCAGCTTGCAGCAGTTTCTCTCACCAAATCCAATCCCTGCCAAGTCCCCTGTCTGCTTTTAAAGGATGGTTGTTAATTTCTGATTTTTATTTTGCCCAACTTTGTTCCTTGGCACATTTCATTTGTCCCACCTCTGTGTCAAAAGGAAGTGTACAATCAGCCCTGCATTTTCAGAATCCATATAGCCACACACTGGCTTTCTCTTCTTTCATTTACCAGTCCTCAACCGCACCCACAAAGGCACAGATAAATCAAACTTGACTATTCTACGGAATTCCCTGGTGGTCCAGTGGTTAGGACTCCATGCTTCTGATGCAGGAAGTACAGGTTCTATTCCTGGTCAGGAGACTAATATCCCACATACCATGGTGCAAGATCAAGAAGTAAAAACAAGACAGAACAAAACTTGACTACCCTAATTTGGAAAGCTGTCAACCCTTGTTCTATACAATGTTGTTTTAGGTTAAATGATGCCAAGTGGTTATATGTGTGTAAGAGTATTAATAAACACTATTTTTGTGTTTATATGTTTTTCAATTTATAAAATGCTTTCACATTCATTATCTCATTTTAACGGAAGATTTTAAAAAATTTAAAAAAATAGTAAAATTAAAAAATAAAAAAATAAAAAAGCAAGATAAGTATTATTTTCAGTTTTTTCGTAGAATTATTATTAGCATTAGCATATATTCGCTACTTTTCTTCTTTAAAAAAGCTCCTCTATTCTTTGGGAATGGAGAGAAGATGGAGGGTGGGGTGTGTGTGTGTGTGTGTGTGTGTGTGTGTGTTTGAGCCTAAAAGAGCAGAAGAATAAAAAATGCAAGGTCAAAAAATAACATGAAATATGCATGACCGAAAGTTTTGTTCAGCAAAATACCCAACCAAATTAAAAGCATACATAAATAAAAAACCAGAGATGGAAAAGTGGGAATGAGATTGTCAAAGTGAGGGTAATAGAAGAGTTCATCTCTTTTATCGTGTTACATTGGAATGTATGTATTTAGGTGGGTGCAGTTCTAACTTTATAGTGCAAATAAATGATCTGGTAAAAATTACAGTCCTCCTGGGCTGAAACTGATGTTTATTGATTAGTTAATATTGTGTGGACAGTTTATTTCCTGTACATTATGCTACTTAGCAAAGCGGTGATCTCTGTGGCAGGAAATGAGACATAGAAAAAACAAGATGGAACAGCTGGACTTGAGCGTTTATGTGTGGGAGGGAAGTCAGTGGAAGCAAACTTAATATATCCTTAGGTCAGCCCAGTGATTGCAAAATCAAACAAGTGAAGTCCATAAAATCAAAGTGTAATGAGTGTACTTGTGATGGGAGAGTGGGAGTTTATACAGTGACAACTGGGTCTCAACAGTAGAAGTGTTAAGAGTGCAGCGTTTGGTTCTGACCCCAGCCCTGCTGCTTGGGAAGTCTGTGATCTTGGACAAGTCACTTAAACTTGCACAAGTTCAGTTTTCAAGTGTAGGAATGGCTTTTTATTAGAACAAAGGAGGCAGTTTTCTCAAGTTACTCAGGATCGTGCCTGGGGGCATCGTATAAATTGCGCTTACCCAGCCCAACTGCTGGTTAAGTTTTCTTCTACATCCTTTGCATGTATTATGTTATCAAATCCTCGCAACAACTCCTTGAAACAAGTGTTATTATCCTCATTTTACACATGTAACTGAGGCACAGAGAAGGTAGGAAACTTGCCCAAAGTCACACAGTGGTTGTAAGAGGTGAAGCTGGCATTCCAGCCCAGGTTGCCAGACTCTGTGGTCTGTGATCTTAGCCATGATTCCATATTTCCTCTCCCAGTAGTTTGTAGAATAAAAAAAAATGCAGAGTGTGTTGAGAAGAAGTCCTGGAAGATGACATAGTGAGTAGCAGTATCAAGGATCTCTCACCCCAAATTTCAATGGAAATGTTTTGAAGTAGTTCCAAACAATGAAGGTGTTCAACAGGAACCAGTTCCCAATACCACCACCAAATCTAGATTTTCCAGTCGTGAACCTGCTGTTATGAACATTGTTTAGATGGGGTAGAGAAGAAACCTTCTGCTGCCTGCCATGTTCTCAACCACTGGATTCTATACCATTAGAGAGTATATTTTAAAGAGGCCCCCAAATGAGACCTGATTGGTGGCCTCATAAGGAAACTTGTGAGAGGAGGTTTTAAGTGGTGTCTACTTCACCTGTCCTGAAACACAAGATACAGCTTGCTCCTGTTAGCTCCACACTGAGGGGGATTTACCTGGAGGCCATTTGTCTGGGGTTTAAGTATCCCAATATGTGTAACAGCGGAGACAAGAAAGCATGTTAGCAGTGTTAATATCAAAGCTAGTAGAATCTTGCATGCATGCATGCTCAGTCACTAAGATCTGACTCTTTTGTGACCCCATGGACTGTAGCTCACCAGGCTCCTCTGTCCATGGGATTTGCCAGGCAAGAATACTGGACTGGGTAGGCATTTCCTTCTCTAAGGGATCTTCCCAACCCAGGGATGGAACCATGTCTCCTGCTTGGGAGACATTTTCTTTACCACCAGCACCACCTGGAAAGTCTCAAAAATAAATATTAAAAAATGTACAAAGAAAACAATAGCCCTATAGATTTGTAAGAAGAAATTGAAGCAAATAAAACTGTTATGAAGACTTGAACACACTTAGTAGGAACTAAGTCATGTTACATTAACAGGTATTATTGAGCATTGCATTTTGAGGGAACGTACTGTCTTTTCAAACATTTATGGACCATTTACAAAAACTGATTCTGTGCTAGACTCCAAATAAGACTAAAAAACCCCAAAGCTCAGTAAAACAGAAACCGTTAGTAGAGACCTCGCCCTGCAGCTGCGCCCGTCCATTCTTTGCTCCCTCCCATTACAGAAGAACAAGTGTTCGTCTTCCTTTCCAAGGCTAATTAATCCCTCCATCTGCGTCCTGGATTCCAGCCCCCTCTGCTTCCTCAGAGATCTCACCCCACCTATCGTCTCTCTCCTTTATCCTCTCTCTCTGTCTCCTTTTCCCATCAGGGTTAAATGTGACCAGATCTCTTCCATCTTAAATGGAAGTATAATTTGCAAAATATATGTGTGTGTGTGTATGTGTGTATATATATGTGTGTATGGATAAGATATATATATCTTCCCTGGGCGCAACAGTTAAGAATCCATCTGCCAATGCAGGAGATGCAGGTACAACCCCTAGGCTGACAAAATCCCTTGGGAAAGGAAATGGCAACCCACTCCAGTATTCTTGCCTGGGAAATCCCATGGACAGAGGAGCCTGACAGGCTACAGCCCATGGGGTTGTAAAAGAGTTGCACACGACTTAGCAACTCAACAACATATATATTTTACATAATTATATACATAATATAGGTGTATATGTATGTAGATCTTTTAAACTCTCCACATCTCCGGCTGCCACCCTAATCTTTCACTTAGCTTTATTGACAACTTTTGGAAAAACTGTTTACATTTCCTGTGTCTCCTTTTTTGTCATTTATTCCTCAGATGGCAGCCTCCTGTGCTTACTGCCCAGTTGATACTGTCTTTATGAATCCCATTAGCAAGCTTTTTACTGCTTCATCCAAAAGGCACTTGAAGCCCCAGTGGAGGACCATTTAGTGCTGCTGGCCCTCCCTCTTTAAAATTCTCTTTCTCATTAGGGTTCTCCCTCTATTTCTGGTCAGACCTAGAATTGTGCCTTTCTGCAGAATGGTGGAGAAATCCTGAAAAGTTGTGACTGTAGAACCACCCTGCTTCCTGTCCTAAAGACCTGGAGTTTTCCCTTACTCTGCCCTGGTTCAGTGCTGTTGGAAACACAGCTCACAGATGCTCCATAGCAGCATCACACAGAGGCTGCTGGATGGACACACTCTTGGGCTCCACCCTAACTAAGCTTGTGGGACAGGATTTCTGTGGGAGGAGCAGGAATCTGTGTTTTAATAAGTTCTCAAGGTAATTCTGGGAGGTGCTGCTCTGTAAAAGTACCACAAGGACATGAAATGTATCAAATATTAATATACTGTGGAGAGTTACAGAAGCTGACGGGAAGGAGAGAAGCTGACAGAAGCTGCAGTTTAGGAGAGACGGCATTTAAAACTTTACAGTGGAGATAAGTTTTCTGTAATCTAAGGATGTTAAATCCTTAGGTGAGGACTCTTACAGATTGCTGCCTTCCTAGCCATGCCCAGCTGCCCTGTAATATGCGTTCTCCGACAAGGTAGTATTGTAAGCAACTGGGGGTTCACTTCCCTCTACACAGCCATGTATTTCCCCCAGGTGTGAACCATCTGACTAAAATAAAGTGCCAGGATTTCTAGTCTGAGAGGTTTCACTTGAGTGTTCAACTGTCAGTGAATGGCAGTTGGAATGTGCGCACACACACACACACACATACACACACAGGATAAATGCTCCTCAAAGACACCACAGTTTAAGTTCACAAAGATTTTCTAAGAGAGCTACTTAGCCCAGTTGATCTACCCAAAGAGGATTTCTTAGGAAAGATTTCTTATTTATTATTTTCAAAACAATTTTCGTTACATAGATGTCTCTCTTGTTGTTATTGTTTAGTCACTCAGTCATGTTGACTCTACAACGCCGTGGACTATAGCCCGCCAGGCTCTTCTGGGCATGGGATTTTCTCAAACAAGAGTACTGGAGTGGGTTGACATTTCCTTCTCCAGGGGTTCTTCCTGACCCAGAGATTGAACCCGGGTCTTCTGCACTGGCAGGTGGATTCTTTACCGCTGAGCCACCAAGGAAGCCCTGGCCCGTGTAGCTATTCTGTGAAAAAGCCTCCGTAACAGTCCTTCTCAACAGATGTGTCTCTTATTTAGACCATTTATTTGCTCATAATATTGACTTTGTAAGGTGTTCATCCCATTTGTCTTATAGGATTTCTCATCTTCTGGGTTTATCTGATTGCCACTTTATTTGTGGATCTCTCTCAATATTTCCTATAAACAGAGCACTGAGATCCAAGGCTTGATTGGAACTGGACTGGACATCTGTTTAGGTAGGAACAGGTCAACCATGGTACAAAGTGCTTTATGTTGCATCACATCAGGAAGTCTGTGACATAGTAGTGTTGAGTTTGATCAGTGGTCTAAGGTGGGGAAACATTGATCACTATCTTATGCAGATCCGTGTTTCCTTATAAGAAACCTACAGAATGTTATCTCAAGGTGTTAAATATTCTGTTTTGCAATAGTTTCTCACATGGGGTTTAGCATCTATTGTTGACCCTTGCTTGAAATAGTGCTTATTCTGGGGTTTGGTTACAAATGGCAATTTTCTAATGCTTTCCTTACCTCTATATTTACTTTCTGATATTCTTCTGTAAAGAAGCTCCCCAGTCTTTTTTGTTTTTCATTTCTCACTCTGTATTCAGAGATTTTTTGTTTTATGTTTTGTCGTATTATAGACACTATTCATCTGGGGCTGCATATTGTCCAAAATGTGGCCAGTGGGGAGCAGTTCCAGCTGAACCCTTTTGACATAATTCCTTTGGAGTTTAAACACTGCTTTGTGTTATGAGACAACAACAGGGTGTTCTAGGTTCACTTTGAATTTTTTTTCCTTCTCCAGACCTAGAATTGCCTGTGTTTTTTTTTTTTTTTTTTTTGAAGTCTTGATTCTTTTTAGTGGGGAATGCTATTTAGAGCCCAAGACTTAGGCAATATTTATTGTCACTGGGGAATCTTTGCTTCCAAGCCATTTCATTGCAGAGAACTTTGAAACTATAGAAGAAAGAAAAATGAAGACCATGTATCTGTGGACCTATTTAAAGCTTATTTTATGATTTCCTTGTTTTTAATCATTTTAAAATAGAGGTATTTCTCACAGAAGTCACCAAATAAAAAGTTAAATTGTCTGTACTGTATATTCATCAACAAAATATTATTTATTGTCCTTTGGATTTTGGCCAGCCTCAGCTTATTAAGAATTGTCATTCTGACTCCATTTGGAGATCCTTGTCACTCTCTATTACTGGAGATGCCATCATAAAACCTGAAGCCACTGGAAAATTTCCTAAATAATTTTAAAAAATCATAAGAAAAGATACATTTTTTATTATATAAAATTGGAAAATATAGAACAAAGCATAAAAAGCACATTATGTATGATGTTGGCTATGGGTATGTCATATACGCCCTTTGTTATTTTGAGATATGTTCTTTCTATGCCTAATTTGTTGAATTCTTATCATTATTGAATTTTGTCAAATGGTTTTTCTGTATCTATTGAGATGGTAATAAGATTTTTCTTTTATTCTATTAACATAATGTATTATATTGATTGATTCATATTTGATGAACTGTCCCACTCCTTACATCCCAGGAGTAAAGCCCACTTGATCATGGTGTATGATCATTTAAAGTGCTGCTGAAGTTGGTTTGCCAGTATTTTATTGAGACTTGTTGCATCTATATTCATTAGGAAATTGGTCTTTAGTAATTTTTTTCTTCTTGAATTTTAAGTAGTTATATTATCTACAACTAAGGTTTTAAATTTTTTTATTTCCAATATATATTCCTCTAATTTATTTTCTACTTACACTGACAAAGATAAGAGTGTGGGGGAAAATTATGATAATTTTTGTTGTGTTCCTAACCATGGTGGAAATAATTCTAATATTTCACCATTAAATCTGCTTATGGCTTCTGATTCTTTATTAAACTGAGGGTGTTTCTTTCTGTCCCTCGTTTTAAAAGGAATCTTATTGTAATGCATGTTGAATTTTGTCAGATACCTTTTTATATTCATTAAAATGTTCATAATATTTAACTCACTTGATTTGTTAATATAACCAGTTATATTAATACTTTTACTGATGCTGAATCATTCATTTTTATAATATACTGTATTTAGTTATGATGTGTGATCCTTAAGATAGAGTTCTGAAATTTATTTGCTTTGTTGTATTTATTATTTTTACATCCATAGTAATAATTAATTTTAGTTCACATATTTATTTATGTGATCTCTGTGTTTGGTTTGGGTATCAGTTATTTTAGCTGGTATTCACTAACTGGGAAGCTTTCAGTTTCCTATTATCTGCAACTTACTTGTTTGCTTAAGGTTTTGCAAAACTCATCCAGCAAAGCATTTTGGCCCTGGTCCTTTATTTTCTTTTTTTCCTCTGTAAATAATGTTTTTAGCTTTTTAAAAAATTGTGTTTTAAAAGTAACTCATTGGTGCATTTTTATTATAGAAAACTCAAAATATATAGAACTGTTTCCATTCAGGCACTCCCAGAATTCTTTTCTTTCCTGGGAGGAAACCACTGTCAATGGTTTGATGAGAGAGAATGGAGAGTTATTATTTAGTGGATTCAGACTTTCAGTTTTGCAAAATGAGAAAAGTTCTAGAGATAGATTGTGATAATATGTCTTACCCCATCCCCTGCCAAAAGCCATCCTACTTTCTGCCTTTATGAACTTAACATACCTCATATAAATGGAATCATACATATCCCTTTGTGACTAGTGTATTTCACTTAGCATAGTATCTTTGTGGTTTATCTATGTGTCATAGCATGTGTCAGAATTGTCTTACTTTTTAAAAAAAATACTTACATTTTTTTTTTCATTTTGGCCACTCCAGACCTTTGTTGCAGCATGCCGGCTTTCTCTAGTTGCAGTATGTGGTATGTAGGTTTCTCTTGTTGTAGCGCATCAGCCCTAGAGCACATGGACTCAGTAGTTGCAGTGAGCTGACTTAGTTGATTTGAGGCATGTGGGATCTTAGTTCCCCCACCAGGGACTGAATCTGCATCCCCTGCACTTTAAGGCAGATTCTTAACCACTGGACCACAAGAGAAGTCCTAGAATTGCCTTACTTTTTAATGTTGAAAAATATCCCATTGTATAATATTTACCACATGATAGCTTTCCACTCATCAATGAATGGACACTTAGGTTGATTTCATCTTTGGCTGAAATAATGCTGCTGTGAATGTGCATGTGCAAATATCTGTATGAATCCCTGATTTCAGTTCTTTGGGGTATACCCAGAAGTAGAATTGCTGAATCATGTTGTAACTCTATATTTAATGTTTTGAGTAACTGTTTTCCATAGTGATTGAAAAATTATTTTATATTTCCATCAGCTGTTCACAAGGGTTCTAATATCTTCACATCCTGACCAACACTTGTTATTTTGTTTGTTTGTTTGTTTTAATAATGGCCATCCTAGTGAGTATGACGGAGAAGGCAATGGCATCCCACGGACGGAGGAGCCTGGTAGGTTGCAGTCCCTGGGGTCGCAAAGAGTCGGACACAACTGAGCGACTTCACTTTCACTTTTCACTTTCATGCACTGGAGAAGGAATGGCAACCCACTCCAGTGTTCTTGCCTGGAGAATCCCAGGGATGGGGGAGCCTGGTGGGCTGCTGTCTATGGGGTCACACAGAGTCGGACATGACTGAAGCGACTTAGCAGCAGCAGTGAGTGTGAAGTGATATCTCTTTGTGGGTTTGATTTGCATTTCCCTAATGATTAGTGATGTTGAGTCTGTTTCTTTGTGCTCATTGGCATTTGCATAGCCTTTTTGGAAAAATGTCTATTCAAGTCCTTTGCCCACTTTTTGAATTGGGGTGATTTTTGTTGTCATTGTTGTTGGGTTGTAGAAACTCTGTATCTGTTCTGAATATTAACCCCTTATTTGGTACATGATTTACAGATATTTTCTCCCACTGCATACCTTGCCTTTTCACTCTGTTGATAGTACCCTTTGACGTGGAAAAGTTTAATTTTGATGGAGTCCAGTTTATATTTTTCATTTGTTACCTATGGTTTTGACATCATATTCAAGAAATAGTTGGTTATTTAATTACTTTTTTACTTGCTTTTTTCTTTTTTTTTCCTGGAAAAGGAGATTCAAAGATGTTTAATTTAACTATTATGTTGTATACAGTTGTGAAAGTGAATGAAAAACAATTAGGCTCATCAACATGACTTGATTTCAAATAAACAGCATTGTTCAAAGAAAAGGAAATCACATAAGAATATACACATACGTATGTAGTTTCTTTTTATTTTAACCAAGGTCCCAAACAAGCAATATTAAGCAATATGCTGCTTAAGGATACATTCACAAATGATCCAATTACCAGGAACACAAAGGATTGTGCTTATCTAAGGTAACACTGGGTAAAAACATATATTAACTTGCTTTTTTCATGAATCAGTATATATGCTAGCAGTCTTTCCACATCCAGTAATGCGGTCTCCTATTGTTACTTTTATCAGTTGCAGAGTATTCCTTCAGGGCTTCCTAGATGATGCTAATGGTAAAGAATTCACCTGTCAATGCAGGAGATGCAGGAGACACAGGCTCAATCCCTAGGTTGGAAAGATCCTTAGCCTGGACGTATCACTGTGTATCTAACTCCTCCCAAAATAGTGAGCATTTAAATAGTGTTCATTTTTTTACATGTATGTGTGTCAAAAACAAACAAATATAAAATCAGGAAAGGATATTTATCACAGTGCTAGAAGTGATCTCTGGGCAGTTGGATTGGAAATAGCTTTATTTTGTCTGGAATGCTTTTTGAATTTTCTAATTTTAATAGTAAAAAGTATTTTTATTTGATAAAACTTATAAACAAGTCAATAAACATAGTGACATCCTTTGATTCAAGAACTTCACCCAGAGGCTGTCAAAAACTCTTCTCTGTAAGTTAAACAAAACACAACATCTGCTTGAAGTAATTCATATTGTTGATGATGTACTAATATCATTTAGTCATAGACTTGATCAAATAGGAGACTGGGGGATAGAATTTCATATACCCCTGGATTATTATGTGGTCATGAAAATTAATTTCAGAATGTGTGCTAAGTTGCTAAGTTGCTTCAGTCGTGTCCGACTCTGTGCGACCCCATAGACAGAAGCCCACCAGGTTCCCCCGACCCTGGGATTCTCCAGGCAAGAACACTGGAGTGGGTTGCCATTTCCTTCTCCAATGCATGAAAGTGAGAAGTGAAAGTGATGTCGCCCAGTCCTGTCTGACTCTTAGGAACCCCATGGACTGCAGCCTACCAGGCTCCTCCATCCATGGGATTTTCCAGGCAAGAGTACTGGAGTGGGGTGCCATTGCCTTCTCCTCAGAATGTGTAACAGCATGAAAAAAAAATCTGTTTTTTTTTTTCAGGGGCCAGGGGCCCCTGATTTCCATTAAATAATTATCTTGGCCAGGTATTGTCAACACATTTTGGCAGAGAACCATGTAGTAAGTGTATTAGTCTTTGTGAGCTGTATTGTCTTTGTTACAGTTACTCACCTCTGCCTTTGTAGGGCACAAGCAACCTCAAATGAATGAGTATGATCTTAGGGCCCTAGTTTGTGGACTCACTCAAGTTGATCAGTGCATTTATTTAAATTTTTCTTTAATATTTTTAAAAAATAGATTGGCCGAAGAATTCCTTCAGTTTTTTTAAAGTAAAAGAAACATTTCTTATTTTCACCAGGAAGTTTATTGAATAATGTATTCACCATTTTGTTCCACTACTTTCTTCCATTTTTTCAGGCAATTTCATAATACCATATTCTCAGAACTTCTAATCTTTTAGAGCAGAGAACTGTTCTAGGTGCTTTTTACAGTCTTCCAGGGAATTGAAAAATTTTCCCTGAAGCTAGTATCATAAAGACCAAATTGAAGGGACATCCGAAGCAGCAGTGTCTGGTGAATATGGCGGATGAGTCAGAACTTCCCAGCCAAGATGTAACAGTTTTTGCCTTAGTCATCAAAGAAACATGCACTCTTACATTATCCTGATGGAAGATTATGGGTTTTCTGTTGACTAATTCAGGACACTTTTCATCGAGTGTTGTCTTCAATTGGTCTAATGGGAGCATTACTTGTTGGAATTAATCATTTGGTTTTTTCAAAGAAGCTCATGATAGAGGACTGCCTTCCCATTCCACCATATCACCCAATATCACCTTCTTTGGATGAAGATCAGCCTTTGGTGTTGTTGATGGTTTCTTTTCCCTTGCCCCGTGATATCTTCTGTTCCACATTATTGTATAGCATCCCTTATTTATTGCCTGTCACAATTTGTTTTTAAAAATGGGACTTTTTGTTACATTTAAGAGAATCATATGCAGAGTCAAGAAGATTCTTTTTTGCTTAACTTATGTGGAACCCAAACATCAAAATGATTAACATAACTAAGCTGGTGCAAATGATTTTCAACACTTGATTTGGATATTTGAGTATGTTGGTTATCTCTGTGTGGTATAACATAGATTATTCTCAATAACTCTATTTGATTGCTATCAACTTTAACTGATCTACTGGATCATGGAACATTGTCCAGCTAGAAATTTGAGCACGAAACTTCACAAACCACTTTTGACACATTCAGTTAATCACAGCACCTTCTCCATACACTGCACAAATCGTTTTTTGCTTCTCAGTTGTGTTTTTACCTTTCTTGAAATAATATATAAAGCATTATATGCTGAAAATGTTGCTTTTTTTCTTCCATCTTTATTATTAACATGGCTACACAAAAATTTACCAGTTTTGTAAGTTATTTTTTTAAATGCACACTGATATGACAGCTGTCTTAATACAGTCTAGAAAAATAGTTTCTAATGAAGTTAAAGACAACTAAGCACTACTAGAGCCATCTTACACAGAAAACGAATGTTTTGGCCAACCCAATATTTATATGAAATTATGTGCATATATTAATATGTCTTAGACACAATAGCCATTTTCTGAAGGATTTCCTGACTGAAGATGGAAATGAAATACAATTAAGAACACTTCATACATGCCCTTAGTTTTGATTGAGTTGCTTATTTCAATGGGCCTTTAGTGCAGAAGTTTTATTACATTTGTCTTGTGTTCTTTCCTAGGGGAAGAAAATGTAATTGCTGTTCCTTTGGGAAGTCGAAGTGTGAGAATTACAGTGAAAGGACCTGCACATCTCTGTAAGCAAGATTTAATCTTAACATTTTCCTTCTTTTCTGAAAGCTTATTTAGTAAAGAAAATGTATGTATGTATATATATATACACACTTCTTTGTATTAATGAATGGGTCAACATCTTAATGGTTTTGCTTATCACCTTGAAATAGTCTAGGTCTTCCCAGGTGGATCAGTGGTAAAGAATCCGCCTGCCAATGCAGGAGCCTCAGGAGATGTGACTTTGATCTTTGGGTCAGGAATATCCCGTGGAGAAGGGAATGGCAATCCACTCCAGTATTCTTACCAGAGAAATCCCATGGACAGAGGAGCCTGGTGGGCTACAGTCCATGGGGTCGCAAAAGAGTCAGACACAACCGAGCCCCCTGAAATAGCCTATATCTCTAGGGAATGATCTATGACCCTGATTTTTTTGGTTCTCATGTCCTAGTGGGAAATATACCAGTTTGGGATTAATCCTTTCACAGGAGAAGAAATCAAGTTATATGTGAAATGAACTATTTTTTATGTGGAGAGTAAACTTAGATTCAAGAGTCTTCTGGAGATCTCAACAGTTTGGGATAAAAAATAGCAAAACAAAATTTAAAACACAGAGCTGCATCAGTGAATAAAGCTGACAAGTACAAGTTCTGTTGACAGCGCATCATAGCCTAGATCTAGTGGGCACTGAAAGTAAACACTGGTTTCCCAGAATCCTAAGAGTTTGAAACAATAAAGGGTTGGGATTGTATGTTTCTTTGGTCAAAGTCACATGGCATCTCCTCTGTCTTAGCTTTTCTGGTCTCTCTGCGGTGGTTTAGTTGATAAGTTGTGTCCAGCTCTTGCGACCCCATGGACTGTAGCCCACCAGGCTCCTCTGTCCATGGGATTCTCCAGGCAGGAATACTGGAGTGGGTTGCCATTTCCTTCTCCAGGGGATCTCCCGACCCAGGAATCAAACCTGTGTCTCCTGCATTGCAGGCAGATGATTTACCAACTGAGCTATGAGGGAAGCCCTTTCTGGTCTCTTGGGACCCAAATAAACTGGGAATACCGAAGTTTGTATATTTCTCTCCCAGGGTTTCCTGTGGCCATGCGAAGCACTTTCTTAGACTTTTTCTGGGGAAGTTGAGTCTCTGCCAAGACTGGGTCTCTGGCCTTGAAGAAGCTCACTGTGTTCAGCTCTATCTTTCTGTAAAAAGTACAAAACACTAAGTAGTTATAAATATAGCTATTTTAAAACTGCACAAATCAAGGTCCACTGGATTAAAATGCTGGATATTTTGCCTTTTTGTTTCTCCTGAGCCACTATCTTAGATTTTCAAGTCGTAAGAATTTCTCAGGGCCACAGCGTCATACATATTCTGTACTTTCAAGTGCTATGTGCATGTGTGTGTATGTGTTTGTATATTTTAGATTTAGTACTGATATTCTAACCAGCAATGTCCTTTGAGGAATGTTTATATCAAAATGTGTTTGTCACCAAGGATATAGATTAAAAATCTTAAAAAAAAAAAAAAAAAATTCCATAGTACATTAGGGCCTAAATTAGGGAAGGAAGAGAATATGTTTAGGACAATGAGAGTGAGCCATTATTGGAAAGTCTTTTTGTAACCCTACTTTATTGTATGAATTATGACTAAAATAGTGTGACTGATTTAAAATATTAAAATGTTTACAACCATATAATGGTCAGTTCACTTAAGGCTTTCTCTAGAATGATGCATCAAAACATTTCTTAAGGCTTCTTCTTAAAATGGCTTAAAGCCCACCAGAGCTCTTCCTTTTTTAAAATTTATTTATTTGGCTGTGCCAGGTCTTAGTTGTGGCACGTAGGATCTTTAGTTGTGGCATGTGGGATCTAGTTCCCTGACCAAAGATGGAACCTGGGCGCCTGCATTGGGAGCACAGCGTCTTAGCCACTGGGCCACCAGGGGAGTCCCAGCCCACAACTCGATGAGAATAAATCTTCATCCTTGTAAATGCCAACTTGATGTTTGAAAACAGGTGAAAATCATTTAGATCTGTGAATGATTTGAATGATCACATTGTAAAATAGCATTTTGGTTCAAAACTATGAAGTACTGAATATTCAGTTCAGTTCACTCACTCAGTCATGTTGACTCTTTGTGACCCCATGAATCACAGCACGCCAGACCTCCCTGTCCATCACCAACTCCCGTAGTTCACCCAAACTCATGTCCATCGAGTCAGTGATGCCATCCAGCCATCTCATCCTCTGTCGTCCCCTTCTCCTCCTGCCCGCAATCCCTCCCAGCATCAGAGTCTTTTCCAATGAGTCACCTCTTCACATGAGGTGGCCAGAGTATTGGAGTTTCAGCTTTAGCATCATTCCTTCCAAAGAACACCCAGGACTGATCTCCTTTAGGATGGACTGGTTGGATCTCCTTGTAGTCCAAGGGACTCTCAAGAGTCTTCTCCAGTATCACAGTTCAAGAGCATCAATTCTTCGGCACTCAGCTTTCTTCACAGTCTAACTTTCATATCCATACATGACCACAGGAAAAACCATAGCCTTGACTAGACAGACCTTTGTTGGCAAAGTAATGTCTCTGCTTTTTAAATATGCTATCTAGGTTAGTCAGAACTTTCCTTCCAAGGAGTAAGCATCTTTTAATTTCATGGCTACAATCACCATTGACAGTGATTTTGGAGCCCCAAAAAATAAAGTCTGACACTGTTTCCACTGTTTCCCCATCTATTTCCCATGAACTGATGGGACCAGATGCCATGATCTTCATTTTCTGAATGTTGAGCTTTAAGCCAACTTTTTCACTATCTAACTTTCATATCCATACATGACCACAGGAAAAACCATAGCCTTGACTAGACAGACCTTTGTTGGCAAAGTAATGTCTCTGCTTTTTAAATATGCTATCTAGGTTAGTCAGAACTTTCCTTCCAAGGAGTAAGCATCTTTTAATTTCATGGCTACAATCACCATTGACAGTGATTTTGGAGCCCCAAAAAATAAAGTCTGACACTGTTTCCACTGTTTCCCCATCTATTTCCCATGAACTGATGGGACCAGATGCCATGATCTTCATTTTCTGAATGTTGAGCTTTAAGCCAACTTTTTCACTCTCCTCTTTCTTTTTTATCAAGAAGCTTTTTTAACAAGCTTTTTAGTTCCTCTTCACTTTCTGCCATAAGGGTGGTGTCATCTGCATATCTGAGGTTATTGATATTTCTCCCGGCAATCTTGATTCCAGCTTGTGCTTCTTCCAGCCCAGCATTTCTCATGATGTACTCTGCATATAAGTTAAATAAGCAGGGTGACAATATACAGCCTTGACGTACTCCTTTTCCTGTTTGGAACCAGTCTGTTGTTCCATGTCCACTTCTAACTGTTGCTTCCTGACCTGCATATAGGTTTCTCAAGAGGCAGAACAGATGGTCTGGTATTCCCATCTCTTTCAGAATTTTTCACAGTTTCTTGTGATCCACACAGTCAAAGGCTTTGACTTAGTCAATAAAGCAGAAATAGATGTTTTCCTGGAACTCTCTTGCTTTTTCCATGATCCAGTAGATGTTGGCAATTTGATCTCTGGTTCCTCTGCCTTTTATGAAACCAGCTTGAACATCTGGAAGTTCACGGTTCACATATTGCTGAAGCCTGGTTTGGATATTCATAGCAGTATAATTCATAATAGCCAAGATATGAAAACAGCCCAAATGTCCATTAACAGATGAATGGGTAAATAAAATGTGGCATATGTAGAATATTATTTGACTATAACAAAGAATGAAGTCCCTGACATGTGCTACAATAGATGTCTCTGTGCTCAGTCATGTCCGAGTCTTTTTGACCCTGTGGACTGTAGCCTGCCAAGCTCCTCTGTGCATGGGATTCTCCAGGCAAGAATACTGGAGTGGGCTACCATTTCCTACTCCAGGGGATCGTCCCTACTTAAAAATGGAAACAAGTCTCATATCTCCTGCAATGGCATGCATTTACTTTATGACTAGCACCACGGGAAGACGGCTACAATAGATAAGATCTTTGAAAACATTGTGCTAAGTGAAAGAAGTGAGTCACAAAAAGGTCACATATTATTAATATATGATTGTCTTTATATAAAGTGTCCAGTGTAAGCAAATCTAAGGAGACAGAAAGCTGGTTAGCACTTGCGTAGGGCAAGGGTGAGTTGGGTTGGTGGCAGGTCTGGGGACTGTTAATGGATATGGGGTTTCTTTGGAGGAGTGGTGACAAAAATGTTCTAAACTTAGATTGTGGTGATAGTGTCACAATTCTGTGAATATGCTGAAACCACAAAACTGTATTTTAAATGAGTGAATTTTATGGCATGTGAATTTTACAGCATATCAAAAAGATATTTTAGGAAATAAAAATATGCAATGACTGGGCCTGATTTGCTCATGATACTAAAGACATTTCTTTAAAATTCATCTCTAAAGAGAGCTTAAGAAGCTTAAAAAGCAGAATAAGTAGGCAGTAAACAGGTTTAGTAAAGATGAATACTTTGAGGTAAAATACTCATTTACATACATACCTGTTCTGGCATATTAAATATAACTTTAATACGCAAGACTGGCACTGTCCCAAGAACAGAGCTCAAAAATATTCCCATTTCTCCAAAGGTGATAAGATCTCTTGCTTGGAGTATTTTTCTATGTGAACATTCTCAAAACTGGCTCAGAAGTGTTTCTGAAAGTTGCCTTTCTCTGCCAGTGAAGAGAATGAACTGGCTTCATTTACAAAGGAATTAGTTAGCATTTCTTAACATCTTAATATAGATGTGGCTTTATTTTCTTGATTTGTACAAGAGTTTTCTTAATTTTATTCCAAAGATATAGTCCTGAAATTAAGCTGACTTTGCAGTAATAAATCATTCTTTTTAAGATCTGTATTAAGTGTCACCCTCAAAAAGGCACATCATTAAAAACTGAGGACACTCAGTAACATAATGTTAGTCTCTTTGCTGTGGAATTTAATTACATAATATCCATCTTGCATATTGCCTCGAGGTGATTAGAGCCTGAATTTCCAGTCCTTCTGCAAGCTTGGCTTCAGTATTATATCAAGAACACAGCTCCAGATTTCCCTAAAATTTCAAAAATGGAAATAATAAGAGGGTTATTGCAAAAGGGATTTTACTGAAGCAAAACTTCAACATGAAATATGTTGACTGGCAATAAACTGGAGAAGGCAAGATGCCGTGAACTGAAAACCTCCATTATTGATCGTAAGAATTGTTTTTTGTTTTTGTCATCTGAATGCTGTCTGATGACCTTATACAGTAAGTTCCTTACATACAAACGAGGTCCATCCTAAGAGTGTTTTATAAGTCCAACAAAGTTACCCTAGGTACCCAGCTAACACAATTGACCGTTGTACCAGCTACATCACTGCTATTATATGCTTGCTTCGGGACATCCTGGGCTTGAAATAAAGATGCTGTACTACTCTACTTGCACACATGATGATCACTTGTAGAGGATGCACACATGTGACAATGTACACCAGACATGTGAACTAACTTATTGATTAGACATGCGAGCACACATTCTGATCTCTGAAAGTTTGCAACTTGAAGGTTTATATTTAGGGGACTCACTGTATAGAAATGTATAAATATAAGCATGAGCATAATGACTCATCAAAGGAAATGAATGCTGAGTAAAGTGTGCATACACTATAAAATACAACTCAAAGCATAAGTTTGATGTATTTATAACCAAGGAAGCCATGCTAAATGCTCATTACATGCTTACCTAACAATACTTTGTGGCCTTCTTAAAATTTGAGACCTCTTGGGGTAATTAGCATGACCCTGTCTCTTTCGAAAGAAGCCTGGACTGATTCTTCTCAGGGCAGGCCTTTCAGCTAGAAGCAGTTAGGAGCAGTCGTCATCTTTCTAGTTATTTCTTCTAAAAATAACTAATATGGGTCAAAATAGGTAAAGGTACTATTGTAGACTTGAGTTGTGAAGATTTGGGGATAAAAGAGCATCTTGGTTTCTGATCCTCTTTTTTTTTTCCTGGTATGTAATTTTATTTATTCTTCTGACAACACTAACTTCATTCTTCAGAGTAAGCAGCAGAAGATAAGGGGATTTCCAATATATTTCTTTGTTAAGCCAGCTAACAAATGCCAAAGCTTGTTTGTATCTTTCTTTAAGATTTCATGTAAGTGATATCATAGGATATTTCTCTTTCATCTATTTGACTATGCATAGCATTTCTTCCTTGACTCTTCTCTGCAACCCCAGTCATTTAAGCCTGAAGAGGAGAAAAAAGGAAGCAGCAGCAGCAGGAAAAGAGGCTGTTATCCTCTGCCTTTTGCAGTGTGGAAGCGTTTATACATTTCCTGGGGTCTTTACCCAGCACTAGCTGTCCTACTATAGGAACACAGAGGGTCCTTGAGAGCTCTGAGGATTGAAGGGCTATGAGTGGAGTTCTCATGAGCTGTAGATTGCACATCACAGTGTAAGCCTGCAGCACATTCACCGGGTGTTGGACCTTAATTTGAAAAAATAGCACTGGCTAACAAACACATGAAAAGATGCCCAACATCACTCATTATCAGAGAAATGCAAATCAAAACCACAATGAGGTACCATTTCACGCCAGTCAGAATAGCTGCTATCCAGAAGTCTACAAGCAATAAATGATGGAGAGGGTGTGGAGAAAAGGGAACCCTCTTACACTGTTGGTGGGAATGCAAACTAGTACAGCCACTATGGAGAACAGTGTGGAGATTCCTTGAAAAACTGGAAATAGACCTGCCATAGGACCCAGCAATCCCACTGCTGGGCATACACACTGAGGAAACCAGAATTGAAAGAGACACTTGTACCCCAATGTTCATCACAGCACTGTTTATAATAGCCAGGACATGGAAGCAACCTAGATGTCCATCACCAGATGAAAGGATAAGAAAGCTGTGGTACATATACACAATGGAGTATTACTCAGCCATTAGAAAGAATACATTTGAATAAGTTCTAATGAGGTGGATGAAACTGGAGCCTATTATACAGAGTGAAGTAAGCCAGAAAGAAAAACACCAATACAGAATACTAATGCATATATATGGAATTTAGAAAGATGGTAATGATAACCCTATATGCGAGACAGCAAAAGAGACACAGATGTATAGAACAGTCTTTTGGACTCTGTGGGAGAGGGCGAGGGTGAGATGATTTGGGAGAATGGCATTGAAACATGTGTCATATCATATGTGAAATGAATCGCCAGTCCAGGTTTGATGCATGATACAGGGTGCTTGGGGCTGGTGCACTGGGATGACCCAGAGGGATGGGATAGGGAGGGAGGTGGGAGGGGGGTTCAGAATGGAGAACACGTGTACACCTGTGGCAGATTCATGTTGATGTATGGCAAAACCAATACAATATTGTAAAGTAATTAACCTCCAATTAAAATGAAGAAATTTATATTAAAATAAGAAAGAAAAATAGCATTGAAACCTGTACAGTACCATATGTAGAATGGATGACAAATGTGGGTTTGATACATGAAGCAGGACACCCAGGGCACTCTGGGACAGCCTGGAGGCATAGGGTGGGGAGAAGGTGGGGGAGGTGATTCAGGATGGGGGAGACATATTTATGGCTGATTCATGTTGATATATGGCAAAAACCATTACAATATTGTAATTATCCTCCAATTTAAATAAATAAATAAATAATTTAAAAATAACAACTTAAAAAACATATCCATAAATCAACACATTGTCTGAATTGTTGATTTTCAAAAACCCCTTTTCTGCCAATTACTTTTAAGAGGCATAGGCACTAAGGAGAAGCAAGTTTATCCCCCGTAAAAATGACGACTCCTGAAGAACAACACCGGCCTCTGCTTCACTGTGAGTTCATCACAGTGGCCTTGTTAATCTGAAGTGTCAGCAGTGTTGGGGTCCACAAACCATCAAAAGGTGGCTTCATCAGAGCGCTTCCCTTAGCTTTATTGACCACCCATTTCTGAATCAAGTCACGCAGTTGAGGTCCGGGTACCTGCTTTTGACCTCCTGTGTATGCAGCCAGGTTTTGTGACCCAGAGAGTGGGAAACCTTTTGAAATAATTGGAATAAAGATATTTTATGAGAAGTGGAGGAGAGAAGTAGTTTGGGTAATTCATATGCACTTGAAAACTGGTTTTGCACCTTGTATTCTCACATCTTCATCACTAAAGATCTTGGACACCATTGAAGTTAATAGAATGGACTCAGAATCAAAAACCAAAACCTCAGGGACTTCCCTGGTGGTCTGGTGGTTAAGACTCAGCATTACCAATGCAGGGACCATGGGTTCAGTCCCTGGTTGGGGAACTAAGGTCCCATATGCTGTATGCTGCTGCTGCTGCTAAGTCGCTTCAGTCGTGTCCGACTCTGTGCGACCCCATAGACAGAAGCCCAACAGGCTCCCCTGTCCCTGGGATTCTCCAGGCAAGAACACTGGAGTGGGTTGCCATTTCCTTCTCCATTGTGTGAAAGCGAAAAGTGAAGTGAAGTCGCTCAGTCGCATCCGACTTCCAGCGACCCCATGGACTGCAGCCTACCAGGCTCCTCCATCCATGGGATTTTCTAGGCAAGAGTACTGGAGTGGCTTGCTATGCTGTATAGCATGGCCTAAAAATAAATGAAAACAAAAGAACAACAAAATTGTTGAAAAAGAAAAATTAAAGGAGGCAGAAAATGCAGTAGATACTTGCATGCATGTGTGCTAAGTCACTTCAGTTGTGTCCAACTCTGTGACTCTATGCTCCTCTGTCCATCAGATTCTCCAGACAGGAATACTGGAGTGGGTTGCCATGCTCTCCTCTAGCGGATCGTCCCCACCCAAGGATCAGATCGAACCCAAATCTCTTTTATCTCCTGCATTGGCAGGCAGGTTCTTTACCACTAGCACCACGTGGGAAGCCCAAGTAGATAATTAAATAAACATTAAGAACAATGAAAATCAAATGAACAGATGGTTCAAAAGATAGATGTCATGTTGGTCTTCCCTTTCCCCAGATCGCCTTTTCAGATTCTGACCTCCCCCCCCACCCCCACCTGCCACCACCGCAGCCATAACTCTGCAACCAGATGGAGCTTGGCAAGCTATGATGCAGAAGGTCAGCTCAGTGGTAAAACAATCACTGCCCCAACACAGCCGCCGAATCCATCGGACACTACTTGAATTTAATCAAGTCACTTCAGGCTCGATCTCCGTCTAGAAACTTAGTGTTTTGTATGCCTTCTTCTTTGCAGTGATGGATTTTGCCCAACTTTATTTCATGTTTTGATATTTCCTGAATGCTCATGATTTTTTCCTCCTTTAATTTCAAGGTCGAATTCATCCAGTGTAGGGCCCTCTTACCATCTCTAGTTTCCCATCTCATTTTTACTGACAACTCGCTTTATAGCATTCAGTTTTATATCTTCACTGGAACTAGGAAATGAATTTAATCTCACACTTTCCAAAAATCTACTGCAGTCACGGAGATCAGGGCCAAAGTGGTTGGGGTTTTGTGTGCCTGAGAGTAGCCAGAATCATTTTTTGACCACTAATGACTCCTGCAGATCAAGGAGCCTGTGTCCAGTCTTTGAATTTTCCCAGAAAAGTTCCCAGCCTGCCTGTCAGGGATAATCAGGGATGTCTCCTAATGCCTGTTAAATAGTCTGTCCAGGGCACTTGAATTCCTGCAGTTGCTCCAGTGGCAGAGAGGGATCGGCCAAAAAAAAAAAAACCTGCCAAAGCACAGCAGCATGTGGGTTGCAGCCTTTTAAAACCAGATCATTTTGTTGCTTTTTATTAGACTGAATGGAGTTGTAGTTCTGTTGTGTCCTTTGTTCGAAATGGTTAAAGAACCACTGGATACCAGTGAGTCAAGCGTAGATTTCAGAGAAGAGGACCTGGGAGATAGTCTGCTCTGACTCCTCATTTTAGAAATAGGCCGTAAAAAGCCAAGGCAGTGAGTTAGGAGTAGAGCTGGAGCCGGAAATGCAGGTGAATCAGCTCCACTAAGTTTGGGAACATTTATGAAATGAAAGGAAAAAAAAAAAAGGAAAGGGAAAGAAATTATTTAAATAAAGTAGGAGTATTATTTTGGTTAAACCATCAGCAGTGTTATTTTAGAGATCAGAAAGAACTAGTGTTCATTTAAAACACAATGTGAGGGATGACCTTGTTGATCCAGTGGTTGAGATTCTGTGTTTCCAGTGCAGAGAGCATGGGTTCCGTCCCTGGTCGTGGAACTAAGATCTTGCATGCCTTGTGACAGGGGAAAAAAATAAATAAATTTTGAAAAAAAGCCACTGTGACTAAAGAGGTGATACATGGGAGAGATCTTTGTGTTGATATCATAGTTCTGTGTTTTGGTCGTGGTGATGTGTGACAAAATAGCACAGGACTATAGGCACACGTTGTACTGATGTCTATTTCCTAGTTTTTATATTGTATTATCGTTGGATAAGATGTAACCATTCCATTGGGTAAAACTGAATGAAAGGTATACAGAACCTCTTCACTACTCTTGCAACTTCCTGTGAATCTATAATTATTTCAAAATAAAAATATAATCTCAAAGCAAATTCAAATTTTATTGTAGTTTAGTAAAGTCTAGGCCTGTGATCTGAAGGGGTGAGAAAATTAGTAACATACCTTTAAGTAATAACTACATCATGAAAAAATATAGAGAGAAGTTTTCTTCTTGCCCTTATGACTCCAAAGAGTTGAGTAGAC
Organism: Cephalophus harveyi; assembly: GCA_006410635.1. Taxonomy (NCBI): domain Eukaryota; kingdom Metazoa; phylum Chordata; class Mammalia; order Artiodactyla; family Bovidae; genus Cephalophus; species Cephalophus harveyi. Next base: position 26,017 of record SJYT01060310.1, read on the forward strand.
CTTACTGGAGCTAGCAATCTTATTTGCTCCTTGTTATAGACAGCTAAAAAGATCCCCTGGAGGAGGGCATGGCAACCCTCTTCAGTATTCTTGCCTAGAGAATCCCATGGACAGAGGAGCCTGGTGGGCTACAGTCCATAGAGCTGTACAGAGTCAGACACTACTGAAGCAACTTAGCACACATGCATGAAAAGCTTATATATTTATTTCACCAATTTGAATCAGTGTTCGTAAACTGAGTGGATGTACTGATGTTGTGTTGATATCAGATGCAATAACATGTACTAAAATATCTTTTGAAATGAAATGCTTTTAAGATACTTTCATTAAAACTTTATTTTTAAATTTTAGTTATTGAATCAAAAACACTTCAAGGAAGCAAAGGAGAGCACAGCTTTAACAGCCCTGGAGTTTTTGTTGTAGAAAACACAACAGTGGAATTTCAGAAGGGTTCAGAGAGGCAAACCTTTAAGATTCCAGGACCTCTGATGGCTGATTTCATCTTTAAGGTAGGACGAGTCTCTTCATAAAATGTCATGCATCAGGGGCCCAGCATATCTTGAATTTGAAAAAGAACAAGTTTGTTTGGTTGGCAGCCAATGACTGTTATTATACAGGGCATGTGTCATTAATATTTTCACCTTGACAGTCAGTTCTTAAAAATCATTCAACTCTCTCAAGGTTCTGTTCCTCAATCCCAATAGTTAAGACGCAAACTTCATTCTTGTAGGGGAATGATTGTTTTGAATTTGTAGTCTCTGGTTGCTGTGTTGTTTTAAACCTCTCGATGGAGTTCAGTGAGAATGGTCTGTGGTTAAATGCTCCATGTCTTAAACCACAACTCTTCTGTTGCTCTCCTTGCAAAGCAGAGCAGAGCAGACAGAGGCCCCTCCTTACCTTCCTTTCCTGTTTCCTCAGTAATGTCTCATCATGAGCACTTGTCTGGACACCTGTCACGAGGTCCCCTCACAAGGACTCTTCTTTCCTGTGACCAGGGCTCTGTGTCCCCTCTCTTGGGTAAATCGGGGGCATCTTCTTTCACTCAGAGGACATGAAATGCAGTGGCCAATGTTTTTCCAAGGTGACACAACCTGAAATTCTTCTGATACAACCGAAAATACCCAAGACATGCAGAAAGGGGTGTTTCAGTGGATGGTTTTGTCCTATCTATCCCTTTTGGGAAACTCATTCAAAATGGAAAGGGAGGAAAGACAAGAGCTCCAATTGCCAGGAATATATTTACCTGTGAGAAGACCCAGTGCCTTCTAAAGAACTGTTCTATGTTAACTTGTCAAAGTTTCATCAAAGCATTGGTTGTGCCAGCAGAGAAAGACATTTGGAGTTGGAGGAGAGTTGCACATTGCTGTCCTGTTTGCAAAGTCAGCTTCCAGTGTGACCAGCCAAGTGTCAGTCTGGGTGGATTTGTTGTTTTGAAACTTTAGGTTTTAAATTGTCAACCTTTAAAAAAATCAAGAGTTTTTTAACATTAAAATACCAGTGTTTTTTTTTTTTTTTTTCCCCTGCTTCACTTTAAAAATGGGAAGGTCTGACCACCAGCTTGCGTTCCGCCATGGTGATAATTGGCTGCAGCTGTGTAACAGCTGCCTTCTCCACAGGGCACACGTCCTCACTTGCCATGGTCCACACTGGGCCCTCGTGTGATCCTGACGTTGAAGGTATAGACATTTATAGATGTTTAAGTTGCCACTCCTGGATGTCATTTGCCATTCCTAGACATTGAAGTGACTTTTGTGTCAGACCCTTGAAGCATCAACCCAACGTTGTTCCTTGGCAGCAGTGTTGGGAAAGTCTTCTGGGGAAGCCCTAACTGTCATCTCTCTTTCCTTCTATTCTCTCTAACCCATTGTTGTTCATAAATAAATTCTGGGCTTGGGTTGCTTCTCTTAAGGTTTTCCCATTTGATGCTAAAGTAGTAAAACCCACACACACAAACACAAACATACCCTCTTTAAAAATTCTCTTTTCATTCATACTCAGAAGATCTGTATTCCTCTTAAGTCAATTTAGAGACGTCTGACCAAGTAGGAAACATTAGTACAGTAATGGGATGAGAAAAATAGCCACAAAGCTTAAAATTTTATGGTATGTTTGGTGAAGGTATTAACATGGAAAATGTGTTGTTTATTGACCTCATGTGTAAACACACATACACATATAAACTATTTACTTTGAGTGTGTCTGTATACACATACATGTACATATATGAATATGTGTATGTCTGTGTGTATATACATTTTTTTAAGATTTTGAGAGGATATATTCCAAACTGAAAACACTGAGAAAATAGTGGCTATTTTAGAGGGTATCAGTGTTTTGGGGGAGTGATCTTAGTTTTACCTATAATATTCTAAAATGTAATTCTTAGAAATACAGTCATATATTATATGTGTAGTTAAAATTGAGCTTCCCCTGGTCGTCTCAGCGGTTAAAAAAAAAAAAAAAAATCCACCTGCCAATGCAGGAGACATGGGTTCGATCCCTGGGTTAGGAAGATCCCCTGGAGAAGGAAATGGCAACCCTTTACAGTATTCTTGCCTGGGAAATCCCATGGACAGAGGGGCCTGGAGGGCATGGGATCACAAAAAAAGTCGGACACAACTTAGCAACTGAAAAACAACACTCAAAAATTACTTTACACCTTTATGTCCAAATTCTATATTCACCTCTTAATAGAATGCATTTTAGCATGTTTCCTCTGTATGAATTTGTACTCAGTCTTCTATTTTCCTGTCTCTTGAGTTCTAGTTTTCTCAGATATAAACAATTCTGGGTTTTAACTTCAATTTCTGGAAAGCTTTTGATCTCTCTTGACTAGAAAGGTTTTTTTTTTTTTTTTTTTATATATGTTATTTATCAAAGAGGATGTTACACACAACTGTCTGACTCATGCATAAATAAAGCCTCACTTCCATGCCCAAACCATTTCTTTCATGAATGTGGTATACTTGGTGGGAGAGAATTTGGCAAATCAGAGATGCTGAGATGAAGCAAGAATAATTCTGATGGTTTTCCCTGACTTACAAGCTTGTCCAAATTCTGTGGGTTTCTAGGAAATATCCTTTCCACGCCTTACTTTTTTTTTGGTCAGAGCACTGTAGTACTACCCAGCCTGTGTTGTTGCTAAGATTGGAAACTGTTTCCATTCGTCTCTCCTTGGCCTATGAGGCAATCAAGTAATGGCTCTCTTTTGAGTGGGAGGTTAAGAATGTGTGTGAGGTCCCTGATGATGGTCAACCTTGTATTTCTCTGTATCTCTTTCCATTCCAATCAACTAAGAACAACAGCTGATCTTTAAAAAAAAATAGGAAGAACTGGCTTCAACCTGAGAGAAAGTGAAGACCAGCTCTACCCCACAGGTCAGTTCAGTTCAGATCAGTTGCTCAGTCACATCTGAATCTTTGTGACCCCATGGACTGCTATATGCCAGGCTTCCCTGTTCGTCACCAACTCCCAGAGTCTGCTCAGACTCATGTACATCGAGCCGATGATGCCATCTAACCACCTCAGCTTCTGTCATCCCCTTCTCCTCCTGCCTTCAGTCTTTCCCAGCATCAGGATCTTTTCCAATGAGTCCGTTCTTTGCATCAGTGGCCAAAGTATTGGAGTTTCAGCTTCAGCATCAAGCCCTTCCAGTGAATATTCAGGACTGATTTCCTTTAGGATTGACTGGTTTGATCTTGCAGTCCAAGGGACTCTCAAGAGACTTCTCCAACACCACAGTTCAAAAGCATCAATTCTTCGGCACTCAGCTTTCTCCATGGTCCAGCTCTCACATCCATACATACATAATGGATAAATCATGGATACATGGACCTTTCTTGGCAAAGTAATGTCTCTGCTTTTTATATGCTGTCTAGGTTGGTCATAGCTTTTCTTCCAAGGAGCAAGCATCTTTTAATTTCATGGCTGCAGTTACCATCTGCAGTGATTTTGGAACCCAAGAAAAAGTTTGTCACTATTTCCACTGTTTCTCCATCTATTTGCCATGAAGTGAAGGGACTGGATGCCATGATCTTAGTTTTTTGAATGTTGAGTTTTAAGCCAACTTTTTCACTCTCCTCTTTCACTTTTATCAAGAAACTCTTCAGTTCCTCTTCACTTTCTGCCATAAGGGTGATGTCATCTGCATATCTGAGGTTATTGATATTTCTCCTGGCAATCTTGATTCCAGCTTGTGCTTCATCCAGCCCAGCTTTTCGCATGATGTACTTTGCATGTAAGTTGAATAAACAGGGTGACAATATACAGCCTTGATGTACCCCTTTCCCAGTTGGGAACCAGTCTGTTGTTCCATGTCCGGTTCTAACTGTTGCTTCTTGACCTGCATGCAGATTTCTCAGGAGGCAGGTAAGGTGGTCTGGTAGTCCCGTCTCTTTAAGAATTTTCCACAGTTTGTTGTGATCCACACAGTCAAAGACTTTGGTGTAGTCAAGAAAGCAGATGTTTTCTGGAATTCTGTTGCTTTTTTGCTATGATCCAATGGATGTTGGCAATTTGATCTCTGATTCTTCTGCCTTTTCTAATCCAGCTTGAACATCTGGAAGTTCTTGGTTCACGTACTGGTTCTCCAAGCCTGGCTTGGAGAATTTTGAGCATTACTTTGCTAGCATGTGAGATGAGTGCAATTGTGTGGTAGTTTGAACATTCTTTGGCATTGCCTTTCTTTAGGATTAGAATGAAAACCAACCTTTTCCAGTCCTGTGGCCACTGCAGAGTTTTCCAAATTTGCTGGCGTATTGAGTGTAGCACTTTCACTGCATCATCTTTTTGGATTTGAAAGAGCTCAGCTACAATTCTATCACCTCCTTCAGCTCTACCCCACAGAGTGCTATTAATAATTTCACTCAGTCCTGGGTGCACTGAAATGCAAAGGCACCCTTTGCGTACAGTTCCTGGATTAGGCCTCATTTCGTGGGCGTCTCCGCTATCTCCAGGAGACGGTGAAGGACAAGGAAGCCTGTTGCGCTGCTCCCATGGGGCTGCAGAATGTCGGACTCACCTCAGCAACTGAACAGCAGCAACAACAGCGTGGACTTGTAATAAATGGAAGGTTGAAAACAACTATATTCTGAACTGATGAGTAAAATATGAAGGCATCTATGGGATGCTGGATTCTTTTGTGGCTATTGTGCCAATTCTGAAATCTGGCAACTCACTGCACCAATGAGATGGAATTTCTTTTTTTATACTTTTTCAGAAGCTGTATTTTCATGATTGGACCTTTCTTGAAAAAGCACTTTTTCTTCTTCCCAGTGGATTTCTCACTAAGCATCCTTATTTTCCTGAATGATCTATTTCTAGTGGATGACTCTTGTCACTCTGTTACTGAGTCACAGTATTTTGCATGTGAGCCCCTGAGATATTCTTATTTTGCTTCTGCAATATGTGTATGTGGCCACCATGTAGCAGTAGAGAGTCTCGAGCCTGTGGTTGATGCTGTGTGCTTTATTGGTTGGACCCTGAGGCGCTATCCTTTCAGTAAGAATTTACTGAGTATCTGTAAGTAGATGTTTATGAATATCTGCTTTCAGTATACGTGTATGAGAATAATCTAGTAAAATAAACGTAAGTGGCTTTGAGAAAGGTATCTGTTTCCATGGTTAACTATTTTAATAAAGATTGCTGGTGGCTTTTCCCCTCTTTAAAAAGTATATCCCTCTTCAAGGAAAAAAAAAGTTTTCCTCTTAGTCTGAAATCTTCCTTTTTATGTTAGTTGTCTATCTTCTTTCTTCTATTTGGATATTTTGTATTTCTGTAGAAAAATATTTTCTCATTTCTTCTTTTTTTAATGTTTTTTACTGTGGTAAAATGAAAAATGTTTTTATTTCACCATGTTTCACTGTACAGCTCAGTGGCACTAAGTACATTCATGTTGGTTTTCAGCTGGGCAAGCTTGTCTCTGGTTTCCTCCAACCACAGCTCTGGATACTGTGTATGTTTTCTACCTACAAGGTCTCTCTCTTCTTTCCGGGGAGCTATGGCAGCTCATCTAACTTACCCAGGGATGAGAGGGTTTGAAACTATCTGGTTTCCTCTTTCTCAAAGAGAAGATTTTAGCCTTGCAGTGTGGTGCAGATGGTGGCTAAATCCCCATGTCCACATGTGTTTCAAAACACAGCAGAACAGTTTTCAGAGTCAGGGCATGTGACTTCCTGAACCTACAGTAACAAAGCACAGTAAACTGGGTGGCTTAAACAATAGATGTTTATTGATCTCACAGTTTTGGAGGCTAGAAGTCCAAAATGAAGATGTGGGCAGGACTGGTTCCTTGAAAGGGATATGAAAGAGAATTTGTTCATGCCTCTCTCCTCACTTCTTAAATCTTCAGCTTTTCTACCTTTTCTTTACATCACTTTGCTTCTGTACATGTCCACATCTGTGCCCAAATGTCTCACTTTATATTAAGTGAGACAGGTTGAGACCTGGAACCTTTCACTGCAATGATTGCACCTGGACACACCTCTCATGTGACCAAATACAAATGAATTATATGGGGCTAAAAATAACTGTGTGCGTGCACAGTTGGGGCAGATTCTGGACAAAAGATCCAAAGAGACCGAAAAGCTCAACTGCCACTTTTGAAGAACCTGGAGCAAAACTGGGTGTTGGGAACAAAGGCAAAGTACTGAGCATGCCCCCTGCACACGCCACTACCTAAGGGGTGGACAGACCACCTAAGTCACCCCTCCAGTCTGACCCCCTGGACACACCCCTACCCTCACCCCATTAAGGATTGCGTCTTGCCCCCTCAGGGAGCAGGGGAATCTGTTGCTTGTTCTCTCTCCCAGCGCTGCAGAAGGAGCTAGCTGCAATAAAGTCTCGCGTAAATTTTTTATCTTACCTCTGATCAATTTCTATTGATCAAGGAGGCCAAGAACCCTGGTCAGTAACATAAGGACACCAGTCACACTGGGTTGGGCCCATCCTAATGACATCATTTTAGCTTTACTAAACCTGCAAAAACCCTATTTCCAAATAAGATCGTTTCTGAGGTTCTGTGAGTTTGAACTTCAACATAACTTTTTGTGGGGGGTAAAGTTCAGTGTCTAACAGAAAATAAAATTTACCTTTCTCATCATTCCTCTCAGTCAGAATTCCATCTCATTTTAAGCGTGTGCCGTGAATCACAGAGGTAGAAACGTTTGCAATTTATTATCTTCTCAAAAAGTGTCCAATTCATCTAATTTTTCAAATTTAACTTTTGAAATGTAATCATAGCCTTCCTTTATCACTAAAACAAAACAGCAACAACAAAAAACTCACCTGTACCTATGTCTCTTTCATTCCTAAACGTGTTCTCTGGTTCCTTGTCTAATTTTTGTTTGTTCAAACCATCCAAAGGCTTGTCTCTGAGGTATCTAAGAACTAGATTTTAGTCTTGTTAACTCTCAGAGTTTATAAAGAATTCTATTCATGTAAATTTTAGTTTTTGTTTCTTTTCTTTTTGCATGGGTTTTATCTTGGTATTGTATTTTTAATTTCTAGAGTTAAATTCTTAATTCATTTTCAACTTTTGTTCTCCATTAAATTTATTTACAGCTATCAGTCCCCATACAGAAGTTCTTAATTTTGTTGTGCTATAGGTTATTAATTTTAAACTTTATGTGTAAGCTATTTGTATCCTAGCTAGAAAATCTTTGCTTTATTCTGGATCATAAAAATATTCTTGTATATTTTTGTCTAGAAACTTTACTATTTTACCTTTCACACTGAGAGCTATATACTAGAATTGATACTTGTATATGAAGTAGAATCAGTATCTTTTCCCCCATGACTATCCAGTTGAGCCAAAACCATTAGGTGGAAAAGACAATCCTTTCCCCATCTATCTTAAATTCCAGACTATATATGTGTGGCTCTATTTTTACATTCTCTTCTGACCTGTTCATCTACACACAGCAGTACCATTGTGACTTAATTACTGTAACATTAGAACAAGTCAATATCTGCCAGTGTAATTTCTTCAGCTTTGTTCTTGAAGACTATCTTTGATATTCTTGCCTCCTTCCCTTTCCATGTCAACTTTGAAATATGCTTCTAAACTTTTATTCTGCTGATTTTGATTTGAATTGCTTTGAAATCTGTAGGTCAATTTGGAGAAAATTCACCTTCCAGTATCGTCTCCCAGTCCGTAAATATGGTATATTCATCCCTTTATTTAGTTATTTTGAAATTCTTCTCAATAATGGTTATAATTTTCAGTGTGTATGTTTTGCATATCTTTTATTAATTTCCAAATATTTGATTATTATTTTGATGCTATTGTAAATGTTTTAAATTTTTTTCTATTTGTTTTCTGCTGGAGAATGAAAATCTAATTGGTTTCTATATACTGACATTATATTCTCACTGCTTTCACATGTTAATACTAATAGTTTGTTAATTCTTTTGGATTATGTACATACACAATTATGACACCCACAAATAATGAGTTTGGTTTCTTCTTTTCCAATTGTTGTATACTTTAAAGAAATTTTCTTGCATTGTTGTTATGGTTCACTCACTAAGTCATTTCCTACTCTTTGAGGCCCCATGACTGCATGCAGCATGCCAGGATTCCCTGTCCTTCCCTATTTCCTGGAGTTTGCTGAGATTCACGTCCACTGAGTCAGTGATGCTATCTAACCATCTTATCCTCTGCCACCCTCTTTTCCTCCTGCCCTCAGTTTTTCCCATCATCAGGTTCTTTTCCAATAAGTTGGCTCTTCGCATCAGGTGGCAAGTATTGGAGCTTTCTTGCATTACTTAGGACATTTAGTACAATGTTCAATAGAAATAGTGATTATGTTTTTTTCTTTATTTCCTTTTAATATAGTGAACTACATTGATTTGGGGATGTTAAACTGATCTTACCTTCCTGTAATGAACTATAAAATACATTGAGAAATACTTCCCCTATTCTGTAACAGTGTGTGTGAGTTTGTTGTTATCTAATTAGTCAGATTTTGATTTCCTTATGTGTCAGTTTTGTTTCAAGGAACCTGTCTATTCCAACTAGCTTTTTGAAAGTTATTGACATAGTTTTTTTTATAGTATTGTCTTATTTCTTCCATTATGTAGAGAATCTGTGGTGAGTCTCATTCCTAACATTGATTATTTGTCCCTACTCTTTTTTTTTTAATCATTCATGTTGGAGGGCTTTCAATTTTATTAAACTTTTCAGAGAAACACTGTTTGGCTTTATAAACCACTAATATGTAATTTAATTCTCATATCATTAATGTCTGCTTTTGTTTTTATTATTACCATCTCTGTACTTTCTCTGGATCCGGTATGCTTTTCTTTTTCTAACTTTTTGAAATGGATGGTTAGATCAGTGATTTTTCATCCAATTTTTCCATAACATACAATTTTAACTCTATAAATTTCCCTCAAACCATGCCTTAAATTTCATTCCACAAAGCTTAATATGAAATCTTTTCCTTCATCATTCAGTTAAATTGTATTATAATTTTCATAGTGATATATTATTTGACTTGTAGTATATTTACAAGTGTAGTGTCCAAGTATGTCAGAATTTTCAAAAAAATCACATAATTTTATACCTTAATTCTGCTGTAGTCAGAGAACATTATATCGTTTCAATGTTTTGAAATTTGTGAAAACAATTTGTGGCAAATTTTGGAAAAGTATGATATATAGTCTTCTGTTGTTGGGCACAGCATTCTACATATATCAATTAGGACATGTTTATTAATGGTTTTATTCAAAATTATAGCCTTACTGAGTTTTATCTCCTTATTCTGTTACCACAAGAGACCTGATAAAACTACCACCATGACTGTGGAGGTGTCTGTATTTTTTCTATTCTTGTCAACTTGTGAATTACATATTTTGAAGCTTGGTGGTTAGGTACACTAACTTTTAGAATCATTAGCTCTTGTAGTGACTTGACCTCTTTGTCATTGTGAAACTCTTTCTTGAAGATACCTCTCCACTGTCTTCTGGCTTCCATTTATTCTGTTGAGACATCAGTTGTCAGACTTATTTTTGTCCCTTAGAAGGTAATGTATCTTATTTGTCTGTTTTCAACCATTTTCTCTTGGTTTTTCATCAGTTTGACTATTGATGGAGTTAGTAACTTTCTTCTGCTTAAGCTTCATGGTGCTTCGTGAATCTAAAAAACTCTTAACTTCTTAGACTCCTTAGAAGTCTTTTCTGACTCTGTAACCTCATCCCATCCTGTAACTCTCCCTTCTTCCACACACATCTCTGGTCCAGAATTTTTCATTTGATAATTTTACAACTTTTTTACTGTTTTATAAGTAAGTACAACAAACTTTTCTTTTTCAGTCAATTCTTATTTATATTTACTAATAAGCTTTACTGATCATTTCATCACAACTGCTTCCTGCGTCTCATTGCTTTCTCGTGCTTTTATATTAGTTTACCCTTTTTCAGTATACCCTTAAGTAGTTTCTTTTTCTAGTCTTTGAGTGGTCAAGTTTCTGTCATTTTGTCTCTGAGGAAAACTTTATTTCACTGATTACTGATTGTTAATTTGATCTTAGATTGCTTATAAGTTGACAACTGATCGTTGATTGGTAGTGAATAATTTGGTTGTAGAATTCTAGATTAAAAACTATTGTCCCTCATCGTCTTAAAGGTGTTTGTTTTCTTGTGTCCATTATTGCCTATGAGAAATCTGATGCCATTCTGATTCTCACTCCTTTGTGGGGAATCATCTTTTTTCTGATAACTTTTAGAATTTCTCTTTGTCCTTGTTGTTGCCTTTTATTAATGATGCCTGCTCAGAACTTTATGAATATTTTTAGATTGAGTACTTCTGTCTTTCCCACATCGCACAGCTCATGGGCTCTTAGTTCCCTGACCTGGGATCAAACCTGCACCCTTCACCGTGGAAGCATGGAGTCTTAACCACTAGACCATCAGGGAAGTCCCTCTGTTCTTTCTCTTTAACTCCATGTAATACTGGCATTTCTGGTTCTGTTCCCCACAAGCTTAATCTCTGTTTTCCCTCTATTTTTCTCTTTGTGTTGCATTCCAGGACTTTTCCTCAATTCACTCATTTGTTCAATCAGTAGAGAAGAAAAGAAAGAAGAAGGGAGAGGACTTGCTGAAATAAAATAACCTGAAAGTAAACTTATCTTTGTCTGTAACTGCCTTCTCACGCTCAGCGATGCACCTTCTCTTTGTTAGCTAGATGCAGCAAGGCTCATATGCAAACACTGTGGATTTGTGTACATTTCTAGTTTCTGTAATTGTGCTTTCTGAAGGCTCTGCTAAAAGATGCTTAAGGATGTTGTTATTAAAAACGTAAGATTCCTAATTATGTGCCATGTTGTAAGCAAATCCAGATTACATCTCAGTTCCTGTTCTCATAGAAATTAAAATCATATGTATCACGAAGAAAAAATGTTAAACAAACTAAAAACTCTGAAAAAAATTGGTACAGATGAACTTATTTGCAAAGAAGGAACACATGAATGTAGAGAACAAACTTATAGATACCAAGCAGGGACGAGGAGGTGGGATGAATTGGAAGACTGGGATTGACATATATACACTACTATGTATAAAATAGATAACTAATAGGAACTTACTATATAGCACAGGGAACTCTACTCAATGCTCTGTGATGACCTAAATGGGAAAGAAATCCAAAACAGGAGATATACGTATACAAATGGCTGATTCACTTTGCTGTACAGTAGAAACTAACAACATTATAAAGCAACTATATGCCAATAACTTTTTTTTTTAAAGTCCGCCTACATTTTTGTGAACTCATTCACAAGCATGGAATTACCTGGGAAAATGACTCCAGGGAGAATGGTTGAAGATCTTCTGAAATCCTGTTTATGGCAAATTTAATTGAAATGCTATCACATCTTAACATTCTGGGAATCTTTGTGTATGAGAATGTGTTGTGATAGACACGTTTATCTACCTAGGTGACTTGTATTCACCTCATGTTGAAAGATGTGGAAGGCGCTGTTTCATTGCATGCAGATATGTTATCACAGTTCTCTCTGTCCAGACCAGGTACACTGTGGCTAAGGACAGTGTGGTCCAGTTCTTCTTCTACCAGCCAATCAGCCATCAGTGGAGACAAACTGACTTCTTTCCCTGCACTGTGACATGTGGAGGAGGTGAGGCACAGGCTTTGTTCCTAAATATTTAGAGCTCAGAGTTAAAAATAACATGTTTGTGTTTTTGAAGCTGACTTTTAAGTTAGTGTGCTAATTAGAGACGTGTAACCATGTAGCATCTTACTCCATGGCCTGGGACCCAGTGGGGTTAATGAACATGCATCTGCCTTATTCTTGAAAACAGGTGAAAACTGGATTTAGAGAACACCCTTTCCTTTGAGCAAAGAACTGGAAACATGTTTGCATGTCTCTCAAGGACCCCAAAATAAGAGCAAAGAGATAGGGAGGCTTTCAAATTCTATGTCTTTTAAAATTCTAATCCTAAAGAATTCTTTTTGATTCCAATTATCCATGAGAAAAACAACAAAATTTTCTAGCTTTCACACACAGTTAAATATGTGTTTTCATTTGGACACTGAAGTTAAAAGAGATGCTTTCCATTCTGGGAGGGACATGTACAGTGGGACTCAGCTTAGTCCAGTTGGCTCAGTTCTTGAGAGGAGAATAGGTTTTCTCATATCTGGATGCCCAAGGAAAGCCACAATCAACCCTGCTGGTCGGGATTCCAACCTTCATGGGAATTGCCTGGCTGTGAGTCCATCACCAAAGGAGGTGGTGTCTATGAGGACAGAAAGAACATGTTAGGCTCTTTTTGGAGTTTCCCCCAACATCCTGCCATTTTCTGTATACCAGCAGAATTTTAGTACATTTGTTCTTAATGTAGGAAAGCAGTCTGTCTTATTTCTTTCTCTTCTAGTTATCTGTGTACTGTGACAAAATTAAGGAGGAAAATTAATTGTCTCTCCCCCCCAAATTATAAACACCTGTATGCTCTTTGTCTCCTTCTAGAAATATGTTTCCGTTTAGAACAGAGAAATTTTTCTTTGACTCGAGGAGCTATAATTTCATTCTGTTATTATTTTGGGGAAAATACACACACATAAAACCCACAAGGAAAGCATTACCAAAATCTAATTATATTAGTAATCGAATCTACATGATTTATGTAAATGGCATTTCAGAGTTTGGGATAATGAGGAAGACTAGTATGCTGGCCTCCAAGTACTTGGGTGGACTTCCCCGGTCTTGTCTGCAGTCATCTGTGTGGGACACGTGAGGTTAGTTCAGGGAAAGTACCCGGACTGGCATTGCCATCTGATGTTGCAGACTTTCTGGCAGATATTGGCGCTCAAGTCGTATTTTATTGACGCCGTTTGGATTTTCGTTCCTGTGGTTTTTGACTTTGCTTTTTATAATGCATACCAGTCTGTCCTTCTACACTCAGCTTACATTTAAGCCACAACTTGTAGGAAGCTGTCTAGTGTTTTATAAAATCAGATTGCTCTCAGGCATTGGGCCTTTAAATGTAGTTTTGGAACTTTATACCAGTTGACTAAGTCTGAGAACTTAATTTTGGACTTTTTTTTTTTCTTCTGAAGAGCTCATTCTGGTTTTGAAAAATTACCTTTTTTAAAAACTTAACATGACACTTATGTAGTGACTGGAAGCTTGGAATCAGATCTTTCAGGAAATAGAAGCATCATTTTGTGAGTTTATTTTTGAATTTACAGCTCTCATCCATATGGAATGTTCACTTTCCTCAGAGACTGTACAAACTGAATAGAATCAAGAATAAGTCTTCATTCCTTTTTCTTTGAAGGATTATGAGGCAGGGGGAGATGTAGATGGGAGGGTTTTGTTCCCCTGTATAGAAAATGCTATTTCCCCAGTTAGAAAGTTCATTGCTGTCAGAGGTAACCTAGGTACCCCAGGGCAGGAAATCAGTAAAGTGTACTAGCAATGGAATATTATACAGAAGAACGAAACAACAGCTCAGTACAAGGGTACTTCTCCGAAATGTAACGTTGAGTGAGAAAAGTAGAAAACAGAAGACGATTTAAGACATAGTATCATTTATTTAGTCAAAGCAGATACACGTGAAACAACATTACAAAAGACGGATGTATATTTAACACATGGCACCCCACTCCAGTACTCTTGCCTGGAAAATCCCATGGATGGAGGAGCCTGGTGGGCTGCAGTCCATGGGGTCGGGAAGAGTCAGACATGACTGAGCGACTTCACTTTCACTTTCCGCTTTCATGCATTGGAGAAGGAAATGGCAACCCACTCCAGTGTTCTTGCCTGGAGAACCCCAGGGACGGGGGAGCCTGGTGGGCTGCCGTCTATGGGGTCACACAGAGTCGGACACGACTGAAGCGACTTAGCAGCAGCAGAAGATGTCTCTGTAGGATTGTAATGGAAGGAGGGGAAATATAAGGAAACAAGTGCCTTGCACAGTGCCATGACAACAGTAAAGAGATATGACACTGAATAACTAACCTTCTGTACATGAGCTCCAAAAATCTTCAGAGGAGTCTGTTATAACTTTCAAATCCTAAGTGCTAAAAACAGGGACTTCCCTGGTTGTCCAGTGGTTAGGACTTTGCCTTCCAATGCAGGAGTTGCAGGTTTGATCCCTGGTTGAGGAACTAAGATCCCACATGCCTTGTGGCCAAAAAGAAAAAGAAAAAAAAACAAAACATAATTACACGTGTATACCCGTGGTGGATTCATGTTGATGTATGGAAAAACCAATACAGTATTGTAAAGTAAAAAAAAAAAAAAAAAACAGAAACAGTACTATAGCAAATTCAATAAAGAATTTAAAAATAAAGTGGTCCATATCAAAACAAAAATCTTAAAAAGTAAGTGCGAAGTATAATACAAATCAGTTATAATGCAAGTAGTAATTCTCAGTCTTGGTCAAACATTTCAGTCATTTTAGAAGAACCCAAGAGTCTTTTTTAAAGAGTCTTTTTTTCTTTTTTTCTTGCTGCTCAGTTCAGTTCAGTTCAGTTCAATCACTCATTCGTTCTGACTCTTTGTTTGCAGCTCCATGGACTGCAGCACGCCAGGCCTCCCTGTCAATCACCAACTCCCAGAGTTTACTCAGACCCATGTCCATTGAGTCAGTGATGCCATCCAACCATCTCATCCTCTGTTGTCCCCTTCTCCTCCCCCCTTCAATCTTTCCCAGCATCAGGGTCTTTTCAAATGAGTCAGTTCTTTGCATCAGGTGGCCAAAACATTGGAGTTTCAGCTTCAGCATCAGTCCTTCCAATGAATATTCAGGACTTATTTCCTTTAGGATTGACTGGTTGGATCTCCTTTCTGTCTCCTTTCTGACTCTCAAGGGTCTTCTCCAACACCATAGTTCAAAAGCATCAATTCTTTGGTGCTCAGCTTTCTTTATAGTCCAACTCTCACATCCGTACATGACTACTGGAAAAATGATAGCTTTGACTAGACAGACCTTTGTTGGCAAAGTAATGTCTTTACTTTTTAATATGCTGCCTAGGTTGGTCATAACTTTTCTTCTGCTGCTGTACCATATCACCCAGCCTTTGTTTAAAGATTTACGTTTTTAACAAAGCTTTGACACTCATGATCTTATTCACTCCCCACAGTAACTGTAAACCTAAAGGAGCTTGGGAAACTGGAAGCAGCATTCAGTCCAATTGCTAGATTTCCATAAGTGCTTTTGCTAAAGCACCTTACACCCTCTTCCGATTAAGCAATGGGCATCTGCTGCTTCAACCTTCTAGGTAGCCTGGGAATAAAGGAATGGCCATATTTCTTCAGTTGCAATGTGACCATGGCAACAGATAGGACCGACTCCTCCCACTTTGACCTGTGGGAATGCTGATTTCTTGACTGTAATGCTTCTGATTTCATTGGACCAGGAGGGGACCTGGGTGCTGGTATGTGTTAAAGGCTCCCACATGATTCTGTTTGTTATACAACCAGGGTTGAGAACCACTGAGTTGAGTTTCTTAAAGAAGAAAGAAAAAAATGTGTGGCAAGCGATCACATTGCCAAGGAAATCCCAAATGAATGCAATACTTAGACATTCCTGTTCTGCCGCTTTAGGGTATCAGCTCAATTCTGCTGAATGTGTGGATATCCGCTTGAAGAGGGTAGTTCCTGACCATTATTGCCATTACTACCCTGAAAATGTGAAACCAAAACCCAAACTGAAGGAATGCAGCATGGATCCTTGCCCATCAAGGTTTGTATCACTGCCCTTTGGTACATGTATACAATGGAATATTGCTCTGCTATTAAAAGTAATGCAGTTGAGTCTGTTCTAATGAGGTGTATGAACCTGGAACCTGTTATACAGACTGAAGTAAGTCAGAAGGAGAAAGACAGATATCATATATTAACACATATATATGAAATCTAGAAAGATGGTACTGATGAACCTATTTTCAGGGCAACAATGGAGACACAGACATAGAGAACAGACTTTGTAGATGCAATGAGGAAAGGAGAGGGTGGGATGAGTTGAAAGGGTGACATGAAACCATACATTACCATATGTAAAACAGACAGCTGGTGGGAATTTGCTGTATGACACAGGGAGCCTATATGACACAGGCTGATTTATGTTGATGGATGGCAGAAACCATCACAATTTTGTAAAGCAATTATTCTCCAACTAAAAATTTTAAAAAAGAAATCAACAACAGCTGGGACTAATCCATCCTTATCAAGCAACACAGTTCCATTACATGACCTTGAACGTACCCTGGTGGCAGGTACCTGTGAACCCATTTATAACCGTAGTCAGGAGGCATTAGGTTCATCTGCTCACTCATCTCGATCATGCTTGTGGGCTCTGTGTCCATATGATGTGACCTTTCACTTTTTGTCATGAACCTCTCTGAGCATGTCTTGTGTATACAACATGAAAGGTCTCTTCATTTAAGTACATCTAGTACACCTACCAGCTGTGAATATCGATAATTCACCATTTTAGCTTTTTAAACTGAGTTACTGATGACCACATTTCGACTTTTGAAGTGTTCACCTTAAACTCAGTATAAATAATGCATAGTGCAGGAAGTGCAGAGTTTGACTGCCAGAGCAGAAAAGCTATGCATAAACCATCCTGCTGCATAATTTAGTACCTGGTGACTTGGATTGCCAGAAGTTGGCAATCCAACTTCTGGATTGGGGAAGTTGGATTGGGGAAGTTTCTTGGCTTTGCTACAGGATCCTAAAATAACAGCACACTATCAAGTCCCAGAATCCCCCAGCTCTCTGCCAGCTGGCTGAGGCAGTGTGCAAGTGGAAAGGAAAGCGTTCTCAGTGGATTTCATTTCCTATCACGAAGCTGTGCATTTCCTGTAATCCCAGGTGTACATAATCACAAATAGAGGCCTTTTCAAAAGATAGATTCTGTTAAATAAAGTAGTTTTCTAAAGATCCTGCTAATAAGACAGTGTGTTAATATCATGGATATATTTTATCACAATAATTTAAGAGGATAAAAGGGAATAAATAGATTTATCTAAATTAAGAGATGATGAACATATACTACTTTAATAAGTATATACTGCTAGCTTCACTTTCATATAGAATTGGGTAAGTTGTATATCAGAGATGTTCCTAAAAATTAAGGAGGTGGTAGCAGAAGTGTGCAAGTGGAAAAGGAATTTGGGGGGAAATAGTTCAGAACAGTTGGCATATTTAAGTGTCAGTATAATTTGAAAGAGCTCTGTCTTTTGTCATATGACATCTGTACTAGTCAAATGAGTAAATGTATTGAGTAGTAATTATATTCTCACGATTTCATTTCTAGCGATGGATTTAAAGAGATCATGCCCTATGACCACTTCCAGCCTCTCCCTCGGTGAGTTACATGTTTCCTTTTCCTTTCTGTAATATGTTCTAAGCAGTTTTCAAGGAGCTTTAGTATCTGTGAAAGGTGAAAGTGAAATCACTCAGTCGTGTCCAGCTCTTTGCGGCCCCGTGGGCTGTAGCCTACCAGTCTCCTCAGTCTACGGGATTTTCCAGGCAAGAATACTGGAGTGCGTTGCTGTTTCCTTCTCCAGGGGATCTTCCCAACCCAGGGATGAAACCTGGGTCTCCCACACTGCAAGTAGACTTTACTGTCTGAGCCACTGGCGAAGCCCATAGTATCTGTAGCAGTAGTCTTAAATGTATGAGACTAGACCCTTTACAGAGAGCTAAAGGAACAAAGAACAAATTACATAATAAGATCTTTCTAAGAATTAGATGGAATAGGCTGCCTCAAAGGTAATATTTTCTGTCCCTGGAGATGTCAAGCATGCATTTATACCTAGGTATTGTAGAGGGGAACTTCTCTGGTGGCTCAATCAGTAAAGAATCTGCCTGCAGTGTGGAAGACCTGGGTTTGATCCCTGGGTTGGGAAGATCCCCGGAGGAGGGCATGGCAACCCACTCCAGTATTCTTGCCTGGAGAATCCCCATGGACAGAGAAGCCTGACAGTCTACAGTCCATGGGGTCGCAAAGAGTCAGACATGACTGAGAGACTATGCACAGCATGTTACAGAGGGAGCTAACACATTCCAGTTGGTTAGATATTTGCATTCCCTTTTATACCTAGACATGTCAGGATGATTCTTTCTGACTCATTGCCTGGAGAATCCCCATGGACAGAGAAGCCTGACAGTCTACAGTCCATGGGGTCGCAAAGAGTCAGACATGACTGAGAGACTATGCACAGCATGTTACAGAGGGAGCTAACACATTCCAGTTGGTTAGATATTTGCATTCCCTTTTATACCTAGACATGTCAGGATGATTCTTTCTGACTCTGAGTTTGTATGTTTCCCTGGTAATACTCTCCATTGGTGTTTTATACTTTAGAGTCAGATTGAAGATGCTTTCACACAATGGCCCTGTGTTATAATACACTGGGGCAGCTGTGTTACTCCCATCTGACAATAACCTTCAGGACCAAGGAATTAAGACAACACAATGTGTGTAGTAGTTAAGATTAAAGTCTATGGCTGTACTTGTTGCAATCAACTTTGCAAACTTGAAGCAAGCAACAAATGAATAATGTGTTTTCACTTCTTTGCTTTTGAGCTGGGAACATAACCCTTGGACTGCATGTTCAGTGTCCTGTGGAGGCGGGATTCAGAGACGGACCTTTGTGTGTGTGGAGGAGTCCATGCATGGAGAGATACTTCAAGTGGAAGAATGGAAGTGTATGTATGCACCCAAACCCAAAGTGATGCAAACCTGCAATCTGTTCGACTGTCCCAAGTGGATTGCCATGGAGTGGTCTCAGGTAAGACTGGAGAACATGCCACTTTTAATTCAGTCTCAGACTTTAATGATTATTTGCTCAGTGGCCAATACTGTACTGGGCAACATGGCGGATGCAGAAGTTGTATGTGAACATGGTTCCTGCTCCTTAAGAGCTGAGAAGACAGTTGAAGGATGGTATGAGGGAGAATGTTGGAGGCATCAGAGCAGGTAAGAATGATTGAGAACCATGGTACATCTGAAAGGAACAGGGATTGAAACAGAGTTATTTGGAAAGTCTTTGTTGCTCTTGTATTGCTTAACCCATGTTTTAGATCCGCAGACTTTAACCATGCAGGAGCCTAGAGAAAGCATCACTGTGTGGTATGGCTAAGCCAGGATGGTGGAGTAAAGCAGAAATGACACAGAATGACTGGAGGTTGAAAAGGCCCTAATTCATCTGGATTAAAGAGAGAACTCATGTTATTAAGAATTGGAAGATTAAGACAGAGATGCTAAAACTGACACTGGAAGTGTGTTCTCTTTTAGAATATTTATTTTATTTGGCTACACCAGATCTTACTTGAGGCATGTGGGATCTTCGATCTTTCCTGTGGCATGCGGGCTCTTNTGAAAAGGCCCTAATTCATCTGGATTAAAGAGAGAACTCATGTTATTAAGAATTGGAAGATTAAGACAGAGATGCTAAAACTGACACTGGAAGTGTGTTCTCTTTTAGAATATTTATTTTATTTGGCTACACCAGATCTTACTTGAGGCATGTGGGATCTTCGATCTTTCCTGTGGCATGCGGGCTCTTTTTAGTTGTGTCATGAGGAATCTTTAGTTGTGGCATATGGGATCTTTTTCCCTGAGCAGGGATTGAAACTAGGCCCCCTTCATTGGGAGGGCTGAGTTCTAGCCACTGGACCATCAAGGGAGTCCCTAGAAATGTATTCTTGATCTGGTGGTTACTATGAAGCTTCACTGTTTTTGTGGAAGAGAGTAAATGTGTTATATTTTAAGTAAATGAGGTAAGATAGACTGATGCTGGGAAAGCCCAGAGGCAGGCAGCTTATTTGGAAACCACTGAGATATCGTTGTTCAGTCACTAAGTCATTTCTGACTCTTTGGGGCCCTGTTCACTGCAGCATCCCAGGCTCCTCTGTCCTTCACTATCTCCCGGTGTTTGCTGCTGCTGCTACGTCGCTTCAGTTGTGCCTGACTCTGTGCTTCCCCATAGAGGGCAGCCCACCAGGCTCCCCCGTCCCTGGGATTCTCCAGGCAAGAATACTGGAGTGGGTTGCCATTTCCTTCTCCAATGCAGGAAAATGAAAAGTGAAAGTGAAGTCGCTCAGTCATGTCTGACTCCTAGCGACCCCATGGACTGCAGCCTACCAGGCTCCTCTGTCCATGGGATTTTCCAGGCAAGAGTACTGGAGTGGGGTGCCATTGCCTTCTCTGCTCCCGGTGTTTACTCAGATCTCAAGTCCCTTTAGTTGGTAATGCTGTTTAACCATTTCATCCCCTGTCGTCCCCTTTTCCTCTTGTCTTCAGTCTTTCCCAGCATCAGGGTCTTTTCCAATGAGTCAATTCTTTTACTCAGGTGGCCAAAAGCTTCAGCTTCAACATAAGTCCTTCCAATGAATATTCAAGGTTGATTTCCTTGAGGATTGACTTGGCTTGATATCCTTGCTGTCCAGGGGACTCTCTAGAGTCTTCTCCAGCACCACTGTTCGAAAGCATCAGTTTTTTGGTGCTCAGCCTGACTCTTACATCCATACATGACTACTAGAAAAACCGTAGCTTTGACTAGATGGACCTTTGTCAGCAAAGTAATGTTTCTGCTTTCTAATACGATGTCTTGGTTTGTTAAAGCTTTCCTTCCAAGGAGCGAGCATCTTTTAATTTCATGGCTGCTGTCACCATCCTTGGTGATTTTGGAGCCCACGAAAATAAAATTTCTCACTACTCCCACTTTTTCCCCTTCTATTTGCCATGAAGTGATGGGACTGGATGCCATGATCTTAGTTTTTTAATGCTGAGTTCCAAGCCAACTTCTTCACTCTCCTTTTTCATCCTTGTCAAGAGGCTTTTTAGTTCCTCCTCACTTTATGTCATTAGGGTGGTATCATCTGTGTGTCTGAGGTTGTTGATATTTCTCCTGGCAATCTTGATTCCAGCTTGTGATTCATAAAACCCCAGCATTTCAAGTGATGTACTCTGCATAGAAGTTAAGGAAGCAGGGTGACAATATACAACCTTGACGTACTCCTTTCCCAGTTTTGAACCAGTCCATTGTTCCATGTCTGGTTCTAACTGTTGCTTTTTGACCTTCATACAGGTTTCTTAGGAGGCAGGTAAGGTGGTCTGGTATTCCCATCTCTTTAAGAATTTCTTGAAGATGGGTCTGTGCTGCAAAAGGCCTCCATATCCTCTGAAACTCTTCTCTGACATTTTAAGAAACATCTATGGACTTAGGAAAGAATCGTCGAGCTTTATGAAGCAGTGGTGAAGTCATTTTGACAGCAGGAGGCTCTGGGATGGAATTCCACTTGGCCTCTTAGGAACTACTTGACTTTGAGGAAGGTCCTTAGTTGGCGGGTTGTTGATTGGATCATCTGTTAAATAGGAATGAAGCTGTTGACCTGCCAGTGTATCAGAACCCTTAGTGAGATCACGTCTGCAGAGCACTGTCTGTTCTGTGGCATGTGCCCAAGGCTTCTTGACTTCTCCCAGGGGTGGATCCAGGATTGGTGGGGCCTGAAGTTTAAACAATATGGAGGTGACTTTTTAAAACTTTTATTTTGTTCAAATATAGTTGATTTACAATGTTGTGTTAATTTCTGCTGCACAGCAAAGTGATCAAGTTATACATATATGCACATTCTTTTTCATATTCTTTTCCAGTATGATTTATCACAGGACATTGAATATACCTTCCTGTGCTATACAGTGGGACCTTGTTGTTTATTCATCCTATATGCAGCAATTTACATCTGCTAATCTCAGATTTCCAGTCCATCCCTCCCCTACCAAGGAGATGACTTTAAGAAAAAAGAATACAAAACACAAATATTGAGTATCTAAATAAATGTTTATTTAGAATAATGAAATTGTAAGAAATTACAAGTATTTTAAAGCTGACGACCCTAATGTGACTCTGGACTTGAGTTAAGAATAATGTATCAGTATTGGTTTATCAGTTGTAACAAAGGTACCACACTAATGCAAGATATTAATATTGGGGGATGGCAACCCAGTCCAGTACTCTTGCTGGAGAATCCCATGGAGGGAGGAGCCTTGTAGGCTACAGTCCATGGGGTCGCAAAGAGTCAGACATGACTGAGCGACTTCACTTTCACTTTCACTGTGTGTAAGAGAGAGGGGAACTCTTATACTAACTGGTCAGTTTTTCTTTTTTTTTAATTATTTATTTTTATTGCACTATAATCACTGCTCAATTTTTCTGTAAATCTTAAGTAGTCCTAAAAACTAGTCTTGATTAAAAAAAACAAACACACATACATACATATATACTTACCAACATAAGGTACATAAACTGCAAAGATATCCTGGATATTCATGACTTGAGAAAATTCCATTCATAGGCAAAAGTACCTTCTAAATCATAAACAAATTATTCAAGAAAAGAAATGCTGACAACACAAAATTCACAAAATTTAGAGAAAATAACATAATGTTTTCATTCATTTTAACTGCCTTATTACACTTATAGTATTTTTCCCTACATTTTTGGCTGAATACTCTTAGAGAGCCTTTTCATATGATATTTTTGCAAGATAAGTTTCTATACACAGAATAGAAAGGTAATCTTGTAGCATGGTTGAGCAAAATTTGATATCTTTTTAATTAACTATTTCAAAAATGGTTTCTTTTGTCTTCACAGATTGTTTTGGATGATGTGTGAATTTTTTATCAAGTTTGAGAAAAACTTATATTAAGTTTTTTCATATTTGTATAGAGAGATTTTAGGGCATTTCAATATTTCTTGTGCTGTGACCTCACCTGAAATACTTTTCAAAGTGAAAATTGGAAGTAATCTTGCAAGGGAGGGGCCCTGAAGCATAAGAATCATGGGAAAATAGCCTCCACCCCCCCTTCCTTATGTAATGTTTATTGATGATCTTTTGTGTTTAATATTCGTGTAGAATTTCACTGGCTTCTCTTTTCATCTCTGAAGTGCACAGTGACTTGTGGCCGAGGGTTACGTTATCGAGTTGTGCTGTGCATCAACCACCGTGGGCAGCACGTTGGCGGCTGTAACCCACAACTGAAGTTACATATCAAAGAAGAATGTATCATTCCCATCCCCTGTTATAAACCAAAAGGTAAATTTGTGGTGCATTTTAAAGTGAAATCAGGTGGTGCTTTCCAGCTCTCTTACTAATACTGCAGCATTTGCATTTAAACATACTAACTTTCTTACAAAAACTGTTCACTGACAGATTGACCTGTCCACCTAGATAAAGAAGTTAAACCTATGTCATTAATTGGTCTTGAAGAGAAACTTAGATCTTGTTGATTCAGTGCCTTAAGTCCCCTACATATGAACGAGTTCCATTCTGAGAGCTGGTTCATAAATCCAATATGTTTGTAAGTCCAACAAAGTTAGCCTCGGTACCCAACTAACACAATTAGGTATATAGTAGTGTACTGTAATAGGTTTATCATGCTTTTCACACAAACAATACATTAAAAAAATAAACACTTTTTTTAAAATTAGAGGCTAATTACTTTACAATATTGCATTGGTTTTGCCATGCATTGACATGAATCTGCCACGGGTGTACATGTGTTCCCCATCCCGAACCCCCCTCCCACCTTCCTCCCCATTCCATCCAGTCATCCAGACAGTATGGTACTGGCACAAATGAAACACTTTTAATCTTACAGTAAGTACCTTAAGAAGTACAGTAGTGTAGAACATGGGCTGACATCAATTGAACAGGGAAGAAGAGTTACTGACTGGAGGAGGGAGAGGGGGTGGGAGATGGTCGAGCTGAAGGATTGTTGGCAATAGGATATGAAAGACAGGCTGCCTGATGTTTATGGCACAAGTTCTAGCTCCTTGCTAAACCAGATGCACATTCACATCTTTGGAAGTTCACGTCTTGAAGGGTCGTATGTAGGAGACTTACTGTATAGGTACAGTGGCTCCTGTCTGTGTAGGCTTATATTAACATTTCTTAGTGGACATAAGACATGGACCACAGCCTTGTCTAACTCAATGAAACTATGAGCCTTGCCGTGTAGGGCCAGCCAAGATGAATGGATCATGGTGGAGAGTTCTGACAAAGCGTGGTCCACTGGAGAAGGGAATGGCAAACCACTTCAGTATTGTTGCCTTCAGAACCCCATGAACAGTATGAAAAGGCAAAAAGATAGGACACTGAAAGATGAACTCCCCAGATCAGTGGCTGCCCAATATGCTACTGGAGATCAGATGAGAAATAACTCCAGAAAGAAGTGGACATAAAATTATGTGATGCAGTGCCTGCTTTGAAGAAAAAGGAGGAGGAAGATGAAGAGAGAGAGGAATAGGAAGATTCCTACCTACCTTCCACCAGAGTAGAAGGAACAGTGCCCTCTTCATCGTACGTTCTGTCATCTACCATGAACAAAGAAACCTTTCTAGACTGAAAGTCTAGATTTATAGACTAAATCTCCAGTCTAGATTTATAGATGGACTCAGAAATTTTTGTATGGTTCCATTTGTTCTGCATGAATTAGCAGACATGGGTAGCATCCATGGGTGAGCAAACCTTGGCACCACCTCTTGGGTATGTATGTGTTCCCCTCTAGACAGGATTATTTCCATACACGCACTTTAGTAAGGTATTACCGATCCTTGTGACAAGTATTTCCTTTTGGAAATGGAGAAAGAATTACTCCCAAGTGTCAGTGCCAAGGAACCGTCCTTATTAGCCCATTAGAGAGGATGGTAAGATTCTTCTTCATGATTTCTGGGTACATTCTTCATACAGATAGCCTCATAAGCAACTAATTCTTCATTTCTTTCATGATGTCTGTCTTTGGAAAAATCACTGGTTTCCATGCAAGGTACAAATACTGATTATATAACTTATTCAGGGAAGTCTTTTTCTCCTTCTTTTCTGCAGTCAGTGGTACTTTTATAGCCACTTTCTTAGTGTCTGTGATTTCTCCAAAGTAGTCCAAAATTATTTCCCTTCTTGCTTCATAATTAGATGCTTTCTTCACATCTTCGGAATCGTCAAAGGACAGAGAAGGGCACCAGCTTGCTCCTGCAGGCCAATTGTAATTGGTAATCATCTCTCTTAACAACTACAACATTTTAAAGTTCGAGTAAACCATAGTACAGACTTTCCTTCTCGCAGTTTTCTAAGCCTTCTATGTTATTTGCTTGTCTCTATTAATTTCTTCACTCAGTGGGCAAAAACTGTGTGGCAAAGGAAAGCAAACTGATCTGGTTGAAATCAGAGCTTTAATATGCAAACAATAGAGATTGGTACTGATTTATAAAAGGTGTTTTTATGCTAACTTGGAGAATGTATTCAACTGTGTCATGGGATTGTTTGGTTACATTCTGATAATGTGCTAATTTAAAAAATACATGACAGAAATTTTTGGTTCCGTCTAGAAGCCACATCATGCACTGTTCATTTGAAAAAAAAATTGATGACATCTCCAATAAATTACAATCACATGTCTAATTCTTGAATGATTAACAGTAATTAAGCTTGTTGTTTATGTTCCTTTTTCCTTAGAAAAAAGTCCAGTGGAAGCTAAATTACCTTGGCTGAAGCAAGCTCAAGAACTAGAGGAGACCAGAATAGCAACAGAAGAACCAACGTGAGTCCAGGACCTTTTATGGGAGTATTCTGGGCCTAGCCAGTTAACATGATATATGTCATTTTTGTACTCATTGGAGGACAATGATATGTTTCAAATCCAAATGACCTGGATTTGCAGACTCTAGAGAGCCTGAACTGGCTAGAATTCTCTTCTATTGCACAATTCAGCAGTCTTACTTTGGCAGCATCTACGAGAAGCACAGAAAAGAACAGTGCCTTTTAACTCAAAGCAGACTGAGTATTCTGTTACAGTTACCAGATTGGGGGTAATATCTAGATCTAGATTAACCTGAATGATTTGACCAAAGACCATCACAGTATTAACCAAATAAACTGATCATTCCGTGTATAAGACATGGCCAATGTTTATCAAACCAGTTAAGCTGAAATGTAACACAATGCCCTGAGTGATTATCAGGAGAACTCCCAGAGCTGCTGTGGTATGGGGCACGGAAGAACATGGCACCAGGAGTCTTGGAGCCTAGAACCACCACTTGTAACCATGTGACCTTAGACAAGTCTTTCATTTTTCTGTGTCTCATTTTCCTTACTTATAAAATGAGAAGGCCAGGCTTAATCTCTAGAAAGATCAAAAATGCAATGACTTCTATCCACATGGGATTTGGCAAGCTTGGGCTGTCATGGTATCCATGGGGATATAGTATCAAGAGCATGTCAAGAAACATTCTGGAGGTGAAGCTATGGGGACTTAAAGAGAGCAAGAAATCAAAGACGTTGAATCTCATCCAGGAATCTAGAAGCAAAACAGCATCAGTGATACTTGAGGAATTGGACAGGACAGCTGATTCCACATCAGGTATGTGAGGCCTGCAGTGCTGACAGGCTGTCACAGGGAGAACAATTCACAGGAGGTCAGAGGAAAGCGGATCTCAGAGGCTGCGTGGCCAGTCTCTCTCTTCAACACCTTCAGCAAGGGCAGTTCACTGCATTGAGAGCTCTTTCTTGGATTGAACAACCTGAGTAGACAGGCTGTCACAGGGAGAACAATTCACAGGAGGTCAGAGGAAAGCGGATCTCAGAGGCTGCGTGGCCAGTCTCTCTCTTCAACACCTTCAGCAAGGGCAGTTCACTGCATTGAGAGCTCTTTCTTGGATTGAACAACCTGAGTTATTTGCAGTATTTTTTTCCTTTTGAGCCAAAATGTAATCTCCTTCCAATTTCTGCTTTCTGAAACAGAAAAAAAAAAACAAAAACACAACAACACATCTATGCCTCATCCCACGTGACAAGTTTTCACAAATTTGCCGAAAACTGAATCCCTAGAGTACTATCTTTCCCAGGTTCATCATTCTTATCCTTTTCAGCGGTTTTTGTGTATTGTTTTTAAATCCCTTACCAACCCCGTTGCTCCTCTCAGAACAGGCTCTCATCTGTCAATGTCCCTTTTCACTGTGGTACAACCCAGCAGTGAGCCCCATGGGCACATGGATTCCTTTTTTTTGAGAAGGCACCTTGCTTCCAGTGACCAAGGGGGCCAAGAGAATTGGCACATCACACTTATGACATGTGCAGAACATCTGGATGTGAACCCAGAAGACATTGTGAACACCGTGAGGTGAATGACCCCAGAGTAACTGACTGAAGAGAGGAGTGTTTGGCTCATGATGGAAGTGTGGAGGTTTAGAGGAAAAAGTGGAGTCAAAAGTCAACCTTGGGAACTGCCCTAGTGGTCCAGTGACTAAGACTCCAAGCTCCCAATGCAGGAGGCCCAGATTTGATTCCTGGTCAGGGAACTAGATCCCACATACCACAACTGAGAGTTTGCATGCTGACATTAAAAAGATCCTACATGTCACAAGTAAGATTGAAGATGAAGATTGAAGATCCCCCATGCTGCAACAAGGAGCCAGTGCAGCCAAATCAATAAATATTTTTTTTAAGTGGATCATGTGTTCAAAAAAAAAAAAAGTGGATCATGAAAGAGTAGGAGTCATCAACGGAGGAAGGAATAGATCCAAGGAAGGCTCACTGTTAGAAAGAGCAAGGGAGCAAAGCCTTAGAGGAGAGGTGCAGCAGGTGGTATTCAGACTTCACAGGAAACCAGGGAACAGCTTTGGGGACTGAGGAAAAGCTGTTTTGTTTGACAAAGTCTTCCTCAGTTAATTTAATTTTACTTTTTTAATTAATTTATTTATTTTACTTTACAATATTGTATTGGTTTTGCCATACATTGACTTGAATCCGCCATGGGTGTACATGTGTTCGCCATCCTGAACCCCCCTCCCACCTCCCTCCCTATCCCATCCTTCTGGGTTATCCCAGTGCACCAGCCCCAAGCACCCTGTATCATGCATCAAACCTGGACTGGCGATTCTTTTCACATATGATAATTTACATGTTTCAATGCCATTCTCCCATATCATACCACCCTCAACGTCTCCCATAGAGTCCAAAAGACTGTTCTATACATCTGTGTCTCTTTTGCTGTCTCGCATACAGGGTTATTGTTACCATCTTTCTAAATTCCAAATATATGCGTTAGTATGCTATATTGGTGTTTTTCTTTCTGGCTTACTGTATAATAGACTCCAGTTTCATCCACCTCATTAGAACTGATTCAAATGTATTCTTTTTAATGGCTGAGTAATACTCCATTGTGTATATGTACCACAGCTTTCTTATCCATTCATTTATTTTTCTGGATTTGAGCTGCAGGAGTTGCTTGTATATTTTTGAGATTAATTTTTTGTCCGTTGCTTCATTTGCTATTATTTTCTCCCATTCTGAAGGCTATCTTTTCACCTTGCTTATAACCAGGGCCTGCATCAGACAGTTCCTGGCAGAGCAAACTCTGTTAATTTTAGAGCAGTAGTGTTCAAAGTGTAGAGAAGTAAAACACTGCAGATCTTTAAGGAATGAATTTGGAATTACAAGGAAATGGGACAATGGGTATTTGACTACTCAAGAAGGAAGACTGGTAGTCAAGTTGATGAAAAGGAAGGGTTATAGGTATATATTTGATTTTTCTTGTTGCTTTTCATTTGAAGTTAGGGCAACCTTAAACATATTAAAAAGGTCATAAGGATTTTAGACAGTTACCATCTCTAGACTTCTCAGTTGTACAAGGAGGGTGTTAGGCTAAATGCTACTAGAAGCTTCTCCCAGCTCTGATCTTCTATGGTTTTGTAAGGGATGGAATCTAGAGAAGAAAAGGAACTTGGACGCCTGCAAGGGAGTCTGTAGCTGTCACAAGAAGGAAGACTGGTAGTCAAGTTGATGAAAAGGAAGGGTTATAGGTATATATTTGATTTTTCTTGTTGCTTTTCATTTGAAGTTAGGGCAACCTTAAACATATTAAAAAGGTCATAAGGATTTTAGACAGTTACCATCTCTAGACTTCTCAGTTGTACAAGGAGGGTGTTAGGCTAAATGCTACTAGAAGCTTCTCCCAGCTCTGATCTTCTATGGTTTTGTAAGGGATGGAATCTAGAGAAGAAAAGGAACTTGGACGCCTGCAAGGGAGTCTGTAGCTGTCACACAAGGATGGTCAGGGGGTTCTCGGTCTTGAATGCTACATCTTGCCAGGGTCTCTTCTCAGAACACAGTTAGATGTTATCTAGTATTTGTTCTCTACATCTGTGTCTCTATTTCTGCTTTGTAAATAAGATCACCTATACCATTTTCTAGCTCCCACATGTATGTGTTGATAGATGATATTTATTTTTCTCTTTCTGACTTCAGTGTTTATGACATTCTCTAGGTCCACATTTCCCATGCCTCTACAGAGGATCCAATATTGTTCCTTTTTATGGTGGAGTAATATTCCATGGGGCTTCCCTGGTGGCTCAGATGGTAACGAATCCACCTACAATGCAGGATTGGGTTCATTCCCTGGGTTGGGAAGATCCCCTGGAAAAAGCAGTGGCAGCCCCCTCCAGTATTCTTGCCTGGAGAACCTTCATGGACAGAGGAGCCTACTGGGCTACAGTCTACGGGTTTACCAAGAGTCGGACATGACTGAGCAACTAAACACAGCACAGCAATATTCCACGTGTGGCTCATTCATTTTGCTATACAGTAGCCACTAACACAACATTGTAAAGCAACTATACTCCAATAAAATTAATTAAAAATAAACACAATTAGATCACCATTGCCAATCCTTCTGCATGTTCTCTCTTGGTTAAAGGCTTTGCTGTTAGTTCCCTAGACTGGAAGCTTGCAGTCATTCTTGCCTCTTGCTCATGTTTCCCCTGTCTATAATTAACCAGAGTTGTGAAGTCATATCTACTAAAATCTCCATTGTGGCTCTCCTTCTCTCCACCCCTACTGCCACCTTTGTTCAGGTCTCGAAGTCACTTACCAGGACACCTACAACAGCCTTCTGATTTGCTCCCCACTTGATGATCTCAGCTGGTAAAGAATCTGCCTGCAATGTGGGAGACCTGGGTCTGATACCTGGGTTGGGAAAATCTCCTGGAGAAGGGAACGGCTATCCACTCCAGTATTCTTGCCTGGAGAATTCCTTGCCTGTACAGTCCATGGGGTCGCCAAGAGTCAGATATCACTGAGCAACTTTCACTTTTGATCTCCTCAGATCCACGCAGTCTGGCTAAGGCAGAAGTCTAATCTTTTCTTAACAATGTTCATCGATCATATCCCAATGTTTCCCCATTTCCCGAAGACTTATGCTTGTTCACCAGCCAACAAGTCATAGTGGGGTAGGTATCGCCATTCCTGACTACCAGCTTCATCTCTGACCACAACCCCGCCACCCCCAGCTTAGACTGGAATGGGGTGCTCCAGCATTCGCTGCTGTTGGCTGTTCCTTGCCTGTAACGAGCTGCCTCCTTCACTTTGACTACGTTCTCCTTTCTGTTGGGAATGGCACCCACCTGGATTTTGAAAAAGGTTTTTTTTTGGTTATAGAAAATATCAAGCCTGTATGAAAAACGAGAGAACAGTATGACAACCCCACCCATAAGTCTGTCTCTCAACTGCAACAGTTATCAACTCAGGGTCACTCTTGTTTCATCCACACCACTGCCTCCACCCACAGTGGGGCATTTTTGAAGCACATCCAGACAGCATGTCATTTCATTCATAAATATTTAAGTGTGTATCTTTAAAAGAGAAAGATCTGTTTTTGATCATCAGAATACCACTGTAAAAAAAGTTTTTTGGCCATGCCACATAGCATGTGGGATCTTAGTTCTCTGACCAGGGACGGAACCTGTGCCCGCTGTATTGTAAGCTCGGAGTCTTAACCAGTGGACCACCAAGGAAGTTCCCACAATACCGCTTTTTAAAGTGTGGTCCTCAGATTGCTTCTTTTAGAAGCACCTGTGATGCTATTTAAAATGCAGATTTCTGGACCTCACCAAGTCAGGCTTTCTGGGAGCATATTTTTTTTTTTCTTTTGGCTCTGCCAGTTCTTTTAAAAATTGTGGTAAAATAGACATAACATAAAATGGAGCATCTTAACCATTTTTAAGTGTTCAGTTCACTGGTATTAAGTACATTGACACTATTCTGCAACTCTCACCACCATCCATCTCCAGGAGTTTTCATCATCCCCACCACAAATTCTGTACCCAGGAATCCCTGACTCCCCATCCCTGGTCCCTTTCCCTGCAGCCCATGGTCATCTCTGTTCTACTTCCAGCTCTATGGATTTGTCAGCAGCATGTTTTAGCAAACACCTGGGTGACTGGAGACGGGGGCAGTGCATCCGAATTTGGGAACTATCGGATCAGATCATCTCTAGGGTCCCTCTTGGTGGTGGTGGTTTTAGTTGCTCGGTCATATCCAACTATTTGCAGACCGTTGCCTGTCAGGCTCCTCTGTCAATGGGATTTCCCAGGCAAGAATATTGAGTGTGTAGCCATTCTCTTCTCCAGGGGATCTTCCCGACCCAGGGATCGAATTCATGTCTCCTGCATTGGCAGGTAGGTTACCGACTGAGACACCAGGGAACCCAGGCTCTTTCTTAAGCTTTACCTAACTGGGAAAGGGCCATATCGTGTTCGCTGCAGCAGGGTCTGGCCCCATGTTCATCCTCAGGCCTGCATGCGCTCTCAGCCCCACCTGACTTTGGTGGTGGCTCTTCCTGTTTACATTCACTGAGCAAAGCTGATCCGCCCTCTCCTGTGGGACTGCTGCTTCCTCCCCAGCACCTGTTCCTGGGCCTGAATGGCTGCCGCTCCGCACCATCCCTCTCCCTCTCTCTGTGGTCTCTCTGCAGTTTTCCTTTATAATTCACGCTGCCTGGCAGTTGCCGCCCTGTTCCCGCTGTCTAGTGTGAGGTTTATGGTTTCCTCCCACCACTCTGACTCTAGTCATTCCCTTGATTTCCAAACAAAACCACAACATATCTCAGCTTCCAGTTCATCCTTTTATTCCCCCTGTCTCTGTGGTTTGGGGATGCTTGCCTGTTGACAGTGAGTGAGAAGATGAACATAGCTGTATTTTGGATCCCTGAAGAATGCCTGCCAAAGCCGCCTGGAGAAGATAAATATTTCTGTCTCTGTGGTTTACTGTGGCTCAAGCTCTGACTTTACATAGAGAACGGATGTTCAAAAGGCTTTTATTTTTAATTAGGAAAATAAAAATTACAGCTCATAAAGCAAAGCCAGGGGAATTGCAGTTTTAACCGTGTTAGCTTTCAGCTGTGGAATGTGTTGACAGTTGATATGGTTCATCATTGCTTTAAAAGTTCTTCCCGGGAGGCTTCCTAGTTTCTACGGGATTCACAGAACTTCCTTAGTCACGCTGCCCTCCCTCCTGTTTAGCATGTATGAGAACCAAGGAAATGAGACAGATTCAGAACACTTTGTGTATTTTCCACTGCCATTTTAGCCTCTCTGTTTGTGTTTGCTCAAATTGAATCAGGTTATATTTTAGACATTCTGTTTTTCTCACAATGGTGAGAAAAACAACTAATATTGAGGACTTTGTGCCAGACTGTGTCCTCAGTGTTGTGTGGATTAATTCTGATCCAGTTCTCACAATGACCCCATGAGGAGGCATTATTATTAGCTTCATTTTAGGGATGAAGAAACAAATGTTTAGATTAAGGAATTATCTCCAACATTTCAGATCTACTCAGTGGTGGATGGTGATGCTCAGGCCTGTGATTTGAGGAAGAGCTCCAATTTTATATTAGGAGAACTGGATTCAAGGCTCTCCCATCCTTGGGTTGGTCTCATAGGGCAGACAGAGAAGTTAGCGATTAGATTGCTGTGTTTTGAGGCTTAAATCTCAGGGATGGCTTCCTGGGAGAGCTGGTAACACAAAGTGATGCCTTAAGATGTACATGGGTATCAGAACAGCACGCCAGGCATTGAGGTTGTATGTAGATCAACTGATCCATGGGAGCCACCACACCTGGACACTGAGGTACTGAGGGAGGAGAGGGGGCTGGAGGCTAAGGAGGTGGTAATGACAGCCTGGAAAGTGGGCAAGTCTTGGAGGCCTTCCATAGCTCATAAAGGGTTTGGACTTCATCTGGAGGCAGTGAGAGTCATTTAGGGATTTTTAACAAGTGATGTAATCACAATGATTACATTTTTAGAAAGATCTTTCTGGCCTTCTGCAAGTTGTATCTAATTATTCACTATAATAAATAAAACTGTAGCAAATCTCAAATTGCCCCCTCTTTACATCTCTAATTGCCTCCTTAGGACACATTTGCTGGGGTGGAATTTGGGGTCCAGAAGATGGACACATTGCTGCTGCTGCTACTGCTGCTAAGTCACTTTAGTCATGTCCAACTCTGTGCAGCCCTAGAGACAGCAGCCCACCAGGCTCCCCCGTCTCTGGGATTCTCCAGGCAAGAATACTGCAGTGGGTTGCCATTTCCTTCTCCAGTGCTTGAAAGTGAAAAGTGAAAGTGCAGTCGCTCAGTCGTATCTGACTCTTAGTGACCCCATGGACTGCAGCCTCCCAGGCTCCTCCGTCCATGGGATTTTCCAGGCAAGAGTACTAGAGTAGGGTGCCATTGCCTTCTCTGAGATGGACACATTGAAAGCATTTAACTCCTACCATCAAATTTCCTCTTTAAAATTTAAACAAAAGGTACTGCAGTGTTCAGGCAGTGCTGAATCTTATTTCTGTTTTTCTCCCATGGTAATTTTAAAAATTAAATTCTCATTAAATGGGAGTGTATCTTTGTGCATTTTTTTTCTGGGAGATTATATAGATGGCATAAATCTTTCAGACTCTCTGCATTTAAGAGTCCCTTTCTTATACCCTCAAATGAGCAGACGTATGAGCTCTTGTTTAATAACTATCTTCTTTATGCCTAAACTGTCCTTTATACTTGTGTTGTGACCCCCCCCCTTTTTTTTAACTTAAACGTAAGATTTTTCTCCATATACTTAAAATTAGAGGATTTTTAAAAAATCAGTCCAGGTATTACTTTCTTTTCAAATTTTGGTAAACAGTGAGCATTTTGGGGACATGATTGAAATCTTTCTTGGGTGCATGGAAGTTTTCTTCTGTTGTATTTGTGCCTCTTTTCTGTTGTTTTTCTTATTTATTCTAAAGGTTCATCAACTCTGTGTATTGAATCTCTTCTCTGTTTTTAACATGTGATGCTTCCCTCACCTTTTTGTGTTTTTTTCCTCTATATTTTGGATGCACATCTCCCTTTCAAACAACCATTTGCTTTCCTTACGATGAATGTATTTCCTACTAATTCATTTGGATTTTCTTCTGTCATAGAGCAAACTTTGCATTATTTTTGTATTTTTTCAGCCTTTTCTCAACCAGGCCGGAGATTTTTTCCAGCCATGTTTTGAGTGTTCTGTCTATTTTTGTCCTGCCTTGGTCTTCGTTGCTGCGAACAGGGGCTTTCTAGTTGCAGTGTGCAGGCTTCTCATTGCGGTGGCTTCTCTAATTGCAGAGCATGGGCTCCAGGGTGCAGGCTTCAGTAGTTGTGGCACACAGGCTTAGTTGCTCTATAGCATGTGGCTTCTTCCCAAACCCGAAATCGAACCCTAGTCCCCTACATTGGCACATGGATTCCTGAACCACTGGACCACCAGGGAAGTTCATGTTTTGACTTTCTTAATCTCTTCATTTATCTTTTGTTTTATAGAACGTTTCCTTGAATTTTATTGTCATAAACTTTTAAGGAGATGCTGTAGCATTTCCTTCTGTTTCTGATAATATTTTTTCCCAAAATATGCTTTCCTTTCACAGATATATGTTACATTCTTCTTCTTTAATAGCAAAAAATTATTTTAGTGGATATTGGTGTTTATTCATTTTTGAAATCAGAAAAATAAATGCCCCAAAATAGTATTGTCAGATTTTCCTGAGCTTCTTTGATTGTCATCTTGGATGATCTTAAATTGCATCTCTCACCTATGATACTGCTGAGGCAGGGTAAAATAATGCCAGTAGCTACTATGTTATCTGATAAATTATCCTCAGTTTCCTCATCTGTACAATGGGAATAATAATAATACTTCCTGAGGGGGTTGTTGCTATGAGTAAATGATAAAACATATGTGAAGTACATGGAACAGTGTCTCACACAAATAACAATGTAATGAATGTTAGTTGTTGTCATTTTTGTTGTAATTATTGAACTTTTCACTCTGACATCTCATTTAATCCCAACCTAACCCCATTAGGTTGATACTATTACTGTTGCTATGTGACAGGAAATTATTGCCTTTGTATTTGAATAGCAGTTTGACTGGACATAATATTCTTGGGACCCCAACTCTCTCTCTCAAAACTTTTGTTCATCTTTTTCTGGTTTTGAATGTTGCTGAGTCTGAAGTCCACCTGACTTTATTTCTTATAAGGGACTTGATTTTTGTACCTAGATGCTTATGGAATTCTTTTTTTCATCCTCAAAGTCTTATTTTTTAAGTATATTCATTTTCATAAACTTAGTGCTTTAAGAGTGAAGAAGGCGATGGCACCCCACTCCAGTACTCTTGCCTGGAAAATCCCATGGACGGAGGAGCCTGGGAGGCTGCAGTCCCTGGGGTCACAAAGAGTCGGACATGACTGAGTGACTTCACTTTCACTTTTCACTTTCATGCACTGGAGAAGGAAACGGCAACCCACTCCAGTATTCTTGCCTGGAGAATCCCAGGGATGGGAGCCTGGTGGGCTGCTGTCTATGGGGTCGCACAGAGTTGGACACGGCTGACGTGACTTAGCAGCAACAGCAGCAGCAGTGCTTTAAGACAGCACAAATGTATTATCTCACAGTTCGGTGGGTCAGAAACCAAATAGATTTAGCTATTTCCATAAACCCCACTAGGCTAAAATCACAGCATCTGTCAGCCTGATCTCTTCTCTGGAGGCCCAGGGTGGAATCCACTTCCAGGCTCATTCAGGCAGTTGGCAGAGTGCAGATCCACGCAGTTGCAGAGCTGAGATCTCCATTTCCTTGCTGGCTCTTGGCCGGGGGCTGTTCCCCACTTCTGGAGGCCTCCTGCCTTCCTTGGCTCCTGGCCCCTTCCGTCCCGGAGCCACCGCGGGTTGAGTGCCTCTCGTGCTCTCCCTCTTGCCTCTTGCTCTGCTGCATCTCTCTAACTCCAGCCAGAGAATTCTTTCTCTTTTTAAGGACTTGTGTGAGTAGGCCCACTGGGATAATCGCCCTATCTTGAAGTCCATAACCTTAATCACATCTGCAGAATCCCTTTTGCCATGTAACAGCATATTCATATATTCTAGGGATTAGGGTGTGGGTATCTTTAGGAAGGGCATTCTGCTGAAAGCTCTAGGTTTTTACGTTAATCATTTCGTATCACTTTTTCCTGGAAGACAGTGTAACCTTTCCAGGCTGTATTTTAGGCACATTTTTCACATATTTTATTTATGAACTTTTTTTTTTCTGTTTCATGTGTTGAAACCTCTACTTGAAGAATCCAACTATCTTCAATATTGGATTCTCTCTCATTTTATCTCTAAAAACTGTATTAAAATCAATTTTATAGAGATATAATTTACATACAAAATCTGTGTCTGTCTAAAGTGATGAGTTTTAACAGGTGGACACAAAACACAGAACCCCAGCCCCATTCTTGATACAGAACATCTCCATCACCCAGAAGCTTCCTTTGCAGCCCAGCCCTCCACTCACCCCTCTAATTGCCTTAAAACTTTTCTTTCTCTCTCTCAACACTGCATTCACTTCCAAGTCTTCCTTCTCTGTTATTAATTTGACCTTCAGCCATGTTTCTTCTATTTTTTTTCTCTTGGTTCTGAATTGTTAGTTTCTAATAATGTTATGTTTCACAGTTTGTTTCTTCAGTTCTGTAGTTTTCCATTTTATTCTGTGGTTTTATTATCTGCTGCTTAGGCTCTCTTATAAGTGAATTGTTCTTTTTTTTTATGTTTTGGATTTTTGGCCTCAAGGCATGTGGCATTCCCTGACCAGGGATTAATCCTGCACCCTTTCATTGGAATACTAAGTCTTTTAATCACTGGACCATCAGAGAAGTCCCTTGAATTTCTCTTTAAAAAAAAAAAAAAAATTTTCTGTTGTGGAGTTGGACACAACTGAGCACGCATGCATGCATTGTGCAAAGACACAGGGAACATGATCTGTTTCTCTGATTGTTTTGCCCAGACATCACTCTTTAAATGCTTGTGTGCAGCTGTGTGACTTTCTTTTCTTTAAAGAAAAAATTACTCTGTGTGTGTGTGTGTGTGTGTGTGTGTGGAGGGGGAACAAAGACAAAGCAAGATTCAGAACTGCAGGAACATGATAATGTCCTTTGTTTAAATAAAAAATAATGCATAGAAGAAAATCATGTGGGATGATGCATACATTTTTTAGTTACCATCACTCCCCATCTCTCCTCCCCCAAATCACTCATGGATAATTTGGACAGTTCTAATATATTTTTTTTTTAAGAGGACACTTACAAGGATCTTTGGAAACCAACTTGATAGAATTCCCTGGTGGCCCAGTGGGTAGAACTCCAGACTTTCACTGTTGAAGGCTGGGGTTCAATCCCTGGTTGGGGAACTAAGATCCCACGAGCTAAGAAAAAAAAATGATAACCAACTTGAAACATTCAGGACACCTGAAAAACATCAAGTGTAACCATCATTTGCCCTGTTGGGAATTAAGATGGGCCTTCTCACTTACTCCACCTTCTCTCAGGATTCTGAATCTATGAGACGTAAGAGTCCAATCTGAATGAAAAAAAATTACTTCCCATTAAAACATAATCCCCAATTTTAGTTTTTATTGTGAAGGAGAAAAGAGAAAAAATTAATGACCATAGAAGTATAGTATGCATATGGTTAGAAAGTTCAAGCCTTTAAAAGGTGCAAAATGAAAATGAACAAAGACAAATATCAGATATTAACATATATATATGGAATCTATAAAATGATATAGATGATCCTATTTGCAAAAGAGAAATAGAGACACAGATGTAGAGAACAACTATGGACACCAAAGCAGAAAGAATGGGGTGGGATGAATTCGGAGATTGGGATTGATGTATATACACTATTGAAACTGTATATAAAATAGAAAGCTCATGAGAGCCTACTGTATAGCACAGGGAACTCTACTCAGTGCTCTGTGGTGACCTAACTGGGAAGGAAATAAAAAAAAAGAGGGGATACATGTATACGTATAGCTGGTTCACTGTGCTGTACAGTAGAAACTAACACAACATTGTAAAGCAGCTGTCCTCCAATAAAAATTAATTTTAAAAAAACAGCAACAAAATATAGTAAAAGCCTCCTTCTATAAACTCCAGGTCCCAGCTCTTGCAATTACTTCCTGAAAAGAGAAATTATATATAAATCAGCATAGATAGCATAGAGGCTATAAATAAATACCATTAGAACCAGATGTGAAACAACAAAGTGGTTCAAAATTGGGAAAGGAGTACAAGGCTGTATATTGTCACCCTGCTTATTTAACTTATATGCAATGTACATCATGAGAAATGCAGGGCTGGATGAATCATGAGCTAGAATCAAGAGTGCAGGGAGAAATGTTAACAACCTCAGATATGCGGATGATACCACTCTAATGACAGAAAGTAAAGAGGAATTATAGAGCCTCTTGATGAAAGAGAGAGGAGAGTAAAAAAGCTGGCTTAAAATTCAACATTCAAAAAACTAAGATCAT
Organism: Cephalophus harveyi; assembly: GCA_006410635.1. NCBI lineage: Eukaryota > Metazoa > Chordata > Mammalia > Artiodactyla > Bovidae > Cephalophus > Cephalophus harveyi. The sequence goes on from SJYT01060310.1 coordinate 65,182, forward strand.
GGCCTCCAGTCCCATTACTTTATGGCAAATAGATGGGGGAAAAGTGGAAAAAGTGACAGATTTTATTTTCTTGAGCTCCAAAATCACTGTGGATGGTAACTGCAGCCATGAAATTAAGACACTTGCTCCTCGAAAGAAAAGCTATGACAGACATTGTGTTAAAAAGCAGAGATCACTTTGCCAACAAAGGTCTGTATAGTCAGAACTATGGTTTTTCAAGTAGTTATGTACAGATGTGAGAGCTGGACCATAAAGAAGGCTGAGCATTGAAGAATTCATGCTTCTGAACTGTGGTGCTGGAGAGGACTCTTGAAAGTCCCTTGGACTGCAAGGAGATCAAACCAGTTAATCCTAAAGGATATCAACCCTGAATATTCATTGGAAGAACTGATGCTAAAGCTTCAATACTTTGGTCACCTGATGCGAAGAGCCAACTCATTGGAAAAGATCCTGATGCTGGGAAAGATTGAGGGAAAGAGGAGAAGGGGGTGACAGAGGATGAGATGATTGGATGACATCACTGACTCAATGGAAATGAGTTTGAGCAAAGTCAGGGAGTTAGTGAAGGACAGGGAAGCCTGGCGTACTGCAGTTCGTGGGATTGCAAAGAGTGGGACATGACTTAGCGACTGAACAACAATATGTAATATATACACTATATAGGCATGTCTGTGTCCTTTTGTGTAGTTAGACAAAAGATCATAGCATATGATACTTATAGCATAAGACCACATACTTATTTCATTTAACAGCCTCCAAAAGGAGAATATTCCTTATCAATTCACATAGATTCACCTTCTTCTTTTCAATCACCTCATCCTATTATTGAATACATTGTATGGATGTGTCTTCTTAATCAGTCTCCTTTCCAGTTTTCCCATGGGAAAACAGCAAGCACAGAAAAGAGTAAAGATGCAAATATTGCTCCAGTACTACTCCATCCTAAGGAGCTGAGTCATGGAAAATGAGGATTAGAAAATAGTTTCCAAGTAACAATTTCCAACAAAACAAAATGAAAAAAGGGAGGTGTTACTGATATTTCTTTATTGCTCATGGAGAGCAATAATGTTTCAATTCTGCTGTGCTCTTGTGTATAACTGTGGTAAAGCCTCATATAGAGAGAGATGCTTAGGTGATTCTTTACAACCAGCCTATTCTGAGATTTTAAACATTAAGCCTTGGAACTGTATTTGAAGCAAATAGCTCAGCAATTATTTAGTACAACATTTTCAATAGAGTTCTATATTCACTTAAATTTAGGAAATCATACATGTCGTATCCACCCCTCCTTGAGTATGTATGGTATGTGTTCATATATCATAGTTTTGGGGGAAATCTTTTGGTAAATAAACCTATTGAACATTATTGAAAACAGTGTTTTCCAGACTTACTCAATCACTGCTCTCTTTCCAGCCTATCACTTATTAATATCTCATGATGCAAGTGTTGCTTCAGATTGTCTTAAAATTATATGTCCCGATGGAGCCTGTGTCTTAAATTCAGTGCAGGATTCAGTAAACATTTTCTATAAAGAGCCAAATAATAAATATCTTAGGTTTTGCCAGCCAAACAGTCTATATTGCCAATCCTCAGACCTGGCACATAACATAAACACAGCCATAAACAAGGCTGAACAAGTGACCATGACTGTATTCCAATAAATCTTTAGTTATGGACACACATTGAATTTTATGTCATTTGTACATGACACAAAATATTATCCTTCTTTTTTCTCCCCATCTATTTAAAACTATGAAAATCATTCTTAGCAGGTAGGCTGTGCAGAAATAGGTGGACGGGATTTGACCTGTAGGCCAAAGGAGGACACCCTGTGATTTAGTGGATAAAGATTCAGGATAAGAAATACATGCTTTGTTCAGTCATATTGGGCAACAGCTGTGATAGTTTCAAGGAAATTCAGAAGTTTTGTGTGTTGTTATATATTAAAATGTTGACGTTGTTTAGTTGGCTCAGTCATGTCCAACTCTTTGGGACCCCATAAACTGTAACCCGCCAGGCTCCTCTGTTCATGGAATTGTCTAGGCAAGAATACTGGAGTGGGTTGCCATTTCCTTCTCCAGGGGCTCTTCCTGGACCAGGAATCAAACCTGTGTCTCCTGCAATGGCAGGAAGATTCTTTACCACTGAGCCACCAGGGAAGCCCATATATTAAATAAAAAAGAATATTGAAGCTTCATCTACTCTGCAGAAGGAGAAGGAAATGGCAACCCACTCCAGAATTCTTGCCTGGAGAATCCCATGGACAGAGGAACCTGGTGGTCTACAGTTCAGTGGGTTGCAAGAGTTAAGCACAACTTAGTGACTGAACCACCACCACCGCTCTGCAGAAAGCATGCTATCCTACAGTTTTGCTCCTAAATATAAAGACATTTTAATAAAACTCTGTCTGTTAAGACAGGGTAAGCACCCAAATGATTTCTTGAATAAATACTGGTGAACATCTCCATGTTATAAAAGAACTCAGAGTAGAAATTATCTCTATACAATTTATTATGACCAAATCTTACAGAAAACCTTTTAACGATGATATGCAAAGGTCAGAGCACAGAATTTGAGTTAAATAAAATAGGTGCAAAAGTTCAGTGGATCTCTGGTAAAAGCTTCTTTCTGTTGCTGATGAGGTTGGAACGTTTGCCCACGACACATTTTCAGGCACCAACAAAAGGACAGCCACTGAAACATATTGAATCCCCTCTGAATGAAGTTACTTTTTTCCTTCATATGTCACTCCCCCTATGTGATCTCTTTGGACTGATGGCCCGTGTCCTCCCCTGCTCCGATCCCTGGGGCTCCCCGGTTGCCTGCAGGTTCGTTCCGGAGCCATGGTCCACCTGCAGTGCCACATGTGGGCCAGGTGTTCAGGTGCGAGAGGTGAAGTGCCGCGTGCTCCTGACCTTCACGCAAACTGAGACCGAGCTGCCAGAGGAAGAGTGTGAGGGCCCCCGGCTGCCCACAGAGCGGCCCTGCCTCCTGCAGCCCTGTGATGAGAGCCCCGCCGCCCGAGAGCTGGCCGCCTCCCTGCAGGAGCAGGACAGTGAGACAACCTACGACTGGGAATATGCTGGCTTCACCCCCTGCACCGCCACCTGTTTGGGAGGTATTTGATCTTTTACTTAAGGGACAGCTGTGTCTGGCATTGCTGATGGTTTGAGAAATAGCAATACTAAATCGGTAAAGCCTCATCTACAAACTAGCAGAAGTCCAAAGGAGGAGAAGTCATTTGAATAATTGAAAACTGTGCCTTTTCTTTCTTTGTTTTCATCATCATTATTTTGGAAAGATAAAGGACAGTGGGACTAGATCCTGTGTTCCTGTGTTCCTAAGCATTTGCCTAACTGAGATGGTTACCGAGGTCACCGACTGATAGAGAATAAATAGGAAAATGCAAGAAATGATTAGTTGAGGTAGTGTTGTGCGTAAGTCAGAATTACAGAATGAATCATCCTGGAACTGCCTTATTGATGCTCTCTTGGTCAGAAGTTATCCTCAGAAAATAATTTAGGTTCATACCTGCACACTGAACAAGAAACCAGTAGGGAGCAAACTGATCACCATGATTTATGTGTGTGTACATGTGTGTACACATAGCCAGGGACCCTGATAGGACTAGGAAGTGATCATATTGTCAGGTGGCCCCCTCAGGGTGGAAATTAGCCCCAAGGTGCTTCAAGCATTCCAGGATCCAAAAGGGAGTGAATGAGCAGAGGGAAGTCCAGACAGTCATTCTCTCTCTGCTGGAAGTAAAAGGACAGAAATAATCAGTGGGACACCAAGATCCTCTAGTGACATGAAGGGGACTCCTCTCTCAGGAATCCAGGCCCCTGACATCCCCTCACTGACTCCTGATTGTGCCTTTCAGTCAGTGTCGTGGCCGAAGCTGGGGGCTAGAAGTGCTCTAACCAGACTTCCTGGTAGTCCAGTTGTTAAGACCATGCACTTCCACTGCAAGGGGCATGGGTTTGCTCCCAGGTCAGGGAACTATGATCCTACATGCCATGTGGCATGGTCAAAGCAAAAAGGAAAAAAAGAAAAAAGAAAGAAGTGCTCTGACTTCGGTGCCAGCCAGTGGTGCGAAAGCTAAGGAAGCTGCTGCCTTAGGAGGCAGTTGGCTCAACAGCCTGCGCCACTCCTCCTGGCAGCCCTGCACCCTTTACTAGGCACTCCCCATCAGGTCTTAAGAACTCGTGTACCAGTCATTGTGCCCTGGCCTCTTCCCTAGGCAGGTGGAGTGCATTCTCCGTTCTTGCCATCCAGTCGCTGTGACTTGAGGTATCTGTCTTTCTCTTTCCTGTGTAGTTCAACCTGTAAATCCACCTATTCTGGACACCAGCCCATCAGTAAACCTAGGTGAAATGGCATGTGCTTTACCCCTAGGCCTCAGTTAAGCTACTGTCTTTCATATGGTGGTTCAATTCAGACTGCTTTGGCCCAAACCTCTGGGTTCAGGGTCCTGGACATGTCTTCTGTTATATCTTGGAAGCCTTAAGACTGATATACCCTTCGTAATCTGGGAACTGGTACTTTCCTGATGAGTCAGGGGAAGCCCTCCGGAGATAGTCATGCTTGCTTGCATGCCTGCTCAGTCAATTGTGTCTGACTCTTTGTGACCACATGGACTGTAGCCTGCCAGGTTCCTCAGTCTATGGGATTTCCCAGACAAGAATCCTGGAATGGGTTGCCATGCCCTTCTCCAGGGGATCTTTCAGACCTAGGGGTCGAACCTGAGTCTCTTATGTCTCCTGCCTTGGCCGGCAGGGAAATGGCAATCCACTTCAGTATTCTTGACTAAAGAATTCCATGGACAGAGGAGCCAGGTGGGCTGCTGTTCATGGGGTGTCAAAGAGTCAGACATGACTGAGTGATTACACTTTCTTTACCACTAGCACCACCTGGGAAGCCCCCAGCTATTGCTTGCATACCTCCAAATCTACTGTATTAATCTCAGGCTTTTGAATACTGCCATTGATAGAATTAGCCTTGCATCTAGTACTCTGACATCCTTGACTTCAGTTTTTTCCTGACCAAGAAGGCCATCCAGATGGGAAAGCGTGGCATGTTGGGTCCTTGGAACTTAACAGACCACATAGAGTTGCCCAAGGAAAATTGACCAGATGAATTCTGATTCAATTGAGAGAGTCTGTTTGACCTCACTTTTGGAGCCTGATGCCAAAATGTTTGAATCTGCTGTGTTCCCAGTGCCCACTGAGATGGCCCTGAGTTCCACCTCCAGGAGGCCTGGACCCCCTGGCATGATTTTCTGTTTTTTTGGTAACAACTTTATTAAGATATAATTCACATACCATACAATTTATATATTTTAAGTATACAACATGGTATTTTTTGATATATTCACAAAGTTGTGTACCCATCATCACAATCTTCTTTTAACACTGATATATTTGGCTGCATTGGGTCTTAGTTGTGCCACATGTGATCTTTCATGCAGCACACAGACTCTTCTGATTGCAGCACACAGGCTTAGGTGCCCAATTGGGGGTCGAACTCATGTCCCTTGTGTTGCAAGGTGGATTCTTAACCACTGGACCACCAGGGAAGACTCCATCAAAACAATTTTAGAACGCTTTGACCCCAAAAGAACCCTGTACTTTTAAGAAATCACCCCCCCATTTCCTCTCAAACCCCTATTTTCCTGCTACCAGCAGCCTCTCACAACTACTAATCTACTTTTTATTTCTTCTGGACGTTTCATATGAATGGAATCACACAATAAGCAATCTTTGTGACCACTTTCTTTCATTAGTGTGCTCTCAAGGTTCATCCATGTTGCAACATAAGTCAGCACTTCGTTTCTTTTTAGGTTTGAATACTATTCCATTGTATGGATATGTCCATATTTATCCATTCATCCGTTAGATTTTAGTTTATTCGCATGTCTTGGATACTATGCCTAAAACTGCTCTGAACTTTCATATACACGTTATTGTGTGGATGTACATCTTCATTTCCCTTGGATATATAGTTAGGAATAGTAAAATGATCTCTGCATCTGTTTAAGGCATACAAGTTTTGTGAAACTTGACCATTTCAATTTATCCTTATTGGCACTGTGGACCTTTGGCCAGCTGTGAGGAGAGAAAGGCCTTGCACATGTTAGAAGTGCATTTCAGTACTCACACGGTGGATGGGATGGTGTCCATTTGTTTCTGACATCCTCTTGTATAACTGGAACACATTTTGCAAATTTTAACAGGGCTCAGCTTGCTAATCTTTCAACTCTCAGTTAAACAGAATTTAGCCTTGTGAGGCTATCCTGTGTTGTGTAATTCAGGATAACATCATTAGATGAACCTTGCATGCCCATGAACCCAAATGGTATGGCTAGGGAAGCTGAGCGTCAGAGTGTATCACACAGTCCAAGATAGAGAGTGGACAACTTCTCTATTGAGGGGGTTGAACTGTAAGTGCTTATAGTGAGATTCTTCACTTTGCAAAAAGCAATGGTTTAATTTCTTGGGTTCAGGCTTAAATTTTCTTAATGTTTTTAATTTCTTGAGTTCAAGCTTAAAATTTCATTTTAAATGTGTAACTCAATTCTGTTGAATACTTGGAATGCTTGGAGGGTTATAAAATCCTCTAAATGCAGGAAACTGAACACCTGCTCTGTGCTAGACCCTATGCTCTCCACTCAGTTCCAGGCTCAGTACCATGATATAGAATGAAGGCACAGTCCTCGTCCTGAGGGAGCACAGCTCTCAGTTATGTTGGCCTTACTGTCCCTGCTGCATTACTTACAGGCAGTGACACTTGCCATTCTGTAATCCATTTTAATGTGGTTTTAGAGGTTCAGCCTCTGCAAGCCCACTTATGTGTGGTTTTGAATGTGGATTTTAACCCTCATCCTGAATAACAGGGAGGGTAAGTCTGCAATGACTGGAAACCACAGGAAAATAAAATTTCCACAGGCATGCAGTTATTTCTTCAGCATTCCTGTTTCTGGTAGAAAAATAAGATAGGCAAGTGATGTATTTTAAAAAAGATAAACCTCTGATTCCCATCCCAATATTGTGTATTTGTATAGTCTTAACTTGCCTTCACAACATACAGGAAATAAGAGTAGATCAATTTGTTGTAATCATTGATGTTTAAGAATCTTTTACAAGTCTGCTTTCATACTGGAGTGGCAACAATTCTTTCTCAATTCCCCAAAGTATAAAGAATGCAGACATACTCAATTTCCAGTCTCCAGAGTGTATGTAAGTATATGGTATACAGCATTATGTTATGTGTATATGTACATCCTGAAAGTTATGCTTACCTTTTAAATACCCACTGATAGGTTTTGTAATTTACTGCACTATCAACATGGGCTTCCCAGGTGGCACTAGTGGTAAAGAACCCACCTGCAATGCAGGAGACATAAGAGATGCAGGTTCGATCCCTTGGTGGGGAAGATCCCCTGGAGGAGGAAATGGCAACCCACTCTAGTAATCTTGCCTGGAGATTCCCATGGACAGAGGAGCCTGGAAAGCTACAGTCCATGGGGTTGCAAAGAGTCGGATATGACTTAATGACTGAACACACACACATGCACACGATAAACATTCCTCACTGACGTTTTCTCTTGTGTCTTATATTATTTGTTGCATTTATGACCTTTCATTTCTCCCTTTGTGTTTTCTAAAATCACCGGCTAGTAGCATAGATGTGAACTTTGACTGGCCTCATTTTGAACCATAGTTCTGCCCCTCCCTTTGGGCTAGTTGTTTAAATTTGCAGAGGTTTATTTTTGTAAAATGAGAAGAGCCACACCTACCTACATTATTAGGATTAATGAAAGGATTAAATATGATTCTTAAGCAAGGTTATGTTGGAGAAGTGTTTAATCACTGTGCCTGACACATGTGTGTTATAAATGTTGGTGGGATAATATAAGAGTTTATAATATAAGTTTATAATATAGTTTATAATATAAGAAGTTATTCATCTTAGAATATTGTTTTTTCCTTTTAAAAGAAAATGGACTAAATTGCTGAACCCCTTAATGAATCTAACTGTGCCAAGTGCATTCTTTAAATTCCTCAAGTAAATCATCTGCAATTAATGATGATTTTCTCTTTCCAATAGTTGTTTATCCTGTTTAGGTTTTATCTCTTATTGCATTGTCCAGAATTGCAAGAACAATAGTAAATAAGGTAGATGATGCCAACTTTGCCTTGGTCTTGACAGTAGCAGGAATCTCTTATTGTTTCATTCGAAAACAACATCCTACAAATATTTATTGTGTGTTTTTTTTTGTGCAAGGTGCAGACCTAATAATAGAGACAAATAGTTCCCACCTCTGCAACTCAGATCTAGAGGGGGAAATGTGTCCACTGCATAATCACACACAGCTGGTTATTGCAGCTACAAAAAAGTATATGATTGGGACTTGCCTGGCAGTCCAGTGATTAAGAATCTGCACTTCCATCACAGGGGGCAGAGGTTCAATCACTGATCAAGGAACTAAGATCCCACATGCTGTGTGGTGTGACCAAAAAATAGCTAGAAACAAATTTTAAAAAGAAGCATATGATGCCATGAAAGCACATAATAAGAGGAATTTGACCTAACTTGAGAGGTCAGGGAAAGATTCCCTAAGAACAATTACATTTTAACTTTAAGTCTGAAAGATAAGAAATTAATTAAGCAAAAGTTTGAGACAGTGGTACAAAGAGAATTTCCAGCAGGAAAAGGATCATGTGGAAGGGTGCTAGGTGGCAAGAGGGCACATGGGAAATTCCAGGAGCTGAAGAAGTTGGGCACAGCTAGTGTACTGAGAAAGATGGGGTTTAATGTGAGATGATGCTGTAAAGGAAAGCAGGGGCCAGACAGTGAAGGTCTTATGGGCCATGTTCATTTGGGTCTTTATCCTAAGAACAATGAGAAGCCATCCAAGTCATTAAAATGGAAATTAATGATCAAATGTTTATTTCAAAAACGTTAGTCCAGTTGTATTGTAAAAAAAGGATTAAAAGGGATAACAAGAGATGTCAGGGAGCCCACAGAGAGGAAGATGGCTAGAAGGCATGGTTTGTTAGGGGAGGGCTATGTGTGTGCTATCACTTCATGACAGAGAGTCCAGGTGCATTTAAAAGGCAGTGAGAGGGGACTTCCCTGGTGGTCCAGGGGCTAAGACTCCACACTTCCAGTTCAGGGAGCCCTGGTCAGGGAACTAGTTCCTGCATGCTGCAACTAAAGATCTTGGAAAGACCCAGCACAGCCAAATCAGTAATTTTCTTTTAAAAAAAGGCAATGAGAAAGTTCCAGAATGAAAGAGAAAGGCAAAGTGTCAACAAACTTCCTATGATGGAAAGGAGTGAAATCTAAAGCCTACTTGTGGAATTCAATCTTAACTAGTTAAAGGTGCATCTCTTAATGGAAACTGGCAAAGGAAAGGCCTGGGTGGATGGATTTATCTGCTGGCTGGGCCAGTGGGTTTATCTGCTGGATCATAGGAAGTTCCTATCTGTTTGTTTCTGGTTGAGCATGTATGAATGAATATTTGTGTGTGAATGATTTGATTCGTGAATGCCCAGGGTTTGAAGTCATAATGTAGTATTTTTTTTTTTATTATACTCTTGACTACAGTGTGCTACTATTGGGTTGGCCAAAGGTTCATTCAGATTTTTCTGTAAGATGTTATGTAAAAAACTCAAATGAACTTTTTGGCTAACCCCATACTTAACTTAGGATTTTGCATTTAGATATGAATGATATTGATGCAAGTTGGTAGCCTCCACTGAGCATGGTGGAGCACAAAAATGCCTTCCTGCAAGTGGGAAAGGGGTCTGAAAGCTGAATTGGCCCACCAAGGGCTCATTTGGGCATACTCCCCATGGAGATGTGTTTCCAACATGGTACATTAGCAGTCACCATTTTGTTCTCTTCAAATCCCTTCAAATCTTAACAGGCCTTGAGCTGGAGTTTCTTTCAGCTACTCTTGATATAATTGATCACTTCCTCTCAGGCTCCACTGATGTTTATGATGCCCTTCATGAGGCCAAATAGCTTTTAACAATCTGGGGGCAGGAGGAGAAGGGGACGACCGAGGATGAGATGGCTGGATGGCATCATGGACTCGATGGACGTGAGTCTGAGTGAACTCCAGGAGATGGTGATGAACAGGGAGGCCTGGCGTGCTGCGATTCATGGGGTCGCAAAGAGTCGGACACAACTGAGCGACTGAACTGAACTGAACTGAATTTTTACCAGCTGTCTCCTCAACTGGCCCCTAAAAAGAACTCACCTATTTGGAGTACTTATAAAACTTGCATTTTAACACCAAAATGCCCTTTCTCTAGGTCCATACGATATTATGCTTCTCCTTTTTTTCATTACCTGGGAGTATATAGTAGTATTTATTCTATCATACTGGTTCATCAGCAGAGAGGAAAACATAACTATCCTTTTCAATATGGTCCTAGGCTTGCATCTGTCATGTAAAATTGTGTAACACTATATTAAGTGGATCTGTTCTTTTCTCTTTTATAGATTTTTGTCATCAGGTATATACTAGTTTTTTTTTTTTTTTTTAATGAATTGGAGTTTTCCATACATTTCTTTTTTAAATTTATTATTATTATTATTTACTTTACAATATTGTATTGGTTTTGCCATACATCAACATGAATCCGCCACAGGTGTACACGTGTTCCCAAGCCTGAACCACCCTCCCACCTCCCCCCTCAACACCATCCTCCAGGTCATCCCAGTGCACCAGCCCCAAGCATCCTGCACCCTGCATCTAACCTAGACTGGCAATTCGTTTCTTATATGATATTATACATGTTTCAATGCCATTCTCCCAAATCATCCCACCCTCTCCCTCTCCCACAGAGTCCCAAAGACTGTTCTATACATCATTTGCCTTGATTCATGGACCTAACATTCCAGGTTCCTCTGCAGTATTGCGCTTTATAGCATCAGACCTTGCTTCCATCACCAGTCACACCCGCAACTGGGTGTTGTTTTTGCTTTGACTCCGTCTCTTCATTCTTTCTGGAGTTATTTCTCCACTGATCTCTAATAGCATATTGGGCACCTACCGGCCTGGGGAGTTCATCTTTCAGTGTCCTATCTTTTTGCCTTTTCATACTGTTCATGGGGTTCTCGAGGTAAATATACTGAAGTGGTTTGCCATTCCCTTCTCCAATGGACCACATTTTGTCAGAACTCTCCACCAAGACCTGTCTGTCTTGGGTGGCCCTACATGGCATGGCTTAGTTTCACTGAGTTAGACAAGATTATGTTCCATGTGATTAGATTGACTAGTTTTCTCTGATTGTGGTTTCAGTCTGTCTGCCCTCTGATTCCCTCTCTCAGCACCTACCGTCTTACTGGGGTTTCTCTTACTTTGGATGTGGGGTATCTCTTCACAGCTGCTCCAGCAAAGTGTAGCCACTGCTCCTTACCTTGCACATGGGGTATCTCCTCAGGGCCACCGCTACTGACCTTGGATGTAGAGTATCTCCTCTCAGCCGCTTGCCTCTCCAGGACTGTGCAGCCACATACAGTGGAAGTAAGAAATAGATTTAAGGGACTAGATCTGATAGAGTGCCTGATGAACTATGGGCAGAGGTTCGTGACAGTGTACAGGAGACAGGGATCTCGACCATCCCCAAGAAAAAGAAATGCAAAACAGCAAAAAGGCTGTTTGAGGAGGCCTTACGAATAGTTGTGAAAAGAAGAGAAATGAAAAGCAAAAGAGAAAAAGAAAGAGATACCCATTTGAATGCAGAATTCCAAAGAATGGCAAGGAGAGATAAGAAAGGCTTCCTCAGTGATCAGTGCAAAAAATAGGGGAAAACAATAGAATAGGAAAGACTAGAGATCTCTCTAAGAAAATTACAGATACCAAGGGAGCATTTCATGCAAAGATGGGCTCAATAAGGTACAGAAATGGTATGGACCTAACAGAAGCAGAAGATATTAAGAAGAGGTGGCAAGAATACACAGAAGAACTGTACAAAACAGATCTTCATGACCCAGATAATCACGATGGTGTGATCACTCACCTAGGGCCAGACATCCTGGAATGTGAAGTCAAGTGGGCCTTAGGAAGCATCACTACAAATAAACCTAGTAGAGGTGATGGAATTCCAGTTGAGCTATTTCAAATCCTAAAAGATGATGCTGTGAAAGTGCTACACTCAATATGTCAGCACATTTGGAAAACTCAGCAGTGGCCATAGGACTAGAAAGGGTCAGTTTTCATTCCAATTCCAAAGAAAGGCAATGCCAAAGAATGATCAACCTACTGCACAGTTGCACTCATCTCACATGCTAGTAAAGTAATGCTGAAAATTCTACAAGCCAGGCTTCAGCAATACATGAACCGTGAACTTCCAGATGTTCAAGCTGGTTTTAGAAGAGGCAGAGGAAGCAGAGATCAAATTGCCAGCATCCGGTGGATGATCGAAAAAGCAAGAGAGTTCCAGAAAAACATCTATTTCTGCTTTATTGACTATGCCAAATCCTTTGACTGTGTGGATCACAATAAACTGTGGAAAATTCTGAAAGAGATGGGAATACCAGACTACCTGTCCTGCCTCTTGAGAAACCTGTATGCAGGTCAGGAAGCAACAGTTGGAGCTGGACATGGAACAACAGACTGGTTCCAAACAAGGAAAGGAGTACATCAAGGCTGTATACTGTCACCCTGCTTATTTAACTTATATGCAGAGTATGTCATGAGAAATGCTGGGCTGGATGAGGCACACCTGGAATCAAGATTGCTGGGAGAAATATCAATAACCTCAGATATGCAGATGACACCACCCTTATGGGAGAAAGTGAAGAAGACCTAAAGAGCCTCTTGATGAAAGTGAAAGAGGAGAGTGAAAAAGTTGGCTTAAACCTCTACGTTCAGAAAACTAAGATCATGTCATCTGGTCCCATCAATTCATGGGAAATAGGTGGGGAAACAGTGGAAACAGTTGTTGACTATTTTGGGGGGCTCCAAAATCACTGCAGATGGTGATTGCAGCCATGAAATTAAAAGACGCTTACTCCTTAGAAGGAAAGTTATGACCAACCTAGACAGTGCATTAAAAAGCAGAGACATTACTTTGCCAACAAAGTTTCATCCTGTCAAGGCTATGGTTTTTCCAGTAGTCATGTATGGATGTGAGGGTTGGACTATAAAGAAAGCTGAGTGCCAAAGAATTGATGCTTTTGAAATGTGGTGTTGGAGAAGGCTGTTGAGAGTCCCTTGGACTGCAAGGACTGGACCCAGCCAGTCTATCCTAAAGGAGATCAGTCCTGAATATTCATTGGAAGGACTGATATTAAAGCTAAGACTCCAATAGTTTGGCCACCTGATGTGAAGATCTGATTTATTTGAAAAGATCCCGATTCTGGGAAAGGTTGAAGACAGAAGAAGGGGATGACAGAGGATGAGATGGTTAGATGGCATCACCGACTCAATGAATATGAGTTTGAGCAGACTCTGGGAGTTGGTGATGGACTGGGAGGCCTGGAATGCTGTGGTCCATGGGGTCACGAAGAGTTTGATGTGACTGAGTGACTGAACTGAACTGAACTGAATTTTAAAGTGAGTTTCATAATTTAGATTTTCTTGGGAAAAAGTCATCCGTTTCATAATATTAATAGCATTATCAAGCGTTGTTCATCTAATATCCAGTTGCTTTAAGCCCTCCTCTGCTCCTTTTTCTTGTCAAATAATGTATAACAATTACTGTTTTTAAGCTAGGAGTTTTGTGTGTGTGTGCTCAGTCACTCAGTCATGTCTGATTCTTTGTGGTCCCATGGACTGCAGCCCACCAGTCTTCTCCGTCCATGGGGTTCTCCAGGGAAGAATACTGGAGCAGGTTGCCCTTGCCTTCTCCAGGTGCTCTTTCCCACCCAGGGGTGAACCCACCTCTCTTGCACCTCCTGCATTGGCAGGTGGATTCTTTACCATTAGTGCCACTTATCAGAAATGATTATTTTTAAATTCTGATGTTCGGATTGGGGGGTTTAATTGTTTATTTTTCATTTATTGTTGGACTCTATTATGGTCAAGGAATATTGCCTACATAATTTCTAGGTTATGGAATTTAATACAGTTTTCTTTATAGACTAATGTAGGAGCAATTTTGTTAATGTTACTCTGCTTAAAAAAGCATATTGCATCTATTTCTGAGGGCCAAGGCCATTTGGTTATTATATCAACATAATTTTCTTATTCAAATCATTTTCCAACTTTAAAAAAGTAATTTATTATATTAAATACTGGGTAACACCTCAAAGGTTCTGACTGTAGATTTTTTTGTTGGTGTGCTCTGAGTATTTCTTACTCTGTGTGTGTGTGTGTGTGTGTGTGTGTGATATGTTACTTGGCATGTTGAATTAGTCAAGATTTAGTTGCAAGAAACCCAACTTGAACTAACCTTAAACCAACAAAAGAGAGTGTATTAGCTCATTTATTGGCTCTGCTTCCCCTCTTAGCGTCTATGTTTTTACCCTTTAATTATGAATTCATTTCTTGATGTAGGCTTTAGATATTTTTTGCCAAAAAATAAAATAACCCTCGTATTATGACACTGCAGAAGTCAACTGTGAAGTGAAGAATGTTGCCTCATGCTACCAAAGGATTTATTAGAGAAATTGAATTGAAATTTCAACACTTGATTTATCTTATATCTTCTAAATGCATATTTGTGATTACTGTCCAAATTTTGTTAAAAATGAGATGAAGTAAACTTATCTTTATAACTTTTTTCTTTTGAGGTTAAAGGTTTGCTCAGACCTCTTGAAGTGGAAAGTGATGAAGTCATGTCATAGGTTCAGTGTGAGGGATGGGAGATAGTCTCATGGCCATCTTTGGAAAATACATTCCACCTCAATAAGTATCCTAAATCTCTCATTAAACTTTTATATTCTTTTGAGTAAACTTGCTTTAATTTGTCATAACTATTGTGAAATTCCATAAAAATGGTTAAAATGAGGTAACTTTGGTGCTTTCAGATCCACCCACTCATGTTCCAAAATAGTCTCCAAGTGTATTTTGTAAATAATTCTGGTTATAAATTAGAATATATGTGAAAGATAACTACATTTTTATCAGATTAAAAGGAAATGAAACTTGCTAGAAAATGAACATCTGTGTCCCTGTAAAATCACTGAGTTCAACATTTGTAGGGAGGAACCTGAGTTATAATGATGTAGCAGTGTCTCTTCATGTTTCAGGTTAGTGTTTATTTTAAAAAATTCATTGGAAGATGCATGGAGATTTAAGACTGCATCCTACTATGCCCAGGAGCATAAGATTACAACTGAAGAAAGCAAAGAAAATTTAGGGAAAAGAACTCAACATCTCAAATATATATTTTATATATACTTTTGATCCATACTGTATTCTGTGAAATATTATAAAATGGTTGAATTGAAACATGGCATTTGGAAAAAGAACCACAATGTGGAACACGCATTCTTGCATGAAACTGAATACATTTGCATATTTCAAATAGCATAGTTGGTTGCTATTACAATTTTTATTTGATTTTTTCTGTCAAAATTTGATTTATATTTTTGCTCAGTTCTGATTTCCCAATAATCTTTTTTTAAAATTTGTCTCAACAAACAAAATAATGGTTGAAACTGGGCCTTGGAGTCAGACAGACCTGTCTAGTCTCAAAGGAAAAATGTGCCTGTGAAAGTTTGTATCTGAACAGGGAAGCTGGTTGGCTGTATTGCATTTTGGAACCCTTTGGGTACAAAAGGGGCTTCCCAGGTGGCATTAGTGGTAAAGAATCTGCCTGCTAATGCAGGAGATGTAGGAGATAAGGGTTTGATCCCTGGGTCAGTAAGATCCCTTGGAGGAGGAAATGGCAACCCACTTCAGTATTCTTGCCTGGGAAATCCCGTGGACAGAGGAGCCTGGCAGGTTATAGTCCATGGGATCACAGAGTCAGACATGACTGAGCACAAACTGAAATTCTGTCCCCATTTAACACTTACTCGCCCCCATCTTGCCCCTGGCATCTACCAAAGTACTCTCTGACTCTATGAATTTGACCATGCTATAAGTTAACCTTAAAAGTGCATCCCAATATACATTTGTTGTTCGGTCGCTCTTTCATGTCCAACTCTCTGCAACCCCATGGACTGCAGCACATCAGGCTTCTCTGTCCTTCACCATCTCCTGGAGCTTGCTCAAACTCATGTCCATTGAGTCAGTGATGCCATCCAACCATCTTGTCCTCTGTCATCTCCTCCTCCTGCCTTCAATCTTTCCCAGCATCAGGGTCTTTTCTAATGAGCTGGCTCTTCACATCAGGTGGCCAAAGTATTGGAGCTTCAGCTTCAACATCAGTCCTTCCAATGAATGTTCAGGGTTAATTTCCTCTAGGACTGACTCGTTTGATCTCCTTTCAGTCCAAAATACGTTAGGCGCGGACAAATACTGTTTGATTCCACTCATGTGAGAAAGTGTTATTTTTTAGGAGCTAATATGAAATTCCTCTTAGGGAAATTATTGTATATGTTTGGAAGGAGCATGCGGATGATTCATTTGTAGGAACTCCTGGCCTTGAGTGTGTTTGAAACGCAGATCAGTGTGATGGTGGATGGAGTCTCGGGGTGGTCCTTGACGTCTCAAAGTGACCATTTGGGAGTTTATAAAGTGACTGAGGAAATAATAGAGCCTGGGAGATTTTGGGAAAGGCACAGTCATTTGCTCCATGTGGACCCTGAAATGCATCCTACAGGCAAGCAATACAGTCAAAAGGGCAGTAGCTTAAGAATGAGGGGTTCAAAGACCCTGTTTTCTTTTTTCCCCACAATGAGTCATTCTAAGTCATTTGCATATATTTTTTTTTTCTCTTTCCAACCTCCAGGCCATCAAGAAGCCATTGCAGTGTGCTTACACCTGCAGACCCAGCAGACAGTCAATGACACCTTGTGTGATATGGTCCACCGCCCTCCGGTGATGAGCCAGGCTTGTAACACAGAGCCCTGCCCACCCAGGTACGTGCAGTCTTCTCTCCGCAGAGAATCATGCGTGTGTATTGAGGCTCAGTGGGGAGTCACCCAAGGAGATCAGAGTTCTCCCTTCTCTGTTCAAGCTATGTGCCAGCCAGATTCTCACTAAGATACAGAATACTGCCAGATTAAGCAGGAATCCCCTTTACCTGGCCTTTTGTGTCATACATGAGTGAATGTGAACTGGCTGCTGCTGGCAACACCATGAGCTCAGCAGTTTTGTTGTCTCATGTCTGTCCCTTCAGGGGTACTTCTTTGCCTGAAGCCACATCAGGGAACACAGGCTCTGAGGTCAAGTTAGCACAGGTACACAGAAGGTGCTCAGTCCATATTTGTGGACTAACTGAGTGATAATGAGCTGGCTCTTCACATCAGGTGGCCAAAGTATTGGAGCTTCAGCTTCAACATCAGTCCTTCCAATGAATGTTCAGGGTTAATTTCCTCTAGGACTGACTCGTTTGATCTCCTTTCAGTCCAAAATACATTAGGCGCGGACAAATACTGTTTGATTCCACTCATGTGAGAAAGTGTTATTTTTTAGGAGCTAATATGAAATTCCTCTTAGGGAAATTATTGTATATGTTTGGAAGGAGCATGCGGATGATTCATTTGTAGGAACTCCTGGCCTTGAGTGTGTTTGAAACGCAGATCAGTGTGATGGTGGATGGAGTCTCGGGGTGGTCCTTGACGTCTCAAAGTGACCATTTGGGAGTTTATAAAGTGACTGAGGAAATAATAGAGCCTGGGAGATTTTGGGAAAGGCACAGTCATTTGCTCCATGTGGACCCTGAAATGCATCCTACAGGCAAGCAATACAGTCAAAAGGGCAGTAGCTTAAGAATGAGGGGTTCAAAGACCCTGTTTTCTTTTTTCCCCACAATGAGTCATTCTAAGTCATTTGCATATATTTTTTTTTTCTCTTTCCAACCTCCAGGCCATCAAGAAGCCATTGCAGTGTGCTTACACCTGCAGACCCAGCAGACAGTCAATGACACCTTGTGTGATATGGTCCACCGCCCTCCGGTGATGAGCCAGGCTTGTAACACAGAGCCCTGCCCACCCAGGTACGTGCAGTCTTCTCTCCGCAGAGAATCATGCGTGTGTATTGAGGCTCAGTGGGGAGTCACCCAAGGAGATCAGAGTTCTCCCTTCTCTGTTCAAGCTATGTGCCAGCCAGATTCTCACTAAGATACAGAATACTGCCAGATTAAGCAGGAATCCCCTTTACCTGGCCTTTTGTGTCATACATGAGTGAATGTGAACTGGCTGCTGCTGGCAACACCATGAGCTCAGCAGTTTTGTTGTCTCATGTCTGTCCCTTCAGGGGTACTTCTTTGCCTGAAGCCACATCAGGGAACACAGGCTCTGAGGTCAAGTTAGCACAGGTACACAGAAGGTGCTCAGTCCATATTTGTGGACTAACTGAGTGATCTCCTACTTGTTACCTAGAAATCACACCAGTGTGTTCTCACCCTTCCCACTGACCTGCCAGAGATCTCAGATTGTGGGGTATACTGTTAAGAGTCCCCAAAGAGTGGGCAATGTTGGCTTATTTTTGGTCTCCTTGGCCTGAAAGGTTGACCTTAAAAATTAATCTACTTCCTCTCTTAAGTCCTTATAAGATGCTGGGGATTTTTATCAGAGGGAAGTGTAGATTTTCCTCATGTTTCTCTGTCCCTGGCTATTGTTAGCTCCAGAGGATTATAACTCAGCATCACTAGTTTCTCACAAGACATTCCAAAATCCAGCCCCCAGTTGTTTCTCTTTCTCTATCCTTTACCTGTATAATCTTGAACCCTCCTCTGTGATATATTTAAAGCCAAAATTGAAAGCTCATTCCCAGTCACCTCCTCTCTTCCTCATTGCCAGATTCTCTTTCTGCCTCTTAGTAATTATATCACCCATTTAATTAGGTACCTGCATTCACTAAAGGTAAGTTTAATCATGTCTGGGATCGTAAACAATTGAGGACATTTATTATGTCTGTTACATCCAGGAGTAAAGATAGATTTTTATGGTTACTCAGGAAATAATTTGTGCTTCTGGAAGTCTCTTGATCTTTCTGATTTTGATTCCATGAGATGTGTTGCCTATGAGGAAGAAAGTCCTGTCTTGGTGGTCTCAGGATGCTGGTGGTGAGGATCCAGTGAGTGAGGGCATCCTGGAGATCCATGTTTCTCTGTCCTGCAGATGGGTCCTTTCTTTGTAGGTCTTGGTACCTAACCTGCTCAGTCTTGGAGGAGGCCAGCTTCATCCTTGGGGAGACTACATCTACAGGGAACCAGGCATAGCATTTTATATCCACTAGTATATTTCTGACTTAGATTGTCAGCTAAGGAAATAAGGGAAAGTCCTTCTTTAAATATATATACACATTTCTTTATTTGGTTGTGTAGGGTCTTGGTTGCGGCACATGGGATCACTATGGCAGATGGTCTCTTTAGTTGTGGTGCAAGGCCCCAGTGGTTGCTGTGTGGGCTTAGTTGCTTGAGGCATGTGGAATCTTAGTTCTCTGACCAGGGATCAAACCTGCATCCCCCGCATTGCAAGGAGGATTCTTAACCACTGGACTACTAGGGAAGTCCCCAGGGAACTTCTTGACTTACGTTAGAGCCATTGTGCTGTACTCAACTGAAATGAGGCAGTAAAGACCTACACAGTTACTTTGGTGAGCAAGGCCCAGAAACAGCATAGGGAAATCTTCCCTAGACCTCCCACTTCCGCCCCCAGGTCTACTGAATTAGAGTCATCTGCACCAGAATACTAGTAGAAAATGGCAAGAAGACACAACACAATAGGAGTTATTAGAGGGTTTGTTCTAACTGGAAGTCAGTATGCTCACTTTATCAGCAAGTCTATCTGAAGAGCTCCAAGAACATCAAGTATATGGGAGGTGATGCTGAGATTCTGTCCATTTGGAACATCCCCTTTATCTCAGGGGAAATAGCACTCATGTTAAGAATTGAAAACCTTAAGAATCCAAATTACTCATCTTAGGTTTCTCAGTTTTGTCTTAATCTAATATCAGAAGCAATGATTTATACATTTTTGGAGAAGCTAGTTTCTGTTCTCCTGCCCCCACCCCCACCACATCCCTCCGGTGAGGCTCTGTGAGATGGAAACTACCCATCGGACCACGGTGAAGGACAAGGGGAAATGCAGGAGGTGAGAAGCATAGTTTAATATCTCAACCTATTGTCCCAAGAAATTGGAACAGGTTTTTAATCTGGTTCCTTCAACTTGAGTCTTGGGATGGGGTAGGAGGAAGAGTTAAACAAACATAAATAAGTATATTACTTAAATTATAATACTTGCTATAAAGAAACAGAAAAAGTCTTAAGAACAAGAGTTGCATAAGGACCTAATATAGATTGGTTTGGATTGAGGGTTGGGTGCAGGCATTCAGAGGAGGCCTCCCTGAGGGTTCTATGTAAGCTGATATATAAAAGAGGAGTGAAAGTTGGCCAGGGGAAGCGTAGAGGAAGGAGTGTTCTAGGCAGAAGGAACAGTATATACAGAGGTCCCAAGGAAAGAAAGAAATTGGTGTGTTCAAGAAACCAGACAGAAAGGAAGCCTGGAGATGAGAGACCAGACCAGAGACAAGACCAGACATAGTAGGACCATGGCAGGCATTTGGACTTGATCTTGAGAGTTGCTGGGAAGCCATTGGAGCATTTGATAAATCAAATTTACATTTAGGGACTTCCCATTACTTTGCCGACTAAGGTCCGTCTAGTCAAGGCTATGGTTTTTCCTGTGGTCTTCTATGGATGTGAGAGTTGGACTGTGAAGAAGGCTGATCGCCGAAGAATTGATGCTTTTGAACTGTGGTGTTGGAGAAGACTCTTGAGAGTCCCTTGGACTGCAAGGAGATCCAACCAGTCCATTCTGAAGGAGATCAACCCTGGGATTTCTTTGGAAGGACTGATAAAAAAAAAAAAAAAATGTACACTTAAAAGAGATTTCTCAAACCCTGAGATGGGGAGAACAAAGGTAGAGATACTGAAATCAATTATAAATGTTTAATTAATTACCTTAACCGAAATAGCTAGCCTGCCATAATTCATCTGAGTGTCGCCTATTTAAAGCCTGCCTGCATGTGAATCTGAAAGCATCCTTGGATTGAGTCCAAATTAGATATGTCTCTGACCATTTATAAAATTTGAGTCCTGCCTCTAGTGTTTCCTGCTCTGATCCATATGTACACCTATGACTGTGAAACTGTCTTCTAAATTAGAGAATGGCCATGTGAACTCCCACAGAAAACCCTCCAGTGACTTCCTTTTCCCTGTGGAAAAGCCACAGTCTTTACTTTGCCATGTGTATGAGTTCCCTTGGGCTTCCATAACAAAGTTCCATAAGCTGAGTGGCTTAAACAACAGAAGTTCACTGTCTCACATATGGGGAGTCTAGAAACCCTTAATCAAGGTTGGTTCCTTCTGACAGCTCCGAGGGAAAACCTGTTCTGTGTGCCTCTCCTAACTTCTGTTCTGGTAGCTTGAGCGTCCTTAGCTTGTGGATGGGAGAAGGCAATGGCAACCCACTCTGGTACTCTTGCCTGGAAAATCCCATGGACATGGATGGAGGAGCCTGGTAGGCTACAGTCCCTGGGGTCACGAAGAGTCGGATGTGACTGAGCAACTTCACTCTCACTTTTCACTTTCATGTACTGGAGAAGGAAATGGCAACCCACTCCAGTGTTCTTGCCTGGAGAATCCCAGGGATGGAGGAGCCTGGCTGGCTGCTGTCTATGGGGTCGCACAGAATCGGACACAACTGATGCAACTTAGCAGCAGCAGCAGCTTGTGGATGGCATTCCCTGTGTGTTTTCTTTTTGTAATATTTAGTTATTTATTTGGCTGTACCAGTTCTTAGTTGTGGCATGTGGGATCTAGTTCCTTGACCAGGGATGGAACCCGGGCCCTCTGCATTGGGAGTGTGGAGTCTTAGCCACACTCCTGGACCACCAGGGGAATTCCCTGTGTGTTTTCGTAGTATCTTCCTTCTGTAGGTCTCTGCATTGAAATTTCCCCTTTTATAAGGTCACTGCTCCTATTGAATTAGAGCCCAGCATCTTATGACCTCAGCTTAATTCTATCATCTGCAAAGATGCTATTTCCAAATAAGTTCACATTTATGAGTTCTCGTGGTTAGGACTTCAGCTTCATTTTGAAGAAAGCAGTTCAGCCCATGAAAGCAGATAAAGTCCTTGGTGACCCTGGTTTTAGGTTCTTGAACCACATTTCCTGTCATCACTTCTCTCACCTTATCACAGCACATGTGCGCGCATGCGCACGTGCGCACACACACACACACACACACACACACACACATGTTCACTCACACACACTCAGAGGAACTTGAACTTGCACACACACATACACACACACACATGCACACTCAGAGGAACTTGAACTTGCCCAGCAGCCACACTGAATTATTCACTTTGACCCATGCTCCTGCTCATTCATGCCTCTGGGTCTTGGCCCTCTGCCTGGAGCCCTTATCCATGAAATAAGCTAGTACTCTCCCATGAAAGTGACCAGCGGCTCTCTGCTCCCTGGTATATGAAGTCAACAGTGTGAAATGGGATCCTAACCTTGGACACATGATAGGGATGTGTCTTAACAGTGCAGAGAGAAGTGGGAATGGATCTGGAGCATGGAGTAGAGGCCAGTCCTGCCTCGATCAGGACACCGCTTCAGACATGTCCCTTGGCTCTTAGGGCCCAGTTTCTTCATCTGAATGTTGATGAACGGTGTTAGACTTTATCATCACCAAGGTCCTTTTCAGCTCTAGTCTTTCATTGTTGAGTCATGCTTCAGGTTGTATTTTTCACTCACATCTGCAGTACTCTGCCTAGTATTTTTGCAGTTATCCTCTGTCCTTTGAAATGCTCAGGGTTTGTTTTAGTTATAAGACTAACAGCCTCTGCTCAACCTGCCTAGGAGGCCAAGGCAGGGCTGAGCTTGGTTTGCAGTGCCATCCTTCCTTTGCTCCCCAACAAGATCTGACTTCAGATCTAGAAACTGTCCCTTTATGCTACTGAAGGGAGCGTGCTGGTTTATTCATGCACTAGCCCACGAGCAGGTTCCTCATCACTCAGCCCTGGCCAGGGATCTTGCACATAATCTGCCTCAGCAGTCTTGCCCACAGAGCTTTCAAGCTGGGAATAATACAGCACACAATATATCTTGGCCACTTTGCAAAATTAAGGGTCTGTTTTTATGTGAAGAGAAATACTATTCCTCATTTCAGAGTTGCAAGTTTAATAAAGTTTTTGAAGGTTGAGAGTTATTTTGGAAAAAAACCAGCAGAGACAAAGGGTTGATGCCAAAATAAAGGTAAGTTTACAAAAATGTTTTAGGTTCTAGAAACCAGTGGTGTAGGAATAACAGGAACAGGGTGTTGCACAATACTTTCCATACAAATATTTACTGACTCCAAGGGCAATAGCAGTAAAATATCACCCCAGGGTGAAACTTACCAGTGAGATTAGGTTGGACAGTCAGTAGATCTTTATTTACCCAGAGGCAAATGTGCTTGATGTATTAGCCTGAACTCTCCAAGGTGGGGCGTTGTATGTTTATTTGCTCTTCTGGGGTTACTCCCTTTGGTCTGTCCTTTAACTGCTGAGTGTCTGCTATTTATGGAGTTTGCTTTTTCCAGGAGAGAGAAATGGGCAGGGTTACATAATGGTTCCACTAGTCCAAGAAGAGCCTTCTTCTTCTGTGACAGGACTCAATATGGCTAGACAGGGAAGTGGGGAGACAAAAGCCAAGAGTAAAATGTTTCTGTACCAACTTGTTACCCAGGTCTTGAATTAAAACAAAAAATGCTGTGTTCATTGTCTCTTAATAAGAAATTGTTCCCTGTTTCTCGAATAAGAATGGTTCCACTTCCCGTCCCTTATGTCACCGATCAATTCTAGTAGTTATATACTTTGTTGAAAGACTGACCATCCCAAAGTTTGCTCCTAATAAATTACATAGTTAAGCTGAGTTGTTTTAATAGTGCAACAAAAGCCTTCTAATTTTTAGCTGTGTGGTCTGATTGTCGTCAGAGTATCTACTATTGGTGATTTTCCTCACCCCTAAAGCTACTGGAACTTTATATATTAGTAGCCTAATTAATAGGTTAACAAATATACTTCCAATTCAGATCATATTTTAATTTCACATTCTGCTCCAAATACAGATCAGTGATAGCTACAGTATAAAAAAGGGAAACATCACACCCAGGAAACGGTGAAAAGAACTACATGGGCTGGGAAAGGAATAGAAGAGGGAGGTGGTGAGTGGAACTGGATCTATGGTTCTTCTGGGCTTTAGCCCCACAGCATTTGGGGTCAGTGAGAGTTCAGATCCGCTGGGTAACAGAGACTGAGCATCTTTCTTTTAATTGATGGAAAAGGACCCATATTCCTTACTTCTTTGTGAAGAAAAGCTGCTGCTGACCACAACCAGAAGCCTTTGTTTACCTGAAGCTACTCACCTGTGAAGATGAAGGACAGACACAATAGAGCCCTGGGAGCAGATCCAGCCCTGGCTTACCTGTTGGCTCAGCGGTTGGGTCATCAGTGTCTTCATAGTGCTTCTATGCCACATTATCCACATGGTTCTAGCCTGGATACCCCAGAGGGCTCGGTGGAGGCAAACCAAACTGTAGATGGAAAGGGTTAAGAGACAGAGAAAAGGATTAAAGGAGGTGGAGGGAGAGAAAACCCCTTCCAGTTGAGCCTGCAAAATGACATTCCAAAGCATATGAAAAAAATCTAATGCTAATGAAGATAGTTCACAGATTCGCCAAATGAAAGATGAATTCATTACAGAAGAAATTAAAATATAAGAACAATTTGGAAAATAATATAAGTATTCTTGGAATCTTTGGAGTTTGGAGAAGGATACAAATGTTCAGTTCACAGTGTGTGTTGCTGTGGTTGTTCAGTCACTAAGTCGTGTCTGACTCTTTGCGATCCCATAGCCTGCAGCACACCAGGCTCCCTTGTCCTTCACTGTCTCCCGGAGATTGGTCAAATTCATGTCCATTGAGTTGGTGATACTATCTAACCATTTCATCCTCTATCACCCTCTTCTTCTTTGCCTTCAATCTTTCCCAGCATCAGGGTCTTTTCCAATGAGTAGACTCTTCACATCAAGTAATCAAAGTATTGGAGTCTCAGCTTCAACATCAGTCCTTCCAAATGAATATTCATACTGTGTATTATTTTAATCCTTTGATTAATATGCTTGTTACTTAGAATTTCTATTTCTCTCTTTTTAAAATTAAGAATATACAATCATAGATTATAATCAAATATTTTCTTTACATTTTAATCCTCTTTTTTTACCTTGGAACATTTTAAGTAACATAAGAATTCATTTATTTCTTAGAAACTAGATTCATGGTTACTAATAATTAAATATCTATAAGTTTTAAAATAATCATTGTATACAATTTTTCACCCATCAGAGGGGCAGAGCCTTTTTCAAATGATACGGTCCAGCGGTCGTATGGCTGCAGAAGCCAGGCTCTCTCTACCTCTGACGAAAGTGTGAATTGAGAGAATCATTTTTGAAGGCAACTTGGAAATATGTACCCAAAGCAACTGCCCTGGTTTTTCATTTTTGCAGATGTTTCATGAGAAAACCTGATTTTTCCGAGAGCTTATTGGAAAGGAATCACATTTATATATATATATATATATATATAAATGCTGTATATATATATATATATATATGCTGTAAATCCAATCCTAACATAAAAGAATTTTCTTAGGGATATTCCAAATAATGAATCCAGGTGCCCTAAAAATTTCCTGAAGTGTGCTTTTAAACATTTAGAATTTCTTTTGACACCTTGTATAAATCATCCTTGCTTTGGGGATCTATTCAAAACAAAACCAAGATTTTATTAATGATGTATGGTGGTAGGCTAGGATGGAGAGAAATGTGCTTCTCTTTCACTCCAGACTTTCCTAGACAGATGAAATCTTTAAGCACTTTTCTGACATGTCTTGCCTTTAAACATTCTATTTCTGCACTCTAATTGCATTTATTGATGCTGTGGATATGGAGGGTGGAGGCTGGAAGTCCAGAGAGCAGCGTGCAGTTGTCCATGCTCTGGGTGTCCCACTGAGTCCACTGGACAGTGAATTTTGCCCACTTGTTGTTTTGGTACAGGTGGCACATGGGCTCTTGGGGACCCTGCTCAGCTACCTGTGGTGTTGGCATCCAGACTCGAGAAGTGTACTGCCTGCACCCTGGGGAGTCTCCCTCCCCACCTGAGGAATGCAGAGATGAGAAACCCCATGCCTTACAAGCATGCAACCAGTTTGACTGCCCTCCTAGCTGGCATATTGAAGAGTGGCAGCAGGTATGGCTGCCAGGCTTATGATCGTAAGAGCCCTGTGTTTCACTAAACCGAAGAGGGCTGAGCCCGTGGACTCACTTCCTTGTGTCCTACCAGTGTTCCAGGACCTGTGGAGGGGGAACACAGAATCGCAGAGTCACCTGTCGGCAGCTCTTAACGGATGGCAGCTTCTTGAATCTCTCCGAGGAACTGTGCCAAGGACCCAAGGCCTCATCCCGTAAGTCCTGTGCCAGGACAGACTGTCCTCCACACTGGACTGTGGGAGACTGGTCCAAGGTAAGGGCCATCCCAGCTTTACAGCCCCTTCTTTTCTGCTCCTTCTCCCTTTCAGCCTTTTGGTATGTCCTCCCTCAGATGAGAGCCGGGGCTCCTTTGACGTGAGTGGAAAGTCCAGGACACAGAATTTCAGGACACATTTACTCTCCGGGTTGTGTGAGTGCCCTGCTCCAGACCCACCCATAATGATTCATTTTCAGTGTTTACTCAATATTACTTAATCTGTACTCATCATACTTCTGTCTTTTGAGAGAACCAAAGTCATTGTATCCCAGGATCAACTTAAAATCAGTTTCGTTCTTCTCTGCCTTATGTCTCCTTATATAGAATTTTATTAAACCCTGTCATTTCAACTTTCTGAAAATGTTTCATGCCTTTACTTCCTCTGTATTCCATTGATACCATGCTGAATTTACTGTTTATCCTCTCAAGCTCACATTAATTGCAATAAGCAGAATTCCAAACTAACATTTTAGTGCATATTTAGGACTTAATATCGGAGAAGGCAATGGCACCCCACTCCAGTACTCTTGCCTGGAAAATCCCATGGATGGAGGAGCCTGGTGGGCTGCAGTCCATGGGGTCGCTACGAGTCTGACACAACTGAGCGACTTCACTTTCACTTTTCACTTTCATACATTGGAGAAGAAAATGGCAACCCACTCCAGTGTTCTTGCCTGGAGAATCCCAGGGATGGCAGAGCCTAGTGGGCTGCCATCTATGGGGTCGCACAGAGTCGGACACGACTGAAGTGACTTAGCAGCAGTAGTAGCAGCAGGACTTAATATAGTCTAGTAGCAATACCCATTTTTCAAGAGGGAGAAATTAAACCCAAATAGCTAAAATAGGCTGTGAAGTAGGAATAGAATCCTTGCCTTTTGGCCTTATTGCCAGGGTTCTCTTTTATGTGTTACACTGCCCACCTTATTCCCTGCCTCTGTACCATCTTCCCCGTCTCCAAACTATCTTAACACCTCATAGTATTCCCACTACTCCGTCTATCAAGCCAACTCCTAAAGGTCTTGTTGCCTGAAAAATCAACTTTCAGTTCCTTGTGGGGCTTTCCTTGAATGGATGGGACTCACATCCCAGCCCCCTTTCTTGTTATTCCAGCTCTTCCAGTCTTGCTTATTCTTTTTAAAATTTTTATTGGAGTATAGTTGCTTTACAATGTTGTGTTGATTTCTGCTACACCACGATGTGCATCAGCCATATGTGTACACATATCCGCTCTGTTTTTTTGGTTTTCCTTCCCATGTAGGTCACCACGGAGCACTGAGTTCCCTATGCTATGCAGTAAGTTCTCATTAGTTGTCTGTTTTATATATAATAGTGTGTATATGTCAACCCCAACCTCACAGGGATCTCTTTGGAAGCTGGAATCTTGGAAGAGATGACGATCTCAAGTCCCACACAGACCTAAGGAATCAGAATCTGCATTTGAATGAGACTCCCCAGGTGCTGTCAGGCACAGTACCCTTTGGGAAGTATTTCCTCACCTACCCCTTCTGCTTGGGAGAGTTCTTGAACCCTTCAGTGTGTCCACAGTAGGGATTGTTATGGGCAGTAATGTCTTTGGGCACATGCTGCCCTAACCCAAGAGGAAGAGGCAGGAAAAAGGAAAGACGAGGTATGATCAGTGGTGGCGTGGAAAGCAGGCCCCTGTATCTGGATGTGCCCTCCTCATCTCTTCTTTTCTCCAAGAAAGCAGAGGCCTTCACAGTTCCATCTTGTTTATTGGAACAAACTCTTCCCACAGGCCTTTTAGAAAGGAGAAACAGAGGGTGACACCCTCACTGTCCTCTACTGTTCCTTCTCTCTGTGAATGATGGAATTTGCAGTCGCTGGTTATCTTTCACTAAATGAACATCCATCACTCTGTTGACTCAGGCTTGCCTTGTGTCTTTGCTCTTGTTGATACCCTCAAACCCCCAGGCCCAGCTCTGAGCTTCCCACCTCTTTGAAGTCTTCTAGTCTCTAAAATCATACAACATTTCTCAGCTCTAACTCGTAATGACCCAGCTTTTTTTTAAATTGCATTTGGTGCAAACACCATATGGTGTTCTCATCTGGCTGATAGTGTCCTTGCAGTCAGTGGCCATGAGATCGCTGACAGGTCCTTGGGCCCCACAGACCTCTGAGCAGGTAAACATTCTTCCTCAAGTGTCTTTGCAAAGACAGGAGACATGTTAAAGTGTGTTGGAGTCGTGATCTGTAGAAAAACTCAGGCTAGCTAACAGGACAGGAAAAATCATTCACTGGGAGGGATTTTGTTGGGAGGAAGAAAAGGAGACAAAGGAGGTTATCCACATCAGCTGGGTTGGACCAGAAGCAGATCAGTTTCCTAGGTGGCCATCAGGAGGCAAGAGCAACCTTGTACACACTCCAAGAGGTCAGCCCAAGCCCAATCAAGACATCTGCCTGCACCCAGCCAAGGCCACATCTCCAGGAAACCTGCATCTGGAGGAGGAGCAGGTGTGCCCATGTCACAGCTGGGCAGAGCTGGTGTTCAGACTTGGGTCCAATCAGGCACATGTGTTGCCCTGCAGTTTGTATTTTCCTGTATAGTTCAGCTTTTCTGTTGATATTTAATATTTTCTCTCATTTCTGAGTTACCTTGTTTCAGCAGAGATCCTGATGCCAAATTGCCACCCTCCCTAAAGCTTTCTGCCAGACTCATCCCTCTGCCATGGGATGGCTCATTCCGGGCAGCCATCCATTTCATGGTTCTGGATGTGTCCCTTCCCTGTTGGAACTGGCCACTACCCCTGGTCCCAGAAAGACCAAAAAGCCACGCCAGAATTTCCATTTTTCACCATGCCAAGCCTCTCAGGCTGCAGCTGTAATTCACTCACTCTGTTCATGGCATGTTTGGGCTTTGTTCATTCATTGTATCATTCCTTTTCCCTGCTTTCCTTAGATCTGAACCAAGTTTTATGTGGAAAGGAGCCTCAACTCTCATGTTGCTTTTGTAGCTACAAGAAAGGAACATTGACTCTTCTATGGGGCAGTCATTCCAAAAGTTGTCTTGTGGCCCCTCCCGCTGCCTGAAATCCAGTAGCCTTTCCTCATTCTTTGTTCTCTGTGCTTCGATGGAGCATTTGGCCATTTCATCCACTTTCATCATTCTCCTTCAGGATATTCCTTAGTGTTTTTTATTTTTCCTATTTACCTGACTACATGTTTTGTATTGGTATGTCTTCTTCCAAATCTTCAAAAAGCTCAATGTTTGACCCTTTGATTTTTATCACTACCGTTACCCTCCAGAGATGACTCTGTGATGTGACTTCTTCTCTGACTTCTATAGATGATTTTCTGTTTCCGGGCATAGTTTCTGATTTTCTCTTCAATACCTTATCCTTAGCTCTTCAAGTAGGATAGATCCTCAAGCAAAGGGACACCCTCATCCCATCCAGCTTCCCCACCTACTTCCTGTCCCTGTCCATGTAGCACTGTCTTTCCAACACCTGTGATCATCTCTGAGTTCACCTCCTGTGTTCAACTACCTATACCTGCCAACTCTTTCAATTCTTGAAATCTGTCCACATGCTAAATAAAAAGGAAATGGTCTCTATACATGAGACATTTTACAAAGTACAGCTCAAGATATGCCCAGGATACATGAATTTCCAAATATGGCTTTCCAGTTTTCAATAGATGTTTTATTTATGACTTATGAAAGGAGTACTCCAACACATGTTAGAACCAGTTCATACTGGCTTCTGAGAACTAATTGTGATCTCATCCTACTGTGTAGTCAGTGATATTCCAATAACAGCTTGACATCAGCCATGATGGGAGTATTTACACCACAGAAATTGGCAAATGTTACAATCAGGGCCCTTTTCTCCATGAACCCTGTTGTAAAATAGGTACTAGCGGGGGAGCCTGGTGGGCTACCGTCTATGGGGTCACACAGAGTCGGACACGACTGAAGTGACTTAGCAGCAGCAGCAGCAGCAGCACACAATTGCATGAAAGTGTTTTCCAGACACACACACACACAGACGTATACTATCTTATCAATAAGACAGTTTCAGCTTACTGATAAGCAGCTATGTAGGATGGAAGTGCCCTTATTTGTGGACTTAAATGAAGAGACTTGTAGAAGCTTCTTCTGACTTGAATATGCCTGTTGCCACAGCCCTGCATCCTCACAGTCATTTACTGAGCACTGCTATGATTGATTGCCGGCTTCCCTGATAGCTCAGTTGGTAAAGAATCTACCTGCAACACAGGAGACCCGGTTTGATTCCTGGGTCAGAAAAATCCACTGGAGAAGGGATAGGCTACCCACTCCAGTATTCTTGGGCTTCCCTGTGGCTCAGCTGGTAAAGAATCTGCCTACAGTGTGGGAGACCTGGGTTTGATCCCTGGGTTGAGAAGATCCCCTGGAGAAGGGAATGGCTACCCACTCCAACGGCCTGGAGAATTCCATCGACTATATAGCCCATGGGGTTGCTAAGAGTCAGACACGACTGAGCAACTTTCACTTCCATGATTGAATGCCCCAGGTACCAGGAATCTGAGACAACCAAGAATATAGGCTTCAAAGGCAAATGGATGAAAAAGATATGTAAGACAAATAAAGATATCCCATCTACAGAACTATGTGAAAATCTAAGTCTCCTTGGGTCCAGGAAAGTGTTGTAGAAGAAGTAGATTAAGAGTTGGGTGTTAAATGATGAGTGCCAGATGTGTGGAAATGAGACAGCAGGGTGTCCTAGGCAGAGACAAGAGTATATACACAGGTATAGGCTGTGAGCTTATCAATCTTATGTGGCTTAAGATAGAATGCATTAAAGAAATGGAGGAAGGTGAGAGGTGAAGGAGAGGTGGCAGCCAGATTGTGAAGGACTTTGGATTTATCCCTAACAGTCACTGAGGACATTGTAGGAGGTGTCTGAATGGAGAAATAAAAGGCAGAGTTTTTAGACAATAGTTCTGAACAATGTGTTAGAAGAAGAAGGAACCTAGAGTTTGAGGGACCTTGTCTGATGAAAATGGAAATAAAAAGAATGAGAGATAGTGAGCAGTTGGGATCAATAAACATGGGTGGTTTTGAGTGAGATTTAGCAGAACTAACTGGCAAATTTGCTAATTGAATTGATTAAAATAAGCAAAAAAAAAAAAAAAAGAGGAGTGTCCTAGATTTCTATTTTGGGTAATTAATGGACAAAGATGATACTAACAATTAGAGAAGGAAATACATGCTTGGAAGGTGACTTGAAAGGGACAGAAAATGAGTTGATTTTTTAAATGGGTATAGTTTGAGGATCTACAAAGGTATCAATAAAGAATTGTAGCTCATGCAAGATCTATAGTAAAGTTATAGTTTTGGGAATCATCAGCATTTAAGTGGTACTTAATGGTACTTAAGTGAAGTGAAGTCGCTCAGTCGTGTCCGACTCTTTGCGACCCCATGGACACCAGGCTCCCCCATCCATGGGATTTTCTAGGCAACAGTACTGGAGTGGGTTGCCGTTTCCTTCTCCAGGGAATCTTCCCGACCCAGGGATCGAACCCAGGTCTCCCGCATTGTAGACAGACACTTTACCATAAATGAATGCCTTGATATCAAAGAATATATTGTTAATAGCAGTTCCTTTAAAAATGCTTAGGCTTCCAGTGAAGCAAAATCATGATAGCAGCATAATTGTTTAATATTCCAAAATCTCTCATTTAAAAAAAAAAAAACACAACAGAAAAGCAGGGCAATTGGAATTGCCAAAAGAAAGGAAAAGATAACAGATAGTAAATTTAAAGGAAGTGTGATATAAGGGGTGGGAGGCCGGGGGGAGGGGAGGGGTGGCAAACCATATGTCATAGCAAGTATAGCAGTTAGAGTTTTTTTTTTTAATAGAGAAGAAACAAGGATTAAGAGCCATGGAACAGAGAAATATCACCATAATAAAGTAGTCCTATTCCAGAATAGAAGAACCTTTAGCCTGTCGGTCTGAGATAATCAGTGAAACTGAGAGAAGACTAAAGGCTCCTGTGTGTGGTTTAGAGCAAGAAAAATCATGCAAACTCATTCAGGGCCTTAAGAAGATTGGAGAGCACTGGAGGAATTCGCATCCTTAAGACTGTAGAAATGTGCAACAAAACCTGCCAGAATGTTAAGCCAAACTGAAAAGGAACAAAGGGGTAAAGGAAAGATGTTCGGTTCCTTCAGCTCCTTGGGAGTAGAAGAGTCTGCTGCTAAGTCGCTTCAGTCGTGTCCGACTCTGTGCGACCCCATAGACGGCAGCACACCAGGCTCCCCCGTCCCTGGGATTCTCCAGGCAAGAACACTGGAGTGGGTTGCCATTTCCTTCTCCAATGCATGAAAGCGGAAAGTGAAAGTGAAGTCACTCAGTTGTATCCGATTCTTAGCGACCCCATGGACTGCAGCCTACCAGGCTCCTCCATCCATGGGATTCTCCAGGCAAGAGTACTGGAGTGTGGTGCCATTGCCTTCTCCATAGAAGAGTATACAAGAGCCAGTTTCAAAACTGTGGCCAAACCCTTGAATACTTCATTTCAGCACCAGAGGAGGGAGTCCTTTACAGTGAAATAACTCCCTTGAACACCCCCTTACACTATTTCAAAAGTACAGAGAAAAATCTGTTTCATTTAAACAAGACCAACAACAAACCCCATAGAAGGATACCCCCCCCCAAAAAAAAAAGTATCAATAATGTAGCAACATAATGAAAATTTGACTTTGAGGTGGATGAAAATACAACTTACTATTATAAAATCAGCTAAAAGAAGCTAAGACATCTATAGAAACAAATAAAAAATAGAAAAATTCTGAAATGAGGTGAATAAATAACAGGGGGATGTGAAAAATTAGCTGACAGGGTTCAGGAAAGAATTAGAAAACTAAAGGGGAAAAAGTCAGAAATATAGACTAAACTAGAAGGAACACAAGAATGACCAGATGCAGAAAGTGTAATAAGAGAAACAAAAGAAAGGAGAGAATTGAAAATAACTGAAGAAAAACGAAAAGGATTTAAGCAAAAATGATGGCTGTAAAAAACAGAGAAAGAAAATCATGTATCTATTATTAGAGTCCTGAGAAAAGAAAACCAAAACAACAGAACAAAACTATAAACAGAAAATTCAAATCACTATATTGAAAGAGCATACCACATACATGGAAAAATCAACCCAGAATGGCCCATATCAAGACATACTCTACTAAAACCACTGGACTTTAAAGGTAAGGAATAATGTGTAAGTGTATCTCAGCAAAAGGAAAAAGTCACTTATTAGGGAAAGAAAATCAGGTTAGCATCAGACTTCTCAACAATGCCACATCACAGTAGAAAACAGTGGAGCAATATATTTAGAAAAAGAAAATCTGAGCCAAGGATTTTATATCCTGCCCAACAGACCTTCCAATTTGAAGGTCACAGACAAATAGTTACAAAGTTGCACATGCTCTTCCAGAGGAATCTACCATATCTCTTTTGAATGATCACAAAGCTTTGGCATAAAGTTGCTGTTTTGTAACTTATAATTAATGCCACTGATTCTGTCATCTCCACTCTCTCTGCTGTGGACATGTGCAAGTGGCATGCTAACCTTGAACTTAGCAGACACAAGATCATGTAAGATCTCTATCCAGAAAAGGGGTTTGCAACTGATCCTCCCATTCATAGTGGGGATAAAAAGTCAAATATTGATCATTAGAAATGGCTTGTGAATGGTGATTAGCAATTATTTAACTACTGTTTTTATATTATATTGGAAACTCCTAGATGACGATTTGACTTGTTTTGAAAAATACAGCAAATCCCCTACATACAAACCTTCAAGTTGCAAACTTTAAAAGATGAGAATGTGTATTTGCATATCTAATCATGTAAGTTAGTTCATGGGTCTGATGTACATTGTCACATACATGCCTCCTCTACAACTGGTTGTGCTTGTGTGTAGAGTCCTGTACAGCCCTGTGTAGAATACAGTTGTGCAGTGTCTTTATGTCAAGCCCAGGATGTCTGGAAGCAAGCATAAAAAGCAGCAGTGATGTAGGTGGTACTACTGAACTTTTTCAAGGTACTGTACTGTAAGATTAAAAATGTTTATTTTTTTAATGTAATATTTGTGTGAAAAGTATTATAAACCTATTGCTATTGCAGACAGTACTGTATAGCCAATTGTGTTAGCTGGGTACCTACAGTAACCTTGTTGGATTTAGGAACAAATTGGACTTACGAATGTGCTCTTGGAACCGAACCCTTTCCTATGTAAGGAATTTAATGTACATCATAAATTGCTAAATGGTAATTTTTATCTTGTTCAAAAGCTTACAAAAAACTTCCCTTGGCACTGAAAAAATATTAATAATTAGGGCTTTCTGTTGACGAGAACAATAAAAGCATTTAAAAAATTCCATTCCCCTTCTTTGAAACCCAACAAAAAACC
Source organism: Cephalophus harveyi (assembly GCA_006410635.1). Lineage (NCBI taxonomy): Eukaryota > Metazoa > Chordata > Mammalia > Artiodactyla > Bovidae > Cephalophus > Cephalophus harveyi. Next base: position 100,249 of record SJYT01060310.1, read on the forward strand.
CCACAAAGATAATGAAAAAGAGAGAACAGTCTGTCTTCAATGAACAATGAAACAGCCACAAGCCCAAACTATAAATTATGAAACACACCTGCCAAAGACCATGAAATCTGAACCAAAATGAAAGAGAGAAGGCTGAGGGCTGACAAATATTTCTTCAGGCATGAGCAGGAGGTAGATTTCCCAAGGAGTAAATGTGAGAGTCTTAAAAGGCCTGCTCAGCGGTTCTTGATTATAGACACTAGATGGGGGGCCATGTACCGCCCCTGAAAATACCATGAATGTCCCTCCAGAGCTGTGGGGCAGATGGAGCTGCAGGAGAGAACATGTGTGGAGGCCCTGTAGCCCAGGAAGGCTGCAGAGATGGAGTGGCATGAAGGATGCTTGCTGGGTGATTACAATTACTTAAGAGACTGTTCCCTGAGTCACCCTAGCCCTTCAAATGACAAAGTTTGAGAGATGTGGGAAGAGGAAATAAAAATTTGATGACAGACTGTGGAAGACAAGAAACTGATGGAAATGCCCAAGCTCATCCCCTGACCCGTTATTCACATGGGTGAATGGCCAGCTACATTCAAAGCTCCACCATAAAAACTAAGCATCAAAACTTAAAGGCGGGAAGTGAAGGATCAGAAAGAAGTCAGGGCATGGGAAAAGGAACAGGGAGCAAGAGTCACATGAACAACAGCATCACAATGATATTAACCAGAGAAAAGTGTCAAAAAACAGTCTCTGTACTTCCAAAGAAATTATAGTCCATGATTTCTTGACCTAGGGTGGGAGGTGGAGGAAGAGGAGGGAAGAGTGGCTCTAAAATGAGGTTTGAGTTCAAAAAGAGGTTATAAGTCAACAGAAGGAGATGAAAAGACAACTTGGAATAGTCAGGGGAAAAAACTGAAAAGAAAAATTTTATATAGCAGACATAAAAGTTATTTTACAAGCAACAAAAAATTAATAACTGAAAACAGAGAGCTATAGTATATAAGCTGGAATGACTCATATAAGATGATATGGAAAAGAGTTAAGATATAAAATTGGTTTTTAGAGGCAGTGATGGATATGGAAGGCAGAGAAGATTAAACGTGAGTGTAATGGGTATTTGTGAGAAGAACAAGTGGAACAAAAAATATTCAGAGATAATAAGGATTAAACAGGAGTGTAATGGGTATTTGTGAGAAGAACAAAACAAGTGGAACAAAAAATATTCAGAGATAATAAGGAGAATTAGCTTCCTCTAATAAAAGCTTCAACCTTCAGATCAGACTGGCATACTACGTGCCAAGAAAATATGACCCACTAAGACACAGCCAGCAAATAAGGTGCTGAACTTCATGGGTTAAAAAAACCAAGAGCAAAAGTCCTCTGAGCATAAAAGTCAAACAAACAACAAAAATCTCCTGCCTGGCCTCACACATCTTCACGGTAGCCTTAGATGCCAGCAGACAGTGAAACTTGCTACAGTTCAAAAGGGAAGGAAAGGGACTTCCCTGGCCATTCAGTGGTTAAGACTCTGTGCTTCCAATGCAGGGGACACTGGTTTAATCCTTGGTCAGGGAACTAAGGTCCCCGCATGCTGCGTGGCCAAAAGATTAAATAAATAATTTTTTTTAAAAGGAACTATGACCCAAGTATTTTCCTTTTCATTTTGTTTTTTTTCCATGTGGAAAGGCAACAGAGAGGCAGTCAGATCATCCATGCATAAATCTGTCTTATGGTATGGGATCAAGACTTTCAGGGCCAAGAAGACACACCAAGATGACTCTCAGTAAAAAATCCAGAAAGACACAGATCCTGGTGAAAAAAGACAGAAGATGCATCATAAATTCATTTAAGGGCAGAATTAAGGCTAATCAGCCAGCATTGGCATCTCAGAACAGAACATAAATATCAGAAAATCTTGACATTAGCTAAATAGTTTAACAAAAACAAATGGAATGTTTGGAGAGAAGAAATGTGGAAATATGAATGTGCCTGACCCTCTTCTTAGCAGTGAGTCAATAGATATTCTCAGATGTCAGAATATATCAGTAACAATATCAGGCTGATCAGAAAGTTCATTTGGGCCAATCCAATAACCACCTGAATCTCTTATTGGTTTCTTTCATCTTCCTTAACTGCAGAGAGTTCTTTTGGGAATTAGTTACTTGAACTCTTTTCATCTTATTTCATTTTTTCCTAATATGCCTAATAAAACTGTAGTAAAATGTTAAATTAAAATTACATGTACATATGTAATTATGATTATCAGCTATCATTTTTATACACACAATGATTATCACATATCAGTGTTATTTTATGTGTAACAGCTTGGGTGTTTTTTAAAAGACCTTTACTTTTATGTTTTTCTAGTTTTTCAATTCTTGGTCATGGGTATATGCCATTTTTAATGTTAAAGTTTTTACTGAACTATAATTGGCATTTCTGTTTCAGGTGTGCAACATGGAAATTCAATGTTTGTATCCATTACGAAAGGATCACCACAATAAGTCTAGTCCCCATACAAAATTGATACCACGTATCTGTATTATATCATTTTTTAAAAAGCAAAGTCATCTTACTGTATAAATAAATAGATAACAAACAAATGAGACATCAACTACAAGGCCCCAGAATCCTATGGCAATTAATTACTAAAAATTAGTTACTATCTCAGAAAGAAGAAAGGAAGTAATCGAAATGTCCATCAACAGATGAATGGATAAACAAAATGTGGTATATACATATATCATTGCACCATAAGAAAGGAATGAAATTCTAATACCTGCTACGACATGGATGAGCCTCGAAGAATTATGCCAAGTGATAGAAGCCAGACTTAAAAGGCCATGTAGTGTATGATGGTTTCCACCTTTCAGCTGTTGTAAATGATGCTTACTGTGAACATTGGTATACAAACATCTGAGTTTCCGCTTTTGATTTTTTGGGGATATTTTTCTGAAGTGGAATTACTGGATCATATGGTAATTCTTTGTGTAACTTTTTGAGGACCAGACAAACTTTTCCATAGAGGCTGTACCATTTTATATTTGCATCAGCAGTGCATCAACATTCCAGTTTATCCACATCAATTTTTTTTAAATAATAGCCATCTTAATGGGTTTGAAATGGGAAATGATATCTCATTGGGCTTTTAGTATTTATTTAGAACATACATGTTATCCTGTCTCTGAAATTTTTTGCTTCATATTATAACAAAACTATGTCAGTTATAAACATTCATTTAAAATATTCAGTCACAAGGTTAAAAACCTTGTAACTATGTGAGATTCTGGCTTAACTTATTGTAGTAATCATTTTGCAATATATATGTATATAAATCATTATGTTGTATACTTTAATACAATGTTATATATCAATTATATCTCAGTAAAATTGGAAAAAACAGTGGGCCTCATACCTTACAAAACAGCTGAGGCACAAACCCAAGAATACTGGAGTGGGTAGCCTATCCCTTCTCCAGCGGATCTTCCCGACCCAGAAATTGAACCAGCATCTCCTGCATTGCAGGTGGATTCTTTACCTACTGAGCTATCAGGGAATCCCACCTTGCAAATAGATTTTTTTAAAAAAAGAAGGAAGGAAAGGAAGGAGGAAAAAAAAGAGAAAAGGCGGAGGGGAGGGCAGGGAATGGTGGGGAGAGTGAAAGTCTCCATGTTCTGAAAGATGTTCAGGCTGGGGAAGTGCCTGCTTACTGGCACACCTGTACATCCTGTTTCACTGTGGGAGACGTGGCTATTGCTGGGGACGTGTGTCTGCTCTCGCTCCGCTTGACTCTGTCACCGCTGTTCTCATTACAGTGTTCTGTCAGTTGTGGTGTTGGAACCCAGAGGAGACAGCAGATGTGCCAGAAGCTGACGGCCAAAGGCCGTCGGGTCCCCCTCAGTGAGACTCTGTGCCGGCATCTTTCTGGACCCCCTCTGGTGAGATCTTGCCAGAAGCCTGTGTGCAGGAGTAAGTATGGAAAGTCCACACTTTGTGGAATCTGCTCATTCTATTCTCCTCCTCCAGTGGCTTCATTTTCCATTGAGCAACTCACTTCTAATCTATAGGTACAGCAAATCAAGCAGAACTCAGCGTTATTATCAGTGACAAATGGTATAATATTGATGACCAAGGTACAACTCTAAGAAAAGTCAGCTTGAAGAAATGCCCACCCTCTTAACAAATGCACCCCTAGGCTTCTTCACTAGGGTTTACACTTCCTTGTGTTCTCTGCTTCATCATGATTTCCCCCACTTACAACTCAGGAGTGTTCCTAGTAGAAGTTAAGCTGAAATACTTTCCTTTTTTTAACTTTCTATTTTGTATTGGTGTACAGCTGATTAACAACAATGTTGTGATAGTTTCAGGTGGACAACAAAGGGACTCAGCCATACATACATATACATGTATCCATTCTCCCCCAAACTCCCCTCCCATCCAGGCTGCCACATAACATTGAGCAGAGTTCCCTATGCTACACAGTAGAACATTGTTGGTTATCCACTTTAAATATAGCAGTGTGTTCCTGTCTATCCCAAACTCCCTAACTACTCCATCCTCCCCCTGGCAACCATAAGTTAAGTGAAGTACTTTCTGATTCACTTTGCTAATGATATGTGGGGATTCATCCTATTCAAAGTAGATGAGCTAAGTATTTTTAAATATTCAAGTATCTCTTCCTTTGGATACTCTAATAATCTAAAACCAGCAAGGATGAAAATGTGAAATAGCTTTGGTTTTAAAGGTGACAGTTTAGATACTTTTTCAGTTTATTATAAAAAAAATAAGCTGAATATAAAGAGTTAATATTATGGTTTCATTATATCCAAAAGCTAAAATGCATGTAGCAGTCATCTCTATCTTCAGTGTACATGAATTAGTATAGGTACATGCATATGCATGTTTCATGTAGGAGGGTGATAAAAAATGAGCAGAGGGCTGCCCCCGTGGTAGCTGAAAATAGGGCAGCAGTGTGGTCATGAGAAATGGGGTAGGGCAGCAGTCCCCAACCTTTTTGGCAACAAGGACCAGTCTCGTGGAAGATAGTTTTTCCACAGCCGATGAGGAATGATGGTTTGGGGATGATTTAAGCCCATTACATTTGTTGAGCACTTTATTTCTATTATTAGTACCTTGTAATATATAATGAAATAATTATACAGCTCACCATAAGGCAGACTCAGTTGGAGCCCAGAGCTTGTTTTCCTGCAGCTATATGGTCCCATCTGGGGGTGATGAGAGAGTGATGGGGAGCAGCCGAAGTACACATGGAGCTTTGCTCACTCACCTGTGTGACCCAGTTCCTAACAGGCCACCGACTGGTACTGCTCTGTGGCTGGGTGTTGGGGACCCCGGGACAGGGTCCCTTTCCTGATTGTTTCTCACTGCCTTTAAGTATTCACATAAAAAAGAACACTAACTGCCTCAGGTACCCTCCTGCACTTATGGTAAGAAAAAAATCAGAAGGTAGCTATTATTTTTAATGCTTCTTAGGAAAAGAAATATATGTACATACATACACACACACACACACACACACACACACACACACACACTACTAAGTTTACCAAAAACTTTCCTGAAGAAACTTACAAAACAAAGTAACAATAATGACTTTTTTTTAAAGTCATAGCCTTATAGCATTTACTGAGCACTTACTCTGTGAACCTCCCTGCAGGCATTATTGCATCATCATATTTAGTTCCCAGCAATTCTGTGAGACAGGTGTCATCCCCATTGAGAGATGAGGAACCCAAGATGAAGAGAAGGTCCAAGATTTGACCAAGGACCCGTGGCTGTCGGTTGGGCCTCTTGGCTTCCTTGACCGTGAGTCCATCTGATTCCTGGGCCCATGCTTTAAGCCACCTCTGTGTGGTGATTCGTGAACAACATTCATTTTCATTCCCTTGGGAATTCTTTAGGATTAAATCTTCAAAATTTTGAGATTCCATAACTTTGAGACCCCAAGTTTTCTAGTGTCCTGGATTTTAAGAATGTCTGTGGTATATGGTGCAGTGTCATGGTTCAGGCTGCTTATCTGTCTGATTTTTATTAATTGTGGATGGTTGCAAAGCAATGTGGCTGGACCATAAACTACCTTAGAGGAGAATGAAATTAAGTTCTGGCAGTTTTCTCTAAAATAATAGCAGAGTAACATGTGGGAACACATCGTGGTTATTAGGGCATGTGGTGTGGTATAAGATGCAATTATAAACTATTTTGACATACAGTAGAAAGCAGAGTAAAAGGATAAGTTTTAGGGAGAAAAAATAAAGGACTCCATATCATTGTCTAGCTTGCCAACATGTAGGTCATGGAAGCAGACAAGAGACAGGAATTTGTGTTGCCAGCACAGCCAAGTCACCCCGAGCTGGGGCCCCCACTTCAGCTGGAGGCTGGCCTCATGCCATCCCCAGGGATCAGTGGCCCTGGCTTGCAAAAACAATGGCATCCTCTTCTCCCCACCACCAGGAATGAGCCAGGGATGAGCTTGGCACTCACATCCTCCCCCTGCTGTCTCTGCACCATATTCTCTCTGTCATCTCACAGCATGCACATGGCCCCCACCTTCAGATGCTTTGACCCGCAGGATCCTTTCTGCCTTTCTCTAGGACCACTACAGGTCCATTCTTTCTTTCTGACATTTGCCAACATCCAGGACAAACTGCACCCATGCTGATGACTTTCTCATACCCTAATGTCCCTAATCCCCAATGTGATCAATTTCCCTGACACCTTGGCATAGGGACACCATGGTATTAGGGTATGGCTTATTAACAATGTTGTGATGGTTTCAAGTAGACAGCATAGGGACTCAGTCATAGATATACATGTATCCATTCTCCCCCAAACTCCCGTCCCATCCAGGCCACTGCATAACGTTGAGCAGAGTTCCCTTTGCTATACAGTAGCTTCTTACTGGTTATCCACTTTAAGTACAGCAGAATGTACATGTCCATCACAAACACCCTAACTCCCCCCATTCTCATTCCTCATTCCTTGGTACTCAAATAGATTTCTGCTCTTCCTCCTGCCCCCATCTCACTGTCTGCCTATTTAGTTAATGCTTCATTGTGACCTTCCTGCACTGCTGTCCCGAGACTTCCTGCTCTTGCACTAGAAACCACTCCTCTTGACTGACATGTCGTCATCACGCACTTAACCAATGCTGTAGTCAGATCTCTATGCCCTTCCTTAACCCACTGCCTCAACGACCCTACTCATTCAACCCTGATGGGTGATCACCTACTTTTAGGTGGTTTTTGTTGGCTTGTTTTTTTAGTTCCCTGACCCAAGCTACTGGGATTTGCTAAAGAAAATAATGTCACCATCCTGATTAGACATATTTCATACTCATGCTATCTGATTTTCCTGGGCAATAATATGTGGATTTTTTTTCCTGTTCCTAAGAATTCCCAAGAAATTAATCATAGCAGTTATTTCCTAATCACTGTACTGACTCCCAAGTTCTCATGTCTCCATGGATGAACTCACTTTTATTCCACTAAAAATGTCAAGGCTTGTGGCATAGCATAGTGACCTTCTAACTGTCCCCTCTCCTTCACATCACATCCACCTGCTTTGCTCACCATACTGGAAATATATGGTCTTCTTTTTAGGCCTGATCCCTCAGTGATGGAAGGAGTCTGAAGACAAGGAAAATCAAACCTGACTATGCTGTGATCTTTATTCCCTTTCAAGGCTCCATTTTTAGAATTGTGTCCTAATCGGTGGCTTGAGTTTAAGTGAAAACTATCCTCTTTCGAAGAGTGAGTCTTCTTGCTCTTCATTTTGACCCTTTGATGTGCAGTGGGGTGAAGACTTGGGGGTGGGATGGATAAGATGTTTTGAGTGCTCCCTAGAGGCCAGTGGTGCACTATACAGTCCTTCCAGTCAGAGGCCCCTTCCTGCTTCTCCCAGAACTTCCCTGCATTTTCCTACCTCCAACTTTTCCTCCCATAAATTCTTCCCTTCACCATATCTAGTGACTGTCACTCTTCCCATTCCTGAAGGACCAGAACAAATCCTACCTTCCTCTATAATATTTCTCAATTTCTTTAATCTCCAGAAGGTATTATGACATTCTGGTTAAGCCAACTAGAGTCTAATCTCATTTCTTTTAGTATCTCATCATGTGACATTGACACAGACTCAATCTCTGTGAGGCTCGTCACAGAACCTTTTTCATCAATAAAATGGGAATGGTAATTTTACCTACCCCTTAGAATTGTTCTGAGAATTAATGCCTAGAAAGTGCTTAGAAGCAGTGTCAGGAGCATACTGTAGGCTCAAAAATATTAGTTATTTTTAATGTCATTATTACCTTCCTTTAATTCCTGTCATGGCTTTAAGATGGAGTAAAATGTAACAGTAACTAATATTGTGTCTTCTGGATCATTAGGATATGAGTTTATATGGGGTAGTTAGGCAATAGCTCTGGACATTTTTTTCATATGTAGGCCCCCAAAGCACGTATAATGAGTTGTACTCAAAGACATGTTTTTCAAATGTGTCAGGCTTAGATCAGCCCCAGATTGTTATTAAAAGTCTCAGATTGCTATTAAATGTCTACCTGTCTTGGCTGCTAATCAGGCATCTGAAGAAAGTAATGTTTGAGTTTAGATTTTTTTTTTTCAGTCATGGCTCCTGGTTTAAGGGTTCCTGAATTTTGGTAAAGAATTCTTATTTTTAATCCAAGTATTGACATCAAAATGGTTGAGGGCAGGGAGGCACCCAGACATGTCCTGTATGATTAAAATGTCGAGAACAAACAAACAAATAAACAAACATGTTGTCACTCAGTTATGTCCAACTCTTTGTGACCCCATGGACTATAGCCTACCAGGCTCCTCCGTCCATGGGATTTTTCCAGGCAAGAGTACTGGAGTGGATTGCCATTCCCTTCTCCAGGGGATCTTCCTGACCCAGGATCGAACCCAGGTCTCCTGCATTGCAGGCAGACACTTTACCCTCTAAGCCACTAGGGAAGCCCCAAAATGTCAAGAAAAATATGCCTTATCCCCTTCCCAGGTTAAGTTGAATCCTCTCACTCCTCTCCAGCTCCTGGTGGTCCTCCTTGTACCAGCCTCTTCAGCTCTCAGACTCTCATCTCCCCTTCTTCTGCCCTTCCTCTAAGCCTTCTCAGCTTCCAGGAACACCCGGCCTTGCCTGCCTGACAGAGCTGCAGCCCTCGGAAGCCCAGCCAGCCACTAGGCTGCCTCGCCAGCACCTTTCTTGGGCTGGTTGTTACCTCCTGCAGGATCCAACAGCATACATTTATTTTATCTTTTGCTTGTCATTTATTTGTTATTAATTCAATAAACAGTAAGTGTTTACTATGTACCAGGCACTATGCAGTGCCCTAAGGACAGAGATGATCTCTCTGCCTGGGCATATATTGTTTTCAGTGTCAGATGGTAGTATTTCATTATCAGTTCTTTCAACAATCATTCTTCAGATGCTAATGTGTTTTAGATGTTATGACACAAAATGAAAAGAATCCATTGTCTGGTCTCTAAGAACTCATAATCCAGTAGAGAGGGACATACATAAACAAAGAAGAAGAATAAAGTGCCAGTGATGTCATAATGGGATGTAGAAGTGCTCGATCCCTCTAGGGGATGTGAAGGAGAGTTTCATAAAGGAGGAAGCTTTGAGTGGAATTCTGAAAGATCTGTCCCATCATTAGACCCACATAGAATACAGGACAATCTGAGAAAAAAGAGAGCAGTGTTGACAAAGGTGGGGGATGTCAAATGGAGTGGGACATTTCTGGAAACTGCACATAAACCATTACCCTATGACCTTTTTTTCCCCTTTAATATGCTGTGGGCTGTAGAACAGGGACTTGGGAATGACCAGCATGATGTCTTCATGGCCTCATCCCAGGAGTACCAGTGTCTCTTTCTGAACAGGGAAATGACTTAAGATTGGATATGGTCTCCTTTGAATATCAGGTGCTGGGGCTTAGGGCATGAAAAATAGTCAACCTCCCTTCTCATCCCCTGCCACAAGCAAATATCCCTTTATTTATCAGAGTTCTTATCCTGCCCCTTCCCCAAGAGCTACCAATACCCTGTTTGTTTTAGAAGCCTCATGCACACAAATTTCAAGACTCAGAAGGTTCTACTGCTTTTTCTTTTTAAGAAAGAAAAATACACTCTTGCTGTGCCCCACTTCCTCCCTTATAACTCCTGCTTGTTTTTGTGTGAATCTCTGATTCTCAGATGAAATGGATAATACTGTGTGTAGACTGCTGCGTAACTGTCATGATGCAGACTCCAGGTTGTTCTGTATAAAATGCAAAGCAAATGTTTTTATTGACAAAAAAATTCAGTAGAATTAGAGGCTGAAAATGGGTAATGGTGAAACAGTGCTTGAGAAGTGGGCTGGAGAGCATCTTGAAATCCATGCTGAGGAGTTTAGATTTTATTAAAGAAGGAAATGACATAGTCAGATTTTATTTTATTTACTTGGACGGCTATATAGATATATTTTTCAATTAATTTTTATTGGAGTATAGTTGTTTTACCATGCTGTGTTAGTTTCAGCTGTACAGAAAAGTGAATAACCCATTCATATACATATATACCCCTCTTTTTAAAATTTCCTTCCCGTTTAGGTCACCACAGAGTATTGACTAGAGTTCCCTGTGCTATACACACTAGGTTCTCATTAGTTACCTATTTTATATATGGTAGTGTATGCATGTCAATTCCAATCTCCCAATTCATCCCAACCACCCCTTTCCCCCTTGGTGTCTGTACATTTGTTCTCTACCTTTGTTGTCTATTTCTGCTTTACAAATAAGTTCATCTGTGTCATTTTTCTAGATTCCACATATAAGTGATACTATACAATTTTTGTTTTTCTCTTTCTGGTTTACTTCACTCTGTATGAGTCTCTAGATCCATCTACATCTCTGCAAATGGCACAGTTTTCATGGCAAAGTAGTATTCCACTGTATATATGTACCACATCTTCTTTATTCATTCCTCTGTTGATGGACATTTAGATTGCTTCCATGTCCTGGCTATTGTGAATAGTGGTGTACACATAGATATATTGGGAAAATATGAATGTGCAAGTAGAGTCTAGTCAAGGGGATATGACAATAGCTAGGTGAGAGAATATAAGTATAGAAGTGGTGAGGATGAATTCTAACATTTCAGGTGTCCCATCTAAGTATCTGTTGCTTGGCTAGAATTGGGAGCTCAGAGAAGTGCATGTTTATGTTTAACAAGCAACTCTGGGACCAGGTAGGTGGTGAGGAGGGAGAGGGAGCTGTTGTTTGTTCCTTTGCTGATTTCTGTGGTATAGATTCTGCCGTCATGTGGCTTCCTGCTACCAATGTGACATCACTACCTGCAGAGTTGGGAATGGACACTAACAATCCCATGGACCTGTGAGTCAATGAGAGGAAGGGCCAGCAGACCAATGGACAGGGAGGAATCAAGGCGACTCCAGTTTCTGCCTTAAAGAATTGCAGGCTGGACTCAGGGCCAGGGCTCCAGGGAATAAGACAACTTAGAGGCTGCTTTGGAGCCAAAGCCCATCTGGGAGTAGCAGAAGTCAAGTGCTGGTGAGACAAGTGTAAACACTCAGCACAGATGGCTCAGGGCAGAAACTTGGTGTGGCGCCAAGGCTTAGAGTCACGGCAGGGATACAACTGGAATCATGGCAGGACACGAGCATGTAAACAGCCTTGGGGACTGGGCAGGGAAGGCTGGCACAGAAGCTGGAAAGAGGACCTTCAGAAGGAAGAGCTTTTCCTTTTCTAGAAAAGCTGAACGATGTGGTGTTTCTCATGTCCAGTGCATGGGAGAGATGGAGGGATGGCTTGGTGTCCCTACACTGCCCACAGCCCCCCAGTAGGATGCCATGGGTTCCTGTCCACACTGTCTCCTCAGGCTTGTCTGGTTCGGCAGTTTGGGGGCACATACAAATGCAGAGGGAGGCAGTCACCCCAAACCAGACAGATTCCTACCCAAGAGCTGTGTGAGAGGATGCCAGGCTCCAGGCACTGCTCTGAAGGAACTGACAGGAGTCACAGAGGGAAACTGGCCCAAGTCCTAGCAGATCCTGGGTCCCAGAGCACTGCCCAGGCACACCTGGTCACTGAACTGCTCTATATCTGGTGTGAGAAGTGGATAACCAGGCCTGGTTGGGAATGGATCTGCCTTCTAGCAGATGGGCATGCAGCCAGAGGAAGCGACTGGGCTACTCGTGTGGCTCACCCAGCCATGGGCCAGTCCTTTCCCAAGGCTAAACACCACCTGTCACCTGCAGACTCCCCAGCCTGCTTTTGAAGGCATCATGGCCCCATCTGTTAATACTTTAAACCCCAAGCTTAGCTGGGGACATCTGGCTACCAGTTCTAAAGGTACTTAGAACCCATCTCCATGGTAACTAGAACCCATCTTCACACAGGATGCTGTGTGGGATCATACCAGCCTCAGATCATCTCCAGCCTGAACCCTGAGGTAGGCATGAGCTTCCTTCCCCATGTGGGCTTTGACCCCTTCCCAGTAAAAGCAGGAATATTCAAGCTATGGCCTCATCTGTAACAGCCCTAAGAGAGTCTCTCTCCACCCCTCCCTCAGTTGCACAAGTTCAAAATTCTGACGTTGACCCAGCTTAAACTCTGACTTAAAGAGCAAATTTCAAAGCCATCCATGTTCACCATCTGTCTTTCCCATAATCCATCATGGAGGATGACAATAGGCCTGCATTGTGACAATAGGCCACTTTTCAATATTCATAAAAAGCAACCAGCTAATTAAAATTAGTGAGTGTTCGTTACTCAGTTGTGTCTGACTCTTTGTGACCCCATGGACTGTAGCCTGCCAGGGTCTTCTGTCCATGAGATTCTCAGGCAAGAATACTGGAGTGGGTTGCCATTCCCTTCTCCAGGGGATCCTCCTGACCCAGGGATCAAACCCAGGCTTTCTTCTTTGCAGGCAGATTCTTTCCCCTCTGAGTTACCTGTGCTAATAAAAAAGGAAATAAGCAAGACTAATATAGAATTATGTCTTGAATTGTACATTTCCGTCATATGCAGGCACAAATTTAGGTCTAAACTTGATAACATAAGCGCTGTCTTGGAAAAGGCAACATGGTCAATGACACAGTTCAGTGTTCATTGGGTAGGAAATGAATTAATTACTGAAAGGAAATACAAGGATTTCTGATGGTAAGACCACAAAGCCTCCTCCTGCTTCCTCCTACAGAGGACACTGCATGTTGTAAAGATTTTGGCAAGGTTCTCACAGAAAACACAGTGGCTGTTTCTTATTTTCCCCTCCCTGTTCACCAGTAGCAGCCCATCAAATTATCTTTGAGTTAACCCAGTGAGACTCTCTGGGGTGGTGGTTCTCAGTCTTTGCTCTACATTTGAGTCTCCTGGGGAGGTTTTACAAATTTTGATGCCCAGGCTTCTGTTCCCCATAAGTCAGAATTTCTGGACAGCAGCACCCAGGGTAGTAAAATTAAAAAATAATAGCAACAGGTACTCCTAATTGGCAGCAAAGTTTGAGAACCACTGCCTCTAGTCAGAGTTGATACTGAACCTCGACATACCAGTATGTCTGTGTTATTGTTGTTCAGTTGCTAAGTCCTGTCTGACTCTTTGTGAGTCTATACAATTTGGGAAAGTAGAGAAATACTTCCAGGTGGTTAGTCAATAGCCTTGGCCTGAACCGCAGGACTGTCTCCCAGCTGCTTGGACCCTTCTTCTGGGAGTGGTCCAACACACTGTCAGGAGAGGAGACACTCGGAGCAGCAGTGTTACAACAAGACCTGGTACAGGGCTACAGCCGCCATCTGTTACAATGGATCGAGCCCTTGTGCAGACTGCTATTATGAGTGGCATCTCTGGGACTTCCCTGGTGGTCTACTGGCTAATACCCCATGCTCCCAATGCAGGGGGCCTGGGTTCCATCCCTGGTCAGGGCACTAGATCCCACATGCCACAACTGAAGATCCCACATACATCAACTAAGACCCAGTGCAGCCAAATAAATAAATGTTTAGTTGCCAAATCGTGTCTGACTCTGTGACCCAATGGACTGTAGCCCACCAGGCTCCTCTGTTCATGGGATTTCCCAGGCAAGAATACTGAAGTGGGTTGCCATGTCCTTCTCCAGGGGATCTTTCCAACCCAAGGATCTCCTGCAAGGATCAACGCATGTCTCCTGCATTGCACGCAGATTCTTTACCGCTAGAGCCACCGCGAAGCCCAGTGTTTGCAAGTGAAAGTGTTACTCAGTCATGTTCGATTCTTTGTGACCAAGGGGCTTGCTTTTTTTTTTTTTTTTAGATGGCATTTCTGCCTATAATAACAGGTGAACCACAAATTTAGCAGGAATCCTCCTCTTACTTTTGACAACTACTGAAGAGCAGTAAGTTTAAAATTCTGTGTTGCCAACCTAAAAAGAAATCTCTGTGTCTTAACTGTCTGAGGGGATCTTGATGTCCTCTGTGAAGAATCTCTATCCCAATAGGTAAACATGTACACACGACAGGCCATCTGGCTCCACTTCAAGCTGATCTGAGGGGAGGGAGAGTTCACTGGCAGAACCTTGGACAAGGGGCCTGACCTAGAAATGGCATCTCGGTGGAATTTGCATGCAGACTTATTACGCCTGTCCCTCATTTAGAACACACTACTGCGGAAGTTATGCATCTGCCCCTGTTGTTTTTCTGAACCTACTGCCACCCCCACACCCAAGCAGGCAGCAGCCAGACCTTAATAGGATCATGAACCACCCAAGAGAAATCAAGAGTTATTCAAACAAGCACAATCTGGGTAGTGTCCAGGGCCTGAGAAGTCCATTTTCAGTGGACTTCCCTCTGGTGATCTAACGATTAAAACTCCACACTTCCATTGCAGGGGGTGCAGGTTCAATCCCTGGTCAGGGAACTAAGATCCCACATGCTGTGCAGCAAGGCCAAAAAGTTTCAAAGACAAAAACAGAAATGGAGTCTCAATCTAGTTCTCCTCCCAGCATACCCCTACCAGTGTTACAGCCGTAACCACTGGAAGAACCATAACTGGGGTCCTCTGAGCTCTTAGGCCTCTGTCTCATGACCTTCATTCCACAGTGTCATTGATGTGGGTCCAGTCTCTCTTCTGTCGTCACTCCCTGGTGCTTCCTGCCCTCTAGCCCATGGACCTACATACATATTCAAAGAGGAATCAGACTCCCACCCACATCACATCCCCCTACCTACTCACTTCAGTATCACCCCAAGATGCATTGAGACCTTCCTTCCTGAAAGAGGCAGTGCAGGGGTGGAAGTGGGTCGGCGGTGCAGGGGAAGTTGGGGAGGGAGGAGAGCTGTTCCTCTTGGGGGATGGGATCTGGGGAGCATCCTCTCTGGCCTCCACCCATTACCTGTGGCTGGTGCCCAGGTCAAGGAAGAGTCAGCCCACCTGTGATCCCTTGCTGCTTGCCCCATTGATGCTGGCTGGACCCGCCTTTGTCAGCTGACAATAATGTCTGAGAGCTCATACATCCCACTACTGTGCCCTTGATAAAAATGCTCTGACTTCTCACATTCCTCCAGTGAAGGTGTTAATATCACCTGCATGTTATAGGTGAGAAAACTGAAACTCAGATGGTAGTGTTGAGATTCACTCTCACCATTCAGCTGGCTTTCAAGTGCCAGTTTGAGCTTTTCTTCTTCCATCACTGGCTTCTTCAGGCCCCCATGCTAGTTTCACTGGCCTGCTTGGGTGATCTGCTGTGGTTCCCAGCTGCATCCTCCTTTTCAGATCCTTCGAATACATTCACTCACCTCCCCACGCTCACTGCCTCCTTCAGATTTTGGGTACCCTTGGCTGAGCCATACTAGATCCTCAAGAGCCTCCCAGATGGTGGAGAGCCCACACATCAGACGTCCCCTTATTGATGGAAACATTTAACCATTTAACCTCATGCCTCCTCAAACCAAAGGCTCCTTTATCAAATAATTGACATTTCATGCAATTCATTCAAACTTGCATTCTTTGCTGCTAAAGTGAAATTTGTGAAATTTGTCCCCATTTATGGATATGTGTATATACATATACACATACATATATATCATAAATAACTATATATATATCTCATTTTTTTTTAAGTTCTCAAATGTTTTAGAAAAGAATTTGCTGATTTCTGTCACCCTTGGAAGAGTATGGACAAATGTCATTATAAAAATATTTGTGTTATGCTTTCTTTATTTTTCCAACAGAAATGAAACCAGAGATAAAGACCAGAGGCGGGGAGCAGGGTCCTCAGATCCTCGGTGTCCAGAGAGTCTACATCCAGACAAGGGAAGAGAAACGCATTAACCTGACCGTCGGGAGCAGAGCATACCTGCTTCCCAACACATCTGTGATTATTAAGTGCCCAGTGCGACGATTCCAGAAATCTCGGATACAGTGGGAGAAGGACGGCCGTTGTCTGCAGAACTCCAAGCGACTTGGCTTCACAAAGTCAGGCTCACTGAAGATTCACAGCCTTGCGGCCCTCGACATTGGTGAGTACCGGTGCATTGCAGGCCCCGCACAGGAGACTGTGGTGCTTAAGCTCATTGGCACCGACAACCGGCTCATTGCACCCCCAGCCCTTGGAGGGCACACCAGGGAATATCCTGGGATGGACAACAACGAGGCCAATAATTTGGGAGCCACGTGGCATAAGATGAGGCTGATGTGGAACAACAAAAACGAGCTTTATCTGCATAATAGCCAAATTAACAATCAGTCTCTCTTGAGAGCTCTGTTGGGCCACTGCAGCCCTTCTGCAGGAAACGCCAACTCCTGGGAGTTTGAAAACAAGCAGTTTGAAGCAGCAGTTAAACAGGGAGCCTATAGCATGGAGACCACCCAGTTTGAGGAGTTGATCAGGAACATGAGCCAGCTCATGGAAACGGGGGAGATCAGCGATGACCTGGCATCCCAGGTGATATATCAGCTGGTAGCCGAGTTAACCAAGACGCAGCCTGCACATGTGCACTGGAGGGGCATCCCTGGAGAGGCGCCTCCCATGGCTCAGCTAAGCGGGGAGACTGGAAGTGTGCCCCAAAGCTCGAACTCCAGAAACTCAGGCAAGCTGACATTCAAGCCGAAGGGACCTGTCCTCTTGAGGCAGAGCCAACCCACCTTGATTTCCTTTAATAAAACAGTAAATTCAAGGATTGGAAATACAGTCTACATTACAAGAAGGACGGAGGTCATCAACATACTGTGTGAGCTTGTCACCCGCAGTGAGGCCACCTATACGTGGACCAAGGATGGAGCACTGTTACAACCCTCAGAAAAGTAAGTACAATCAGAGTACAGTGTTTTCTCTGAGATGCCTTCTAAATGGATCTTCCAGCTTTCCTTAAAATATTGTTAAATTTCTTCTCCTAAGAATGTGTTTCCAACAGGATCCTTTGGAAAAGAAACTCCGAAATGTTAGGGCATGGCATTAACATATGCACTGGAATTCTAAAAATGAAATTGGACCATCACAGTCACTAGCATGAAGGTGTAGTACAAAACTGGAGACCATCAGATGAAATGTAAGCATCTACAGACTCTCTCTTTTCAGGTCACTTAATACTTAAAAATAAAATCAGGGACTTCCCTGGTGGTCCAGTGGTTCAGACTCCGTGCTTCTAATGCAGGGGGCATAGGTTTGATCCCTGGTCGGGGAACTTAATCCCACATGCTGCATGGTGCAGCCAAAAGATTAAAAAATTATCCCTCCAAAAAAGTGAAATCAATCAGGCCATTGAAAAAACATACTTGCAGTTCTCTTAGAATGTGCAGGAACTGCAAGAATCTTCTGTATCTGGGAGATGTGGTGTCTCGTTTGAACTCACACCAGCCCCATGAGTCTGGCAGGGCAGGAGTTGATACTTTCTCAATGAGATCATTGAGGAACAGAATCTCATGACTAATTCATGGCCAGTCAGAACCAGGGACCACGTCTTCTGGACCCCGCCAGGGGTGTTAGAGGGTCACACAAATAATAGCTTTGTTGGAAAGATTACCTGAAGTCATTTTCTAATATCAGGCAATGATTTATGTCACGAAATCCAAACGTAAGATGATAAGGATCAAAGTTTTTTGAGATGTTTGAAACAGTATTCAGTCACCTTATTTATTGTAATAGCTATCCATATCAGTGCAAAAATGTCACATTTCATTCATTTTACATAAAATAACAGAATAACAGAACCATTCACTCATTTTGTGTTCTCTACTGTCTCCAAATCTTGCTGTTAACACACACAGGGTTGTAGACGTCTTGCTTTCTTTCAATTTGCATTCAACAGCTCCTTATCCACCTCCAGGGACTGTTAAGAGACATAGATGTTAAATTGTTTTCCAAACCATAAGGTACTTTAAAAATGCAAGTTTTATTTTTATCATCCTTTTTTTTCTGCATCACCTAATGTGTGAAACATTAAAAGAAATCTAGGTAAAATTCAATTTTTATAATAAATCATTGGACTGTCTTAGAATGGAAAGATAGAACAAATCTAATTTTTAATTTTTTTGCCTAGAACTCTGAACATTAGAGTATAATGTAGTTTTTGAAGTGGAATAAACCTTCCAGATCAACTAACTTAGCAGTGCTCAAATCTTTTGGTTTTAGGACTCCTTAAAACTTAAAAAAATGAAGAGAAGCCAGACAACTTTTGTTAATATAAATTAACTTTATGTTAATATGTTAATATATCTCATGATGTTTATGCTGTTAGAAATTAAAGCCATGAAACATTTTAAATAGCTGTTTGTTAATCAATTTAGAAGTAATAGTAGTAAGCCCAATTCATGTTCATGTAAATAACATAATGTTTGAAAAGCAGTATTTTAAAGATTAATGATAATGGCATTGTTTTACATCTCTGCCAATCTCTTTATTGTTTGGCTTAATAAAATATAGCTGGGTTTTCTCCTCAATGCTCTACATTCAGTCTGTTGCCATATGTTGTTTTAATTGAAGTTTATGGAGAAAATTGGGCTTCACACATATATAGATAAGTTAGTTGGGAGGATAAGGAATACATTCATAATCTTTTAAGGTAATTATGGCTCTTCTTCTTTAATGCTACACTAAAAATAGACAAGCGGTAGTTTCTTAAAGGTTGGGTGGAATGTGGAATCTAAAACTATGTTAAAGAGATTTTGGTAGTCTGTTACAATGAAATCTGTTGCTTTATCTTGTTCTTTGAATGGATCTTTTAACTAGACTAGATTTTATAACATCATACATTGGTCATTTGGAAAATGTTAGCTGACTGAGTTATACACATCTTCCAAATGTTAACACATTCCATTATACAATACCAAAAATACACGTATTCTTTAATATTACTATCCCAACTTTTCAGAAGAGTCTTTGAGCTTTAGGAAGCAGTCAGACTCAGAGTGAGCAGGACTGATTTTCTCAAATTCTAATTTTCACTCGAAAGCTTGAATTTTATCATCGGCAGCAATTACTGTCAGTTGTTTTCCTTGCATTGGCCAGCTCATTTTTGTTCATTAAAAAATATATTTTCCAAATACCTAAATACAAATACCCTGGCTTATCTGTCAGTCATTATTTCAAGTAAAGTAGTATGCCATGAAAAAGGAGCTAGTTCAGCTAGCAATTCAAACAGTCACACCCACAGACTTTGGCAGACAGCAGAGGTATGGTGTGTATTTCCTGTTTTGTTGTACAGAATGTTAGAAAACTTACACTCAGGGGTAGAGATTTAGTGAAATAATAAGTTCTACTGCTTCATTAAGGACATTCTTATGGGAAATTGGCATTTTGTCTTTACTGCAAGTGTGTGGTAGCCAGAATACAGTGACTACTGGTACACTTTGCTGCCATACCTTTGATTCCATTCTGGTGCCAAGTTTTATCCACAGCTGTTTTACTATCAGTGCAAATGTCAACACTCACAGTGAAAAAGGCAAATAATGGTATAGTATCAATATTTACTATTTTGAAAATAATTTTGACCTCACGGATCCCTGAGATCCAAAGACCACCCTTTCAGGATTGCTCAACAATTTCACTTTAGAAATTATAAGGAACATCAGCCAAACCCAAATTGAGGAACAATCTGTTTATTATCAGTAGTCCTCAAAACTGTTCAAAGTCATCAAAAAAAGGGAAGGGGTCGGGGAAGACAGAAAAATTGCCACAGACCAGAAGAGACTACGGAGACACAGTGTCTAAGTACAATATGATGTCCTGAATGGGAGATTGTGCAGCAGGATGACAACATTAGTGGAAAAACTAATGAAATCTACATAAAGACTGAAGTTTTGTTAACAACAGTGATGGACCAATGCTGGTGCCTTAGTTTCGATGAAAGTATCATGTGCTGAAGATGTTCACATCAGGGAAAACCAAGAAAGAAGGAGATAAGAACCCTCTGTACTGTCTTTGTTGCTTTTTTGTAATACCAACATCATTCCAAAATAAAGTTTAAGTAAAAAAAAAAGAAAGAAGAAAGAAAGAAACTATAAGGAAACAAGGCTGAGAAAATTGATCAGCTGATTTGTGGCCATAAAGTACTAGAGGGATATGGTAGAAGACCGTGGTTAGTTCAAGTCAGTGTTTGTTGAACTGAGTTGATTTGTGATTATCTGACTTGCTCAAGTGGAATTTGCGTTATTTTCTATGTCTGAGGCTCCTGAAGATCCCATAAAGATTCTACCATCCTAACTCAGACCTGTTTCTGCATACTTTAAGGACCAGCCATTTGACACTGAAGCAGTCCTACTTGGCTAGTAAGAGTTTTTGTTTTTAATATTTTAAGGGAATTTTTAAAAGATCTATTTTTATTTCCATTTTTTCTCTAATATACCTAATTAATTTTTTCAATTTATGTTTAAATTTCTTTATGCAAGAAAAGTTCTCCAGTTTAGATATATTTTTCTGACTTTCACAAATCTTTTCAACTGAAGTCATGCAGAAATGGAATGATGTTTCCAAGCGCCCCTCTCCAATAGGAGGCAACAGTGTAGGCGTGGAGTGCGTTTGGACGCCAGCTGAGTAAGAGATCACAGCTAGGAAGCAAAGGCTGTGGGTGGATTCCCTAGGGGTGACGTCTGTGGAGAGATCAACTTCATTATCACTTCAAGTGAAGAATAAGATTTTGTGGTGGAGGTCAAGATCAGATTCCTTAAAGAACTCTACCTTCTGGTTCTCCAGCCCAGGGACTGGTCCAGCCTGGATCCTGGGTGACATCACCTGGCAGGAAGGTTCCTGTGTGCTCAGCTATTTCTCAGTGACTTCTTGCTGTACTGTAAAACTGAGGCCCTAAAACAAAGGAATCCTTTGAGAATTGCTAAATCATACAAACATACATATGAAATAATTTAAGAAAAGATTTTCATGTATAAACATTTGTCACATAGAGTTGTTAGTTTTACTTTTTTTCTTAATCAACTGTTCCTTAACAGGGATTTGACAGTGAGAGCCTAGCTCTGGTCATAGCTACCTCTGCCTTATTCCTGTTTTTGTTCTGGGCAATTCAGCTGTTTTGGTTTCTTCCCACCTTTGTATACTTCATTTGTGGGCTGCACAAAAGCTTGCATTCTCTATTACATTCATTCTCTACCATTACTCTGTTCTACTCTAGTCATTCATACACTGAGTCATTAAATGCTTTTGAAAACTGCTATATAAAAGGTACTGTGCTAGGCATTGAAAATGCACAGCTGTGAATAAGATCTGGTCCCTGCTTTTGAAAAGATCACAATCTCATGAGAATAAAAAGATATTTCATCAAATAAATATATGAACCAAACCAGAAGGAGCCCAGAGGGGGAAGAAGATAACTCTAGGAGTATTGGGGAAAGCTTTACAAGGGAAATTACATTTGCTCCAGGACTCAGTGGGTAAGTCAGTGTTGCCAGAAGTGGGGAAGGGCATTGCAAATAGAGTGAACAACATACGCAAAAGCTCAGGGTGATGAAAGACCATGGAATGTTCTGGAAACTGTTAGAGGTTCTTTATAGCTACAGCAGAAGGTAAGCAAGCAATGTAAAGTGACAGGAAATGAAGTGGCCCAGTTCAGTTCATGCAGAAACATAGAGTATTTAGCAGTTGGTCAAAACAGTCAGTCATGCTTAAAATCTTGCATGCTAGACTTCAGCATTAGGCAAACCAAGAACTTCCAGATGTCAAAGCTGGGTTTAGAAAAGGAAGAGGACCTAGAGATAAAATTGCCAACATTTGCTGGATTATAGAGAAGACAAGGGAATTTCAGAAAAACATCTATCTCTGTTTCATCTACTACAATAAAGCCTTTGACTGTGTATATCATGACAAACTGTGGAAAACTCTTAGAGAGATGGGAATACCAGACCATCTTCCCTGTCTCCTGAGAAAACTGTATGAGGGTCAAGAAGCAACAGTTAAAACCCTGTATGGAACAACTGATTGGTTCAAGATCAAGAAAGGAGTACGACAGCGCTATCTGCTGTCACCCTGTTTGTTTAACCTATACACCAGNATCTTCCCTGTCTCCTGAGAAAACTGTATGAGGGTCAAGAAGCAACAGTTAAAACCCTGTATGGAACAACTGATTGGTTCAAGATCAAGAAAGGAGTACGACAGCACTATCTGCTGTCACCCTGTTTGTTTAACCTATACACCAGTCACATCATGAGAAATGCTGGGCTGGATGAGTTACAAGCTGGAAGGTGGGAGAAACATCAACAGTCCCAGATATGAGGATGATACCACTCTAATGGCAGAAAGTGAAGAGGAACTAAAGAGCCTCTTGATGAGGGTGAAGGAGCAGAGTGAAAGAGCCAGCTTTAGACTAGATAGTAAAAAAACTAAGATCATGGCTTCTGGCCCCATTACTGCATGGCAAATAGAAAGACAAAGGTGAAAGTAGTGACAGATTTCCTCTTCTCGGGCTCCAAAATCACTGCGGACGGTGACTGCAGCCATGAAATCAGAAGACGATTGCTTTTTGGCAGGAAAGTGATGACAAACCTAGACAGTGTGTTGAAAAGCAGAGACATTGTTACTCTGCTGACAAAGGTCTATGTAGTCAAGGCTTTGGTCTTCCTTGTGGTCACGTATGGTTGTGAAAGCTGGACTGTAAAGAAGGCAGAAGTGAAGACAGAACACCAAAGAATTTATGCCTTTGAACTGTGGTGCTGGAGAAGACTTCTGAAAGTGCCTTGAATAGCAAAGAGATCAAACCAGTCAATCTTAAGGGATATCAACCTGAATATTCACTGGAAGGACTGATGCTGGAAAAGATGGAGGGCAGAAGGAGAAGAAGGCATTAGAGGATGAGATGGCTGGACGGGATCACCAGTGCAATGAACATGAACTTGGGCAATCTCTGGGAGATGGTGAGGGACAGGGAGGCCTGGTATGCTGCAGTCCATGGGGTCTCAAAGAGTTGGACACGACTGGGCACTGAACAATAACAACAACAGAACAGTCCATATTGCTAAGATCTGTAAAGTGGGAAGAAGGCAGGTAAAAAATAGTATATGGACTGCTGATCCAGATAATCTACTAGCAACTTCAAATCAATAAGAAAAAATTAAAATTAAAGCAAAGCAAGTATTCTTTCCCATCCCCTGAATCAGTATCTACCTGTGAGGATACTCTTGACCAGCTCTGATTTTCTAAGTGGTATTTACATGCAGGTGTTCGTGAATATCAATAATTGGGAAACTATAAGGGGTTCACACAGTGTAGCCCTGATTCTTAAAAAGGCAGAAGTAAAGAAGGCAGAACACCAAAGAATTTATGCCTTTGAACTGTGGTGCTGGAGAAGACTTCTGAAAGTGCCTTGAATAGCAAAGAGATCAAACCAGTCAATCTTAAGGGCTATCAACCTGAATATTCACTGGAAGGACTGATGCTGGAAAAGATGGAGGGCAGAGGAGAAGAGGGCATTAGAGGATGAGATGGCTGGACGGGATCACCAATGCAATGAACATGAACTTGGGCAATCTCTGGGAGATGGTGAGGGACAGGGAGGCCTGGCGTGCTGCAGTCCATGGGGTTGCAAAGAGGTGGACACGACTGGGCACTGAACAATAACAACAACAGAACAGTCCATATTGCTAAGATCTGTAAAGTGGGAAGAAGGCAGGTGAAAAATAGTATATGGACTGCTGATCCAGATAATCTATTAGCAACTTCAAATCAATAAGAAAAAATTAAAGTAAAGCAAGTATTCTTTCCCATCCCCTGAATCAGTATCTCACCTGTGAGGATACTCTTGACCAGCTCTGATTTTCTAAGTGGTATTTACATGCAGGTGTTTGTGAATATCAATAATTGGGAAACCATAAGGGGTTCACACAGCGTAGCCCTGATTCTTAGCAGCATGCTCAAAACCCAATATAATGCAGCAGTAGCTTTGTTACTTCCACTGAGCTTTTCATACCATGAGAAAATAACCATTGCCAGGGAGCAGTAACTAAAGGTCCACTCACTTCCAGCTTGAAAATCTGAATGAAAAATTCACATCTGTAGTCTGTTAGAAAGGCTCAGGGCAGAAAATGAGGGCTTAACCTCCAGCAAACTAACACTTACTAGTTTGTCTTTTTTTAAACGTGGTAAATTAAGCATTGAGTCCACCCGGAAGAGTCTGTTCTCATGCAGAGTGAGATAGGAAGTCTGGATCTCTGAGTATAGTCCACCTCTACCATCTCAATGAGTTTCAACCAAGAAGAGTGACTTTTCCACACTCCAGTCTATATGTTGCTGTTTAGTCGCTAAGTTGTATCTGACTCGGTGGGACCCCATAGACTGTAGCCTGCCACGTTCCTCTATCTATCAGGTTTCCCAGGCAAGAATACTGGAGTGGGTTGCCATGCCCTCCTCCAGCTCCAGTCTACACGCTGCTGCTGCTAAGTCACTTAAGTCGTGTCCGGATCCTCTATCTATCAGGTTTCCCAGGCAAGAATACTGGAGTGGGTTGCCATGCCCTCCTCCAGCTCCAGTCTACACGCTGCTGCTGCTAAGTCACTTAAGTCGTGTCCGGCTCTGTGCGACCCTATAGACGGCAGCCCACCAGGCTCCCCCGTCCCTGGGATTCTCCAGGCAAGAACACTGGAGTGGGTTGCCATTTCCTTCTCCAATGCATGAAAGTGAAAAGTGAAAGTGAAGTCGCTCAGTTGTGTCTGACTCTTAGCGACCCCATGGACTGCACCCCACCAGGCTTCTCCGTCCATGGAATTTTCCAGGCAAGAGTACTGGAGTGGGGTACCATTGCCCTCTCCCATAGTGGTCTGCTTATAGGCAGGAAGCTCGACAAGATTATCTTCTGGATCCTTGCCAGCCTAAAGTCAATGTCTTCATTCTCTGTGGGTCGCTGTGGTTCTCAACTAGTTCAATGTGTCACATGAACACATCCTCTTTCTAACTGTTCTACAGAGTCATTTTGGATGGAATGGGGAAAATGCAGATTCGGAAACCTACAAAGAAAGACCAAGGAATATATGGATGTGCTGTAGCTAATCATCTCGGTTCAGATGTGGAAAGTTCTTCTGTGCTGTATGCAGGTAATGCCCGTTATGCAGCCTGGAATGTTTTGGTGTGGTCTGGTTTTTTAACATTAAACTCTGGAGCAGCAGTTTCCATGCTTCGCACAGCAGAATCACCAGGGAAGGAGATGTTAAAACACAGATCTCCAGACCCTATTCCCAGGGGTTCTGACACAGCAGGCTTGGAGTGGAGTCTGAGTATGTAAACTTTTTTTGGCCTTGAGGCATGTGGAATCTTAGTTCCCCAACCTGGATCAAACCCATGACCCACTCAACTAGTTCAATGTGTCACATGAACACATCCTCTTTCTAACTGTTCTACAGAGTCATTTTGGATGGAATGGGGAAAATGCAGATTCGGAAACCTACAAAGAAAGACCAAGGAATATATGGATGTGCTGTAGCTAATCATCTCGGTTCAGATGTGGAAAGTTCTTCTGTGCTGTATGCAGGTAATGCCCGTTATGCAGCCTGGAGTGTTTTGGTGTGGTCTGGTTTTTTAACATTAAACTCTGGAGCAGCAGTTTCCATGCTTCGCACAGCAGAATCACCGGGGAAGGAGATGTTAAAGCACAGATCGCCAGACTCTATTCCCAGGGGTTCTGACACAGCAGGCTTGGAGTGGAGTCTGAGTATGTGCACTTTTTTTGGCCTTGAGGCATGTGGAATCTTAGTTCCCCAACCTGGGATAAAACCCATGACCGCTGCACTGGAAGCAAGGAGTCTTAACCACTGGAACACGAGGGAAGTCCCAGAATGTGCCTTTTTAACATGTTCCCAGGTAATGCTGACACTGCTGGCCTA
This sequence comes from Cephalophus harveyi, assembly GCA_006410635.1. Classification (NCBI taxonomy): domain Eukaryota; kingdom Metazoa; phylum Chordata; class Mammalia; order Artiodactyla; family Bovidae; genus Cephalophus; species Cephalophus harveyi. Next base: position 126,542 of record SJYT01060310.1, read on the forward strand.
AGGACCACGCTTTGAAAACAGCTGCTCTAGAGTTCGCTTTCTAAGAATTGGAAATTAACAAGATGGGGTTTAATTGATGGTGTTAATAGTGCCGACATTTCATTTTTAAAATGCCACCATCCAACAAAAGAGATAATTATCCTTTAAAGGGTGATGTATACCTCCCAATGGCACTCCTCTGCCCAATCCTTAAAAACGCTTTCAGGAAATTGTCATTGTAAATTAGTGTAAATTGTCCCAGGAGGTAGACAAACTCATTTTAATATTAAAGTGTACTTTTTGATGAAGGAACATTTTTAGCTGGCAAAGTTGTAAGCAATGCTTCCTTGTGGCAGGCTCATGTTCTGGGATCAAATATCAGATAAGAAATTTACCCTCCAACTCTCTGCTCTGTGGCTTCTGGTATCTATGGCTCAAATAATTAAGATAAGATGAGGAGAAAGAGAATTATCTGGGACTGGAATCCAGCATTTAGACATCCACGCATTGATGTAGGCAGTCCATCACATCTGTAACCTGAGGAGGTGGGACCAATTGATTTTCAAAGCTCCTTGGATCTGCATGGCTTGGTGCCCCATCCCTCTCCTGGCTGCATTCCCATGATAGGGCCTTCACACCTCGATTCCTGTGCCTTGATCCTCCTGGATGATTCTCCTCTGTGAGCATCTGCTCCTTTCCAGAAAACCTCAGTTTTGAGGTTCTGGATTGTTGGGAGGAACAGAAGTCTCTCTTGCAGCTCGCAAGTTTCCTCCTAAGTCCATCCCAGGATAGCCCAGATTCGTGGGAGAGCTGGTGCAAGGTCCGTAAGGGCCAGAGGACACATGACAACAACAGTCCTTTCTCAGCCCAAAAGTCTCTGTATTTTCAACCCCCAGCATACCGTTTCAGTGCCCCAGGCACTCCAGGAACAGATGGAACATTTGGTCACCTGAACATGATCATTCCCAAATTCTCTTCTGCAGAAGACATGGTTACCAAACAGCTAAATGTTGTTACTCTTTCACTTGAGATGCATTAGTGATAAAAAAAAAAAAAAAAAGTAAAGAAATATGTGAGAACTTCCCTGGTGGCCCATCGGTTAAAAATCTGCCTTCCAATGCAGGGGATGTGGGTTGAATCCCTGGTTGGGGAACCAAGATCTCATGGCAGTAGCTCTATGGTAGAGGAATGTGGCCTTCCCTGACCCACACATGCTCCTGAGAGACCCCTGGGCAACCAGCACCTTTCTCTACCTCATCACCCATCACCTTGTAATGGTAGTGGTGTCTCCCACCAGTCTCTGAATTGATTGAGGACAAGAATGTTTGTGTTCCAACTTGGTATTTCCATTGTCCAGCCCAGGCACAGAGTATATTTCCTGAATGATTTCATAAATGAATCTGGTAAAAGTACATGGTTCTTAAAATCCAGGAAAGTAAAAGTCTGTGAATAAGTTCCTGATTCTTTATGACCTTGTTTTTACTATTTTTTTCCATGCAAGTTTTGTGCAGGTTTCATTCACATTTTCCTTCCAGAAAGAGAGTCAGATGGTCCCGGGACCCGGTGTGTTTTGGTCCTGCCTTTACTCATCCAAGGATGCACCATAGAGATGTCACTCCTGCCCTGCCATGCCTTTCTCTGAATGAATTTCTGACTTCCTTCTTTTTCAAATGATCAAAGAAGATTTTATCCTCTAATTTATCCCCTAATTTTATCCTTTAATTTATTCCCAGTTTTGGTTATAAAGCCAAAATATCCTCACAGTCTGTATATGGTGGTTGCAATGCCTCTTTGTAGATATCTCATCTGTGCATCCGTCCATTGAGCACCTCCAGCCTATGAGTGTGCAAGTCCCCGTGGGGCACCACAGGGGATGTGGACCGAGCCAGGAGTCTGCACCTGCTCTCCAGGAGCTTGGCAGAGCTTACCAAGTGCAGTGCAGTCACTCAGAGCAAAAGCCTGAATCTAACAGTTTCCTGCTCCCTTTGAATTAAGAGGCTCCTGTCATCTTGTCTGTTGGAAGAAACATCACCAGACCAGAGCATGGCCATCTCTCTGCTGTGGTTGGCGGCTTCGTGGAGGCACCCCTGCAAGCAAATGTGACCATACAGTGTCCTGTAAAAGGTGAGTGTGGCCATTTCTAGTGGGAGGGCACAGGCCAGCCCAGGGTGGCCAGGAGGCACCAGCTAGCATTTTGGTAGTTCAAACAGTCCTGCGGGCTTAAAAATCTGATTTTTCAGCATCCGGACAGAAGATCTGTCTCGCAAGAGTGAGCGTACACCAGCTCACAAGGCTCGTGTGTAAAATAGAGTACACTCTACTCATTCTCAGTGAGGGCTAGGAGGACATGAACACGACTTCCCTGTAGCCGGCATGTTCATACTGGCCAGACCACAGCTCTCCGTCCCTGTGGCACGTCTGCACAAAAGGCCTAGAGAGTACAGAGTCAGAGCGAGGAGTGTGGGAAATCATTAGCTGTGTCCTCCAACTTGACCAACGCTGTGCTGGAGAAGGCCAAGTCAGCAAGGGGGAATGTCGGGGTCCTCTGGCCTAGTCGGTCTGTCCTGGACTGTCCTTGGCTGAGCGTCACCATTCTATGCCTCGGTGGCTCTTTCTGCTCTGTTTGCAACAGCCGATAAACCTTCTTTCTAACTGATTCATCTTTTCTTTAGGAGAAACTACATTTTCATCTGATCTCATCTTAATCTAGGGCCATTCTATCTCTTTTGTTTTGTTTTGTTTTTAATATAAATTTATTTTAATTGGAGGTTAATTACTTTACAATATTGTATTGATTTTGCCATACATCAACATGAATCCGCCACAGGTATACACGTGTTCCCCATCCTGAACCCCCCTCCCTCCTCCCTCCCATACCATCCCTCTGGGTTGTTCCAGTGCACCAGCCCCAAGCATCCAGTATCATGCATCAAACCTGGACTGGTGATTCGTTTCATATATGATATTATACATGTTTCAATGCCATTCTCCCAAATCATCCCACCCTCTCCCTCTCCCACAGAGTCCAAAAGACTGTTCTATACATCTGTGTCTCTTTTGCTGTCTCACATACAGGGTTATCATTACCATCTTTCTAAATTCCATATATATGCATTAGTATACTGTATTGGTGTTTTTCTTTCTGGCTTACTTCACTCTGTATAATAGGTTCCAGTTTCATCCATCTCATTAGAACTGATTCAAATGAATTCTTTTTAATGGCTGAGTAATACTCCATTGTGTATATGTACCACAGCTTTCTTATCCATTCATCTGCTGATGGACATCTAGGTTGTTTCCATGTCCTGGCTATTATAAACAGTGCTGCAATGAACATTGGGGTACATGTGTCTCTTTCAATTCTGGTTTCCTCGGTGTGTATGCCCAGCAGTGGGATTGCTGGGTCATAAGGCAGTTCTATTTGCAGTTTTTTAAGGAATCTCCACACTGTTCTCCATAGTGGCTGTACTAGTTTGCATTCCCACCAACAGTGTAAGAGGGTTCCCTTTTCTCCACACCCTCTCCAGCATTTATTGCTTGTAGACTTTTGGATCGCAGCCATTCTGACTGGTGTGAAATGGTACCTCATTGTGGTCTTGATTTGCATTTCTCTGATAATGAGTGATGTTGAGCATCTTTTCATGTGTTTGTTAGCCATCCGTATGTCTTCTTTGGAGAAATGTCTGTTTAGTTCTTTGGCCCATTTTTTGATTGGGTCGTTTATTTTTCTGGAATTGAGCTGCATGAGTTGCTTGTATATTTTTGAGATTAGTTGTTTGTCAGTTGCTTCATTTGCTATTGTTTTCTCCCATTCAGAAGGCTGTCTTTTTACCTTGCTTATAGTTTCCTTTGTTGTGCAGAAGCTTTTAATTTTAATTAGATCCCATTTGTTTATTTTTGCTTTTATTTCCAGTATTCTGGGAGGTGGATCATAGAGGATCCTGCTGTGATTTATGTCGGAAAGTGTTTTGCCTATGTTCTCCTCTAGGAGTTTTATAGTTTCTGGTCTTACGTTTAGATCTTTAATCCATTTTGAGTTTATTTTTGTGTGTGGTGTTAGAAAGTGATCTAGTTTCATTCTTCTACAAGTGGTTGACCAGTTTTCCCAGCACCACTTGTTAAAGAGATTGTCTTTACTCCATTGTATATTCTTGCCTCCTTTGTCGAAGATAAGGTGTCCATAGGTGTGTGGATTTATCTCTGGGCTTTCTATTTTGTTCCATTGATCTATATTTCTGTCTTTGTGCCAGTACCATACTGTCTTGATGACTGTGGCTTTGTAGTAGAGCCTGAAGTCAGGCAGGTTGATTCCTCCAGTTCCATTCTTCTTTCTCAAGATTGCTTTGGCTATTCGAGGTTTTTTGTATTTCCATACAAATCTTGAAATTATTTGTTCTAGTTCTGTGAAAAATACCGCTGGTAGCTTGATAGGGATTGCATTGAATCTGTAGATTGCTTTGGGTAGTATACTCATTTTCACTATATTGATTCTTCCGATCCATGAACACGGTATATTTCTCCATCTATTAGTGTCCTCTTTGATTTCTTTCATCAGTGTTTTATAGTTTTCCATATATAGGTCTTTAGTTTCTTTAGGTAGATATATTCCTAAGTATTTTATTCTTTTCGTTGCAATGGTGAATGGAATTGTTTCCTTAATTTCTTTTTCTACTTTCTCATTATTAGTGTATAGGAATGCAAGGGATTTCTGTGTGTTGATTTTATATCCTGCAACTTTACTATATTCATTGATTAGCTCTAGTAATTTTCTGGTGGAGTCTTTAGGGTTTTCTACGTAGAGGATCATGTCATCTGCAAACAGTGAGAGTTTTACTTCTTCTTTTCCAATCTGGATTCCTTTTTATTTCTTTTTCTGCTCTGATTGCTGTGGCCAAAACTTCCAGAACTATGTTGAACAGTAGTGGTGAAAGTGGGCACCCTTGTCTTATTCATGACTTTAGGGAACTGCTTTCAATTTTTCACCATTTAGGATAATGTTTGCTATGTGTTTGTCATATATAGCTTATTATGTTGTGGTATGTTTCTTCTATTCCTACTTTCTGGAGAGTTTTTATCATAAATGGATGTTGAATTTTGTCAAAGGCTTTCTCTGCATCTATTGAGATAATCATATGGCTTTTATTTTTCAATATGTTAATGTGGTGAATTGCATTGATTGATTTGCAGATATTGAAGAATCCTTGCATCCCTGGGATAAACCCCCTTGGTCATGGTATATGATCTTTTTAATGTGTTGTTGGATTCTGATTGCTAGAATTTTGTTAAAGATTTTTGCATCTATGTTCATCAGTGATATTGGCCCGTAGTTTTCTTTTTTTGTGGCATCTTTGTCACGTTTTGGTATTAGGGTGATGGTGGCCTCGTAGAATGAGTTTGGAAGTTTACCTTCCTCATTCTATCTCTTTAAACCACAGATTCTTAAGACTTAACCTGAGCCCGTGCACCCCCAAACTGAGATCAATATCATAAACTCCTCAAAATGAAGATACACTGTTTTAAGGTGACCTTGCATGTGCCTATTATTGACTATGCATTGATTAAATTCTCTAGAGAGAACTGTATTTGCCTGGTTTCCACATTCTTTTGGGATACCTGTAGTTGCAGCCACTTAAGATGAATCTTGCCAAGGCCAGAGAGCCCAGGGTAACCTGAGGAGCCCTTACTGCTGGTCCAAGTACCACAGAAAAGGTGCATGTGATGGCAGGATTCTAGAGCACAGCCTTGCAGCTCTGAGGCTCTGCCTCCCTGTGATGGTCACTTACCTGTCATGTTTATGGAATTGCACCTCCAGCTTCACCAACAGTGGAAATTTGCTCACCCCTGAGGTATTATTTTTCACCCCTTGTAAGTCCCTGCAGTGTTTGAAGTCCCTACCCGGACTTTTGAAAAATCCCTCCAGCCTCCCAACTGACTCCATCCGCAAATATGTGAGTTTTTTGGCAAAACACACCCTCCATTATAGAAAGGCCAGCATTCTCTGGCCACAGCAAGGAGAAAAGCAGAATGGAACCGTGCAGTTTGCCAAGCCACGAATGTCTAGAATTTCTATGGCCCTACACCTGCAGAGGATTCTACAAAATAGATCTGACTTCTATTAAGAGAAACCTCAACTTTTAACATTATTTCTAAACTTCTTATTTCCCCGTAATAGTTCACAGTTAGGCTTGCAGTTGGGGGAGGGGCAGGGGTTGGTGGGGGATGAACCTTTGGAAGGAGTGGGGTGTGTTATTTGCAGTCATAGGTCAGGGACTGGATTCAGCGGAAACTGTCTTCAGGAGGGAAGCCTGCAGCTAACACCATTAAACTTGTCATGGTTTACTCTCCGGCCAGGCCCCAGCAGTGTGTGGGCCGTCTCTGACCACTCCAGACTCCTGCAGCCTCTTGGACCCTGTACAGTTCTCACTCCCTCAGGGCCTCTGCTGCCTCCTCCCTCCCACTTCCCCCGCCCCTGCCCCATTTTCAGCTCTTCCTAGGAAGGGGCCCATTTGCTCTCTCTTTACCTGGCAGCCACCCCTACAGACCAGACCCCAGGAACTCATCAGGAGTCCTTTCCTTTTCAAAATAAAACACCTCATTTTGAGTTGTGTGCCATTTTAAATAAGCCTGAAGTTAACTTACTGTGTTTTCTTATTGGCAGAAGCCATAATTAACATAGTTGTTCATGGAGATTCATCTTTTTAGATATAGATGGTGACCCTAGTGTATGACGACAGGTGAGTCACATGTCTGTCCTATTCGCCTCTCTAAAATGGGAAATAGACTGTATTGGTGGAAGAAGGGACCTTGGCTATTATCTAATTCAGTCTCTGATTTGATAGATGAGGGCATCATAACATTGACCAGCTTGAATACTGTTTTCTGAAATTACATTTTCTTTCATGTTGCAAACTGTGATTATTCCCATCAATCTGTGGTACATATACATTTTTATTTTTCAGTTGCCCTTAAAATGTTTATACTAATTAGAGTGGGTTTATCTATTCATAACTTTTAGACAGATTTAGTGGTTCTTTCTTATAGCTTATGTTTTATTTAACCCATGTGGTATAGATACCGATAGTGATTCTCCCTAGTCACACTTGCATGATTTTCTAATAAATGATAGTAAATAATAGGACCTGAGAATCTGTATTTCTAAGGTTAAAAGCTGTAAGTTGCAAGTGTTATTTGTCTTATTTTTATTTTTTAAATTGATTTTTATTGGGGCGTAGTTGCTTTACAATGTTATGTTAGTTTCTACTGACAGCAAAGTGAATCAGTATACATATGTATATTTTCCCCTCTTTTTTGAATTTCCTTCCCATTGAGGTCACCACAGAGCACTGAGTGGGGTTCCCTGAGCTATATAGTAGGTTTTCATCAGTTAGCTATGTCATATAGAGTGAAGTAAGTCAGAAAGAGAAAAACAAGTGTTATATATTATTGCATATAAGTGGAATCTAGAAAAATTGTATCGATTATCTTATTTGCAAAACAGAAATAGAGACACAGAGATAGAGAACAAATGTATGGACACCAAGTAGGGAAGGGGAGGTGGGATGTATTGGGAGATTGTGATTGTTTTATTCTTTAAAGAAAGAAAAAGAAAGTTTCCTGTAAAAATGAGGGAGGTGGGAGTTTAAACTGCACCCTCTCTGCCACCTTCTGGTAAGAAAGGGAAGCTCATCTGAGGACAATGGCCAATAAATATCAATAGCTACATATTTTTTCATCTGTTAATGCTTAGTAAAAACATTATTTATCCTATAATTTTCTGTGATGTCTGTGTTGGGTTGCTTGTAATTCTTATCCCTTAAACTCATTAGCAGTGCGGCTGATCTGAGCCTCTGCTCTAAACTGTTCTCGTGTGTTGGGCTCCTCTTCAGTCTCTAAGAAACTCTATTGGTCCACAGATTTGGAATGGGGTTAAGCTAGGAAGATGCTTTGGAAAACAGTTTGGCAGTTCCCCCAAAAGTTAAGCATATGACCCAACACTTCCATTCCTAAGTATATACCCAAGACAAATGAAAACACATGTTCACACAAAAACTCATACCCAAATGCTCATAGCAACTTTCTTTTTAATAGCCAAACAGTTGAAGCAACTTAAGTATCCATCAACTAATGAACAGGTAATCAAAATGTAGTATATCCATACAATGAGATTTTATTTGGTCATAAAAAGGAATGAAATATTGACAACGTGGTAAGACATGGATGAATCTTTAAAAATCAGGGTTAAGTGAAAGAAGCCAGACATGAAAGATCACATATTATATGATTACATTTCCATGAAATGTCTAGAGTGGGCAAGTCCATAGAGACAAATGTATATTTTCCCCTCTTTTTTGAATTTCCTTCCCATTGAGGTCACCACAGAGCACTGAGTGGGGTTCCCTGAGCTATATAGTAGGTTTTCATCAGTTAGCTATGTCATATAGAGTGAAGTAAGTCAGAAAGAGAAAAACAAGTGTTATATATTATTGCATATAAGTGGAATCTAGAAAAATTGTATCGATTATCTTATTTGCAAAACAGAAATAGAGACACAGAGATAGAGAACAAATGTATGGACACCAAGTAGGGAAGGGGAGGTGGGATGTATTGGGAGATTGTGATTGTTTTATTCTTTAAAGAAAGAAAAAGAAAGTTTCCTGTAAAAATGAGGGAGGTGGGAGTTTAAACTGCACCCTCTCTGCCACCTTCTGGTAAGAAAGGGAAGCTCATCTGAGGACAATGGCCAATAAATATCAATAGCTACATATTTTTTCATCTGTTAATGCTTAGTAAAAACATTATTTATCCTATAATTTTCTGTGATGTCTGTGTTGGGTTGCTTGTAATTCTTATCCCTTAAACTCATTAGCAGTGCGGCTGATCTGAGCCTCTGCTCTAAACTGTTCTCGTGTGTTGGGCTCCTCTTCAGTCTCTAAGAAACTCTATTGGTCCACAGATTTGGAATGGGGTTAAGCTAGGAAGATGCTTTGGAAAACAGTTTGGCAGTTCCCCCAAAAGTTAAGCATATGACCCAACACTTCCATTCCTAAGTATATACCCAAGACAAATGAAAACACATGTTCACACAAAAACTCATACCCAAATGCTCATAGCAACTTTCTTTTTAATAGCCAAACAGTTGAAGCAACTTAAGTATCCATCAACTAATGAACAGGTAATCAAAATGTAGTATATCCATACAATGAGATTTTATTTGGTCATAAAAAGGAATGAAATATTGACAACGTGGTAAGACATGGATGAATCTTTAAAAATCAGGGTTAAGTGAAAGAAGCCAGACATGAAAGATCACATATTATATGATTACATTTCCATGAAATGTCTAGAGTGGGCAAGTCCATAGAGACAGACTGGAGGCTGCCAGTGGCCAAAAGGAGAGGAAAATGCAAGAGAGTGGAGAGGAATGACTAATAGGCATGGGTGTCTCTTTGGGGGTGGTAAAAATGTTCTGAAATGATATAGGACTGGTGGTTTCACAACTTTATGAATACTAAGAAAACACTGAATTGTAGACTTTGAGAGGGTGAATTTTATAGTGTTTCAATTATATCTTATCAAAATCATAATCATAATACTCAACAATATAATAACATGTAAAGTTTTAAAACCTATGGCACAATCATATGTTTTATTTGTGAGCATATGAGCATATGGCAAAAATATACAAACTTTCATGGGAAGGACATGTATGTACCAATGTCAGGATTGTTGGTACTGCTAGAAGAGAAAAGAAGGAAAAAGGTTTGGGAATAGAAATAGCTGTAATGCTTTGTTGTTTAAAGAAAAACTAACAAAATAAGGCAAACTGCCTTCTAAAAAATATAAACTTTAGCGTGGTATAGATTTAAGCCCTACATCCCTGTCATTTTTCAGCTCCCTACTGATAGGAGGGGTTATGGGAGATAAGTGGGTTCAATTCAGTTCAGTCACTAATTCGTGTCCAACCCTTTGCAACCCCATGAACCGCAGCATGCCAGGCCTCCCTGTCCATCACCAACTCCTGGAAGTCCACCCAGACCCATGTCCATTGAGTCAATGATGCCATCCAACCATCTCATCATCTGTCTTCCCCTTCTCTTCCTACCCTCAACCTTTCCCAGCATCAGGATCTTTTCAAATGATAAGTTGGTTGAAGGTACAAAATTGAGTGCACACAGCATGTGTACAGCAGATGGTAGAAGCAAGGTTCTAACCAGGTAACATCAGGGGGCTGGGTACTCCATGAGTTGAGCAGAGAGAAGGAAAACCTTTCATATATAAGAGATGGAGATCCATTTCAGAAGAAATAGATTATATAGTTTTAAAGGTACCTCTCTTAATTGGGTTTTTTTTTTTTTAGAGTTAGAATGCTGTGAAATACACCTAGAGTTTTGTTGATGTGTAGCTGAATTATTAGCTTTCTTTACTGGCTTTAATAATTCCAGGGGAGGATTTTGAGAACAGTTTTTGCTGTGCAGCAAGATGATATGCTTGAATTCCAGAGCACAGCCTCATCTCTCTGACAATTATTTTTCCCCATCAAGTGTTGGTTTATACTGTATGGTGTGGAACTCAATGGCGGTGATTTAACATCTTTAGGTCACAAATCCCTTTGGCTGCCCCCCTGCTCCCCAGCCAACACACACAAAAAAGACTCTCTTTCCAGAAAAATACACTTAGCCACAACATTTTGCATATAACTTTCAGAATACGTAGCCCTTAACCTAACCCTAACTTGAGTCCCTAACATGTGTCAGCTTGAACAGGCTGTGAGGTGGGTATCATTGCTATCTTTGTATTGCTAATGAGTAAACATGCTCAGATGCGTGAGCTGAGATTTAGTCCCAAGTCTGTGTGACTCTTGAGGAACTGGAGGGAGGACGAGGCTCTGGGCTTGAGGCAGCAGAATGGAGACCCAGGTGGTCTAACCAGAAAGGAGAGTGTCAAGGCTGAGGTCTGAGGCAGGCCTGAGGAGGCGCCGCAACTTGGGCACAAGGTGTCAGGACCTCAGGCATGGGCAAAACCAGGGTCCAGCCTCACTAGAGGACCGTCTGGTGTGGGAGGGCTAGGTTCCAGGCAGAGTCCACCAAGAAGCTGGCCTGCAGGGTGCCAGCCAGCACTAGGCCAGAGCTCTGCCCAGGTCTGCCCACCCTGTCCCCAGGAGGACGGAGGTCCCCCCTTGTCTGCAGTAGGAGGAAAGGAACATGACAGGCCAGTCTGGTAATGACTCCCCACTGCCTCCCCTAAGGCTGATACACTTGGGTTATTGGTTTATTGGATGAAAAAGCTCACTTTAAACCAATTATCTATTCTTTGAGGATCTGCTAAAGCTCTATCCTGAATGCTCCTTGAAACATGATTTTCTTCTCATCTTGATCTATCTCAGTTCCCCATTTGGAGGAAACATGAGTCTCTATATGATCAAGAAGTAGAAAGAAATGCTGGAGGACTGCTTGGTGGTCCCGTGGCTAAGACCCTGTGCTCCCAATTCAGGGAGGCCAGGTTCAAGCCCTGGTCAGGGAACCAGATCCCACAGGCCACAACTAAGTTTTCCCATGTGACTAAAGATCCCGTGTGCTGCAGCAGAGACCAGCGCAGCCAAATAAATTAAAAAAAAAAAAAAAAGAAAGAAATGCTGGAATACGGTATTAAGAGCTAGATGTGCAGAATGAAAAATAGAAAGGGCTGTTCAAGCACCTGGCAAATTTCATTCTTATTGCAAAAGAGCTGTGTGCTTGGGCTTCTGTATCTGCAGAGTCCTGCCATCTCTTGACACATTCAGACTGCAGCTCTTGTGGGCCAGTCCTGTTATCAAAAACACTGCTTTCATCCCCAGGTATCTACACCTGCTCTTGTCTTCGGTCCCACCAATATGTGTCTGTCCTGAAAACTTCAGACACCCAGCCCCATGGTAACCTTCAGCCCTTTACATGGTGAAAACAGCTGACCCATAGGCCTTTGAGCTTGTCATTTCACATTGTACCTGTTTATTCTCTGCCCTGCAAATAACTACCTACCTCTCTTCTATGTACCATCAACAGACCAGTGGATAAACCAACTCTCTCCCCCAACATAACAGTGTAACTAGAAGACTGCCACATTTTCTCAGTTTTGTGAATTGGACTTCCTCATATTAAAAAAATTTTTTTTTAAGAATTGGTTCGGCTACTGTTTGCAAACCCTTGATTAGAATACTAGAATAGAGCTTACAACCTGTCACAGGTTCCTGCTCCCAAACTAGTGTATAACCTCTCCACAATGATATCTTATATCAGATTTACCACAGCTTCCCCCCCCCCCGCAGCCCCCGTGGTTTTTGCATTAGCATAGTTCTGATATGAAGACTCACTTCAGTTCAGTGCAGTCGCTCAGTCGTGTCCGACTCTTTGCAACCCCATGAATCTCAGCACACCAGGCCTCTCTGTCCATCACCAACTCCCGGAGTTTACTCAAACTCATGTCCATCGAGTTGGTAGCTGCAGTCACCATCTGCAGTGATTTTGTAGCCCCCCAAAATAAAGTCTGACACTGTTTCCACTGTTTCCCCATCTATTTCCCATGAAGTGATGGGACCACATACCATGATCTTAGTTTTCTGAATGTTGAGCTTTAAGCCAACTTTTTCACTCTCCTCCTTCACTTTCATCAAGAGGCTTTTCAGTTCCTCTTCACTTTCTGCCATAAGGGTGGTGTCATCTGCATATCTGAGATTATTGATATTTCTCCCGGCAATCTTCATTCCAGCTTGTGCTTCTTCCAGCCCAGTGTTTCTCATGATGTACCCTGCATATAAGTTAAATAAGCAGGGTGACAATATACAGCCTTGACGTACTCCTTTTCCTATTTGGAACCAGTCTGTTGTTCCATCTCCAGTTCTAACTATTGCTTCCTGACCTGCATATAGGTTTCTAAAGAGGCAGGACAGATGGTCTGGTATTCCCATCTCTTTCAGAATTTTCCACAGTTTGTTGTGATCCACACAGTCAAAGGCTTTGGCATAGTCAATAAAGCAGAAATAGATGTTTTTCTGGAACTCTCTTGCTTTTTCGATCTAAGACCCCCTAGATGGAGGTGACTCAGCCCTGACGGAACTTGCCGGACTGCATGCTCATCTTGGAGGCAGAGGCTTGGTTCCTCCACCCTGCTTTCCAACGTCAGGTCTCCTCTTGGTGATCATCTAAAGCTGGAGTTCTAATGTAACAAGTGGCTTCACTCCCACGGGTCTCTAAGTGGTGCCCGGGCTCGCCCTGCATTCTCCTGGCTCCTCAGAATGTGGTGGGAGTGGAAGCCTGGGTGTCTGGTTCAGAGCTCCCCAGACCTGTCTGAGATCTGCCAGGGAGTAGTGAGGGAGCTTTTCTTTAAAGGCAGTAAGAGGGGCTAACCTGGTGGCCCAGTGATTAAGACTTGATGCTGCCAATGCAGGGAGTTCAATCCCTGGTTGGGGAACTAAGGTCTCATATGCCACGTGGTGGGGCCAAAAGGTAAAAAATGTAGACAGTAAGAGCCAAGGCCTCAAACCAATCATACCTACTTACCTGTAGGGAAGGCCCTACTTGCTGTCTGCCCCATGGGTCTCAATTTCAGCTCTTTGATGCTGTGAGACCCCTGGATGTGGATGGAGAGCTCAAGATGGCTATGGAGGCTGGAGGCATCTCTCATGTAAGACACACAGAACCATCAGAAGCCCTTGAATGACTCATTTGTCCACATTCACTCCTTGGCTCTAACTGTGCCTTCCTGGTAAGAGAGAGGGGTACACAGGACCCACACTGGGTGGGGGCTGAAGGAGAGGAAGTTTCACTGGAATTCAACCTCCAGAAATTTTAAAAAGCATGAGGGCTTCTTGGTTCAGGCTGGAAAAAAAGGCATTCAGACACTACCGATGGAAGAAAAACTGTCATTGTGGAGAGAACACCCCACATTTTGGTATGATAGCAAGCCAAATACAATTTCAACATCTCTAGTAACATCCCAATTTAGGAGCCCCTTTAATTTTTCTTATTTTTCATTCATTTATTTCCTGTAGTTCTGTATTTGATAATTCAACACCCATGTGCTTATTTTCATGATTGGCAAGTAATATACAAAAGTCATTTTATTATGAATAGTGTCAGTTTGAGGCTTCCCTAATGGTTCAGACAGTAAAGAATCTTCGTGCAATGCAGGGGACCTGGGTTTGATCCCTGGGTCTGGAAGATCCCCTGGAGGAGGGAATGGCTACCCACGCCAGTATTCTTTCCTGGAGAATCCCATGGACAGAGGAGCCTGATGGGCTACAGTCCGTGGGGTCGCAAAAAGTCAGATGTGACTGAGCAACTGACAGATACAGTGTCAGTTCAGGCCTGGACGTCACCTTCCACCCCATGCCCCTCTGCCCTGAGAGAGTTTGATTTAATTTCTCTGCCATATGACCTGAGAATGGGGTTTTTTAAGGCTCCCAAGACGATTCTGATGTGCAGCCAAGGTTAAGAACCAGTGCTTTAGCCAGTAAGTGGGGCCAACGAGTCTTCTGGAACTTACCTCAAATGTTCTCAAAATGAGAGCCTCTCCCCCAGGGAACAGTGAGGAACAAGGAGTGAACCAGAGGCTGGGGTTAAAGGGCAGGGTGGGATCCATGCTCTGGGCTTGTTCTGGAGGTGGAATCAGGCATGTCAACACGTTCAGAGTTCCGGAAAGGAGAACTCAGCTTCAAGGTCAGAGAGGGTCATGAAGAGCAGCCTTAAGAGAGAGCTTTAAGAATTAGTAGAAATTTTCCAAGTGATAAGAGGGAGGGAAGACACACAGAAAATCTTAGCGTTACACAGTTAGATGAGAACAGTGAGGTTCTCGGGGCTGGAGAAGGAGCTGCTGTGAGCAGCGGTACCTGCACATTGAAGGGCTTTTGTCTTTTCTCATCCAAGAAGAGTCAAAGCTATGGAGCTGGGGAAACTGAATCTTACTCCCCATCACTCCTAAGGAGAGGGGAACCACTTCACAGAGGAAGTGGAGCAGCTCAGAGACACAGGAGAAGAGTCGATGCCTTGAGGGAGGAGGAAAGGGAACCTTGGGGAGTCAACCAAGCCTTGAGGTTTCATCCCGGCAGCTCCACTGACACCACCCACATGAGGTTCTGTGGGATTTGGTGGGGGCAGGAGGAAGGTCAACTTGTAGGTCATGGTACGTGATTGCCAAACAAGCCGTACAATTAATGTAGGGACATAATCAAAGCTACTTGTTCATTTACGTCCCAGTGTTATACTGATGGATTACCAAAATTGGGGTATACCAGGAAGGGCCTCTGAGATTGTCCCTGTTTGAGCTGTTGAGGGATTGTTGACCCTGTGCCAGGGTCAGTGGTTTTCACCACTGGTTAACTCCAGTGTGTTATCACTATCCTTGATTTGCACCAGCTTTGACTTTAACTCTTATTCTTCAGGGAACACTGGAGGGTTTTTGGTTTTGAGATAATAGATAGTATAACTCTCACAGGCCCTTTCCAGACTATAAATGGGACCCTGACAGACACTGTCCAGCAGTGAACTGAGATATGTCTGTCATGAACTATGAGATACGACGTAGTGCTCACAAGACATGACTGTCGGAGCTAAAGAGAACTGCTTGGTCCCATGCAGAGCGGGCGTTCAGGGCTGTTGAGAGGTCAGGGATGAGCACACTAGGAAGAGGACTTGCTGGCACCCTTCCTCTGTGGCAGAAAAAGCTCATTTTTATTATTTATTGATTTGGCTGCATTGGCTTTCAATTGCAGCACCCGGGATCTTTCCTTGTGGCGCCTTGATTGTCTGGTCGTGGCACCCGGGCTCCAGAGCAAGTGGGCTCAGTAGTTGTGGTGCTCGGACTTTGTTGCCTCGAGGCTTGTGGGATCTTAATTCCCCAACCACAGACCAAACCCAAGTCCCCTGCATTGCAAGGTGGATTCTTAACCACCGGACCACCAGGGAAGTCCCAAGAATCACCTTTTCAAAACTTTTGAGGATATGACAGAAAGCAGCACAATGTTGTAAAGCAATTATCTTCCAAAAATTTTTTTAAAAAAGAAAAAAAGCATCAAACTGGGGTGAAAAAATGAACACAATTTAAAAAAGAAACCTTTGAGGAAGGACTCTTGATGATGAAACTGGGGCTTGATCTGATGACCCAGGTTGTCTCTAAAGTCCTCAGATCAAATTACTTGGGAACCTGATTACACCAGTCTGTTGACATAATTTTAATAGAAAAGAGGAAGTACTTCCTCTATTTGAGAGAATTCTTTGAATAGTAAAAGTCATAGCCTTGTATGTGGAGGAAGTTCTGGATATGGTTTCCCAGGTGGCTCAGTGGTAAAGAATCCACCTGCCAATGCAGGAGACGCAGGTTTGATCCCTGGATCAGAAAGATCCCCTGGAGGAGGGTATGGCAACCCACTCCAGTATTCCTGCTTGGGTCAGTATTCCTGCCTGGGTCAGTATTCCTGCCTGGAGAATCCCAGGGACAGAGGAGCCTGGCGGGCCACAGCTGATGGGGTCACAAGAGTCGGACATGACTGAGCGACTGAGTGTGCACACACACACTCTGGATATGGCATCATTGATGGATGGTCCTTTATAACCAAAAACCATAGTTATACTGCATTTACTGCCAAAAGAACAAAAGGGTCTACAACTAACTCAGAAGAAGGAAATGCTTTGCAGAATGTCCTACACGGTGGAGACCCCACAGTGGAGAATGGTGTCTACCCTTTGTGCTAGTAGCTTTGAGATATTCTCTTTGACAGTGAAAGTGTGGATTCTTGTTTATTTGTCTTTATTAGTAATGACTCCGTTTGTGCTTTGCCTACACTGTATTTGATTCACCTCTAATCTTATAAACCAGCAGCATCATTTCTTCACATCCCCTGGAGGTCAGTAATGGTAGCTTAAACTTTCAATTTTCATATGTGGGAAAAAATACAGAATATTTTCTGAGTGTTGAGTAGCTGGAGGAAACAAACCAATGAACAGAACATACAAGTATAATGTATGTGATCCATTGACAGAAAAATCTAGCATTTTAGAGCAGTCTGAAGAGGCCAAAGGATTTTATAGTGTAGAATATTTCATGGGCCTTTCAAGGATGAAGGAAATGTGTTTTTAAACAGTGACTATTATAAAGGCACCCCAGAGGTGCAGACGTTTTACAACACGTGTTTCACAGCCCCTCCAGATCTGAACTTTTCTCCCCCATAACATTTGCCTTCCAAAAATGATTTCAGCATTGTGGAAAGAGAACATTGAATATTTCAGAGCTGTAAGTCTTGAGGGAAATAGCCTGTCTTTGAGGTTAGATAAATAAGTTTAAACTATTTCTGATATTTTATGGCTTTTTCAACAGAGCAAACATTTGTAGGTTGGAAAAACCATAAAGAATTCTGCCCGAGTTTCCCCCAGCCTCTGCAGTTCTTGGAAAACATCCCCATGTGTGGTGATGATGCTCTAGGTGTTGAGATGCTCCTTCCCTCAGTGCTAGAGACCTTTGTCTCCCCTTTGACATCTATAAACTTGCCAACTCTGGCTATATTTTCTGAAATCCCTTATCTCTGTAGAACATCACAGTCTGTGTAAACTCAGTGTCCTATACCGTACTGAGGTTTAGGTTTAAAGTGGAATTATCTCTACGTGTGGACACGGGGGGAGAGGAAGGAGAGGGTTAATGGAGAGAGTAGCATGGAAACATATACAGTACCATATGTAAAACAGATAGCCAGTGGGAATTTGCTGTGTGACTCAGGGAACTCAAACCAGGGCTCTGTGACAACCTAGAGGGGTGGGATGAATTCAAGAGGGAGGAGACATAGGTATACCTATGGCTGATTCATGTTGATGTATGGCAGAAACCAAGAAATGTTGCAAAGCAATTATCCTTCAATTAACAACAAAAAAGTGGAATTATCTATGATCCCTATCATTTGCAGGGTTTGGAGATTCCAAAGCCTTCTGGAACTGACTTCCAATCATTCTTGGGGAGCTTGCACTGCCCTGAACCCTCTGCTTCTCACTCACTCTGACACAGACTTGTTGTGGTCTCTCTTTTGCCCTCCATCAGCCAAGAATGCACAACTCACTTCCTTGACTAGTTTCTGTTCATAGTAAGACATCCATGAATACCAAGCATTTGGCAAATATTTCAAGAAAAGCCAAAGATTCAGGGGTCATGGCAAAGGCATATCACCTCTCAGCCCTACCCCTCCCTGTTTTTGCTCACCCACAGCCTTCCTGTCCTCACCCCTAACCTCCTGGGATTGCCGTGGGAACTTGAAGTTCTCTCCCTCTTATACAGCCCCTGCCTACACACTCATGCAGCTAAACCTTCCAAGGTGTTCTAAAGGAAAAGCATCACCCTATTTAGAAGACAGCCAGAGTTATATACTGCAGAAAAGAACAATTTCATTTTTTTTTTCCTTAGAGTATAGTTGCTTTACAATGTTGTGTTAGTTTCTGCTGTAGACCAAAATGAATCAGCCGTACATGCACATATACCCCTCCCTCTTGGATTGCCCCTCTTACATCTAAAGGGAGTCTCTTGTAGACAGCATGTGGATGGCTCTTCATTTTTCATCCATTCAACCACTCTGTGTCTCTGTGTTGGCTTCTGTACAGTAGCTGAAGCAACCACATGTCCCAGTTTTGAAGGAGCAGCCTCATACAGATGAATTTGTCATTCAGCTCAGCTGCCGATTGTCTCTCTAACATTTGTGCTTGTCAAACCAGCCTACAGTAATAAAAAAAAAAAAAAACTTTTAATTTTGTATTGGAGTATAGCCAATTAGGAGAAGGAAATGGCAACCCACTCCAGTGTTCTTGCCTGGAGAATCCCAGGGACGGGGGAGCCTGGTAGGCTGCCGTCTGTGGGGTCGCACAGAGTCGGACACGACTGAAGCGACTTGGCAGCATAGCCAATTGACAATGTTGTGATAGTTTTGGGTTAACAGTGAAGGGACTTAGCCGTGCATATACGTGTGTCTTTTCTCCCCCAAGCTCACCTCCCCTCCTCAGCCTCCTGTATTTTTAACACCTTTTCATAACTAAGGACGTGTCAAGACCTGTCTGTGTCCCACAGGGAGACTCTCATCACCTAGATTCAGGCGGGCTGGAAGCGAGACCCTCAGGATCAGGGTTTCACTACATACCCAGACATACACAGTTCTGTGGGACTGGAAATGTGGTCCCTGATGGCCACCAGGGTCAGATGATTTGGAGGTGTCCCCTGAGTGGCAATTGCAGAAATTAGGGCTCCAAATGAGCATGTCAGCTGCTTTTCTGGGTGATGCTGGTGAGATGGAGTGAGGCAGAGGGCAAGCACCAAGAGGCCACTACAGCTGACAGCCTACCTCCCCTAGAAGCAGCTACACAGGCCACTAAAGTTGAGCCAGACCTGAAGCAGCCCTTGGACCAAAGCTCCAGGACAAGCAAAGAGACCTCCTCCTCAGAAAGGCTAGGGGTGTGTTTCAGGGCACTGCCTGGGCAGTGCTCGGGAGGTTGTAGCAGGCCACAGTCCTGCTGTGGCAATCAGTCTCTGATTGCCACAGTCCCATGGGACCCAGGAATGCAATCCCCCCACCCCCTACACCTCCCTATCCTCCCACTGCTTCATCCCACCCCTGTCCCTGCTCCCCACCACCCGCCCCTGGCCACCAGAGCCACCAGATCAAGGTGCATCCCCTGGGTGGCAGCTACAAAAACCACGGTACAAGATACAAACGAAGACAAAAACAGACTCACGGACTAAGAGAACCTTTGGTTACCAAAGGGGTATGGTGGAGGGGATTAGACTGGGAGTTGGGGATCAACGTATATACAGTGCTATGTTTAAGACAGATAACCAACAAGGGTCTCCTGTACAGCACAGGGAACTCTGCTCAATATTCTATAACAACCTAAATGGGAAAAGAATTTGAAAAAGAATAGATACATGTATATGTATAACTGAATCGCTTTGCTGTACACCTGACACTAACACAACATTGTTAATCAACTGCTCCAGTATTATTTATATATATGTATATACCAGGGTGAGGTGAAGGTGAAGTCACTCAGTCGTGTCTGACTCTTTGCGACCCCGTGGACTGTAACCTACTAGGCTTCTCTGTCCATGGGATTCTCCAGGCAAGAATACTGGAGTGGATTGCCATTTCCTTCTCCAGGTGATCTTCCCGACCCAGGGATCGAACCTGGGTCTCCTGCATTGGAGGCAGACGCTTTAACCTCTAAGCCACCAGGGAAGCCCTATATACCAGGGTACCAGCAGTAATGTCTTCCCTGGTGGCTCAGTCGGTAAAGAGTCTGCCTGCAATATGGGAGACCCAGGTTCAATCCCTGAGTCAGGAAGATCCCCTGGAGAAGAAAATGGCAACCCACTCCAGTATTCTTGCCTGGAGAATTCCATGGCTAGAAGAGCCTGGTGAGCTACAGTCCATGGGGTCACAGAGTCTGACACAGACTGAGCGACTAACACTTTCACTTTCACCCACAGTAAAGCTTGCTTCCAGGGAGCACCGGCACCACGGAGCGTGGCAGAGGGTGAGCTTGAAGACAGCTCCCAGCCTCAGTCGTCTCTGGAAGGGATCACTGTCAGTCCCCAGATGCAGGTTTTGTCAAAAACCTGTCCTGTGGACATAGTCAGGATCCCTAGCTAATAGGCTTCCTTCAAGGAAGAAGGAGCACCTGGGTCTCTGGCCTCTCGCTGTGCCCTGGGGGAGTTTAAGAACTCTTTCTCCACTGGTCAGAACCCTGTGGGACCCACAAATATAAGCCCCATTGGCCGCCAGAGCCATATGATGCAGAGGTGTCCCCTGACCACAGTCACAGAAATCAGGGTGCCAGATACGAGTATGAGCTCTCTTCTAGGTGACTCCATTTATTACAGGTTCCCCTGTCCTCCAGAGTCAGGTGATCCAGAGGTGTCCCCTAGATGGCACCTGCAGAAGTCAGGGCCAACTTGAGTATAAGCTCTCTCCTGGGAGATTCTGGAGCTCCGGAGCACGGCAACGGGAGAGTATGACGGTGTCACCCGCCGGGCCTTGTCCCTGGAGTGTTCCAGCAGGCTGCTGCGAGTGTGTGTTAAATTAGATGCCTGCCCCTCAGGCCTCAACATGTTTACAGCAACTTATCATATTCTCTATTCCTGCCTTCAAATTAGATTCATCTGTACCATTTTCCTAGATTCCACATATATATATTAATATATGATATTTGATATTTATTTTTCTTTTTCTGACTTTACTCTGTATGACAGACTCTAGATTCATCCACTACAAATGACACAATTTTATTCCTTTTTATGACTGACATATAAACATGGGGTAGGGAGAATGGAAAAGTGGGATAAACTGGGAGATTAGGATTGACATACATACGCTACCATGCGTAAAATAGACAGCTAGTGGGAAGTTGCTGTATAACACGGGAAGCTCAGCTTAGTGCTCCATGATGACCTAGAGGAATGGGATGAGGGGTGGGATGGGGGCGCGGTTGGGAGGGAGGGGATACATGTATACATGTAGCTGATTCACTTTGCTATACAGCAGAAACTAACACAACATTGTAAAGCAGTGTACCCCAATTTTAAAAAAATGATAAAATGCAGTTATTTTAAAAGAAAAAGTTTATCAAATTCTCTATGCAGGTCCTCTCTTCCTCTTATTTTCCCTGTTTCAGTTAATGGCACCACCCGCTATCTGCATGTCCTCCTTAAATCCTTTTTCTCCTTCACTCCCCTGTATCAAATCAGTCACCAAGTCCTATTGGCTTTTCTTCTTGAGTATTTACCAAGTTGATCTATTCTCTCTAGTTCCCCTACTCCCACCCATTTGTGTCTCACCTCAGTTGGTTCAGTGACCACCTAACTGGTCCTGCTGACCCTTGCCTGACTCTTCCCCATTTGCATCACATCCAGAACAATGTTTCTAAAGCACCAATCTGATGTGTTACCACTGCTTTAAATAATTAAGCCATTTTCTATTTCCGTCAGGATAAATTCCACCAAACTCCTTACTATGGATAATATTAATAAATTTTCATTTTATGGGTACCTGCTTACCTATTTAGTCATCTCTCCTTACTCCCACTCCATGTACTTTAAACTTCAGTCATAAAAAAACTCAATTTATGATTCCCCCAATGCATTATATTTTCCTTCATGTCTATGCCTTTTTGTACACCATTCCCTCTATGTAAATAATTTTCTCCCAATTCCCACCGCCTTATCCTCATGTATTAGCTTAGCTGTTCCTACATGTTAAAATCTTAGCCCTCTCTCCAGTCTGCATTAAATACAGGTTTTTTATTATGTCATGTTATTGCAATCATCTGTTCCCCCACAAAGCCCCCTTCTAAAATTAAGTTTCTCTTGGAGACCTAGTGCACATCATATCCTTAGTTCCAGCATAGAGTCTCACACAGAGTAGGGATTTTGTAAACATTTTTGAATGAATGAAACAATGGTAATGATTTATTTCATTTCAAAGTATAAGATATATAGTCAAAGCTGTACTCAAAAGAAAATTAATAGGTTTAAATATTTTAAGTTTTTTAAAAGCCAATTCTCTGATGGCTCAGTCAGTAAAGGATCCACCTGCAATGCAGGAGACCTGGGTTTCGATTTCTGGGTTGGGAAGATCCCCTGGAGAAGGGAATGGCAACCCACTCTAGTATTCTTGCCTGGAGAATTCCATGGACAGAGGAGCCTGGCTGGCTACAGTCCATGGGGTCGCAAAGAGTCAGACATGACTTAGTGACTAACACTTTCCCCTTTTCACAAATACTAACTCAAAATTTTAGAAATTTCCATGTGAGTTAGAGTTACTAGGAAATTTCTTTGATTTGACAGCCATCAGAAAACAAAAGCAAACAGCCTGCTTAAGGATAAAACATTAGTAATGTTCCCTTTAGAGTTGGAAGCAAGAGAAATGTGCCTGCTCTAACTTATTATTCAGCATTGTTCTAGAGACTTTAGTTAATACAATGAAATAGTTAATAGAAAAAGACACAGGGCTTCCCTGGTGGCTTAGATGGTTAAGAATCTGCCTGCAATGCAGGAGACATGGGTTCGATCCCTGGGTCCAGAAGGTTCCCTGGAGAAGGGAATGGCTACCCACTCCAGTATTCTTGCCTAGAGAATTCTGTGGACAGAGGAGCGTGGCAGGCTACAGTCCATGAGGTTGCAAAGAATCAGACATGACTGAGCAAGTAACACTTTCACTTTCATAAATATAGGAAAAAATGGTAAAATTGTCATTACATAGAGGTGATATGATTGTTTACTAATAAAAAAAGAAGAAAATTACTTGAAAACTATTCTAAATAATAAACTTTAGTAAGATGATTAGGTACCAGATAAATATGCCAGTGTTTATTGCTTTCCTAATTGTCAGCAATAAACAACTATAAAATATAGTTTAAAAGAGCCTGCTTACTATGGAAGTAAAAAATATAAGATGCCTAGTAATCTATCAAGAAATATACAGGACCTACCTATACTCTGGTTAAGAAGTAAGTTCTGGAGGAAAGTGCATGGGTGTGAATTTCAGATCCAGGGTTTGCTAGCTGGTGTCCTTAGGGAAGTTTAACCTCTCCTTGTGTTTATCTTTGAAAAGAAACAACAAAAGATAAGCACACTGTGATTAGCACTTCTCTGAATATTTAGGTTCTGGGCTGGTTTTGCCTTGGCCAGCTTCCTTAGCTGTAAGACAAAGCTAACAGTGGCTGCTTCCCCAGAGTTGGAAAAAGACTGTGGGAATCTAAGGGTTCATGAAGCATGTGTTTTGCCTTTTGTGAGATGCACAGCAGATTTCATAATTAGAGCAGTGACATCTCTTTTTTGTCAGAAAGCCTTGCGGTGTCTGCCAGTCTCTCTAAGCAGAGCACTGCAGGAAGGTGCTGCTGCTGCTGCTGCTAAGTCACTTCAGTCGTGTCCGACTCTGTGTGACCCCATAGACGGCAGCCCACCAGGCTCCGCTGTCCCTGGGATTCTCCAGGCAAGAACACTGGAGTGGGTTGCCATTGCCTTCTCCAATGCATCAAAGTGAAAAGTGAAAGTGAAGTCGCTCAGTCGTGTCTGACTCTTAGCGACCCCATGGACTGCAGCCCACCAGGCTCCTCTGCCCATGGGGTTTTCCAGGCAAGAGTACTGGAGTGGGGCGCCGTTGCCTTCTCCGGCAGGAAGATGAGACATCCTCAAAGCCAATAACTTTGCTGGATCTCAGACATCATCCAAGGTCACCCCAGCTCTTAAGAATCAAATGAGGGACTTCCCTAGTGGTCCAGTGGTTAGGACTCTGTTCTTCCAATGCAGGGGGCCCGGGCTCAATCCCTGGTCAGAGAACTAAGATCCCACATGCCACACAGTGCGACCAATAAATAAGTAAATAAAAAGACACCAATTTAGAAAAATGCGAATGGACTTATTTTTTTAAAAGGAACCTAATGCGATTCCTCTGAGCTTCATACCCTACAGCCCAGCAAACTGCTGAGACTTCGAGACTTCTCGAGATGTGAGGGAAGAAATTCTTTCAATCCCTCATGTTCCCCTCTGTGTCCCAAGATGTCATATACAGTCTGTTCACCCTACACTGACCCAAATGTAAAATGCAACCCTTCTTTGTGTTCGCTGATATTATCCTCTTTCACAAAAGTGGGGATGAGCAAAATGTATTTCCCTAAAGATTTTGTATTCTTCCTGAAGGAGGAATGTCACATTGCATGTGCACAGTGGGCCACTTAACGATCCACATTTGATATTTTTGTTTCCAAAAGCCTTCTTTGCGACAACTCACTGCTAGAAATTTCTGTTTCTCTGCCTCCACATTGATCTGGCTTCATCAGCTCCTCTCTTCCAACCAGTCTTGCATTATCTTTACTCAACTTCAGACTACTCTCCCTTTCCATTGCAGGGCAAGCCCACCCTCTTTGGCTTCTGTTCTTTGACTCATAGATATAAACTACCCCCGTGCTCAGCTGACCAAAGCCCTTTGCTTCAGCAGCATCCCTCACCTGCCATAGAGGAGTGGTAGAAATAGAAAGAGCCATTTTTCCTATTACGTGTGATGAAACCCATTTGCTGGCTTGTGGTCAGAATGCTAAATGGTATTTGTCATATGATTCTGTGGCTCTGTTCTTAAAGGAATTTGCCTTTGTCATATCTGTTTTTATTCCAAAGGTGTCCCTCAGCCTAATGTAACTTGGTTGAAGAAAGGAGGATCTCTGAGTGACAATATTTCCTTGCTTTTCAATGGATCCCTGTTGTTGCAGAACCTTTCCCTTAAAAATGAAGGAACCTATGTCTGCACAGCCACCAATGCTCTTGGAAAGGCAATGGCAACATCCGTCCTCCACTTGTTGGGTAAGCACCAAGTCCTTGTTGTCGTCAAGTGCTTCCTATAATATATGTGCGAAGTAGGACTCGGTTTTGTGGATTCTGGAGTCAAGGAGTAAACAAGTGGACATTATATGGTTTTAACTATTGCTGTCACTGTCCACTTACAAACAGGCACTAAATCTAATACTCTGTCTTACCTGTTCTTCTCTCAGAAGGCTATGACTGCCTTGCTGCTGCTTCTCTGCCTAAGAACATACAATGAGATATAAACTTTCTGCCCAGAATCAAGATCCTTCATACTCTGCCTCTATGTGCATGCTTGTGTGCCAAGTTGCTTCAGTTCCTGTCTGACTCTTTGTGACCCCATGGACTGTAGCCCACCAGCCTCCTCTGACTGTAGGATTCTCCAGGCAAGCATACTGAAGTAGGTTGTCATGTCCTCCTCCAGGGGATCTTCCAAACCCACATCTCGTTCATCCCCTGCATTGGCAGGCAGGTTCTTTATTGCTCGCAGCGCCTGGCAAGCCCATTCTGGCTCTACATCTCCTTAATTTATAACCCTGGCCTCTGTTCTAAGCTAGCACTAAACTCTGTTCTAGGCAACGCACTTTCCCGCACTGTGATTCAACACCACACACACACACACAGCTTCCCACCCTGTGATCCAACACCACACACACACACCATGCAGCTTACTCTGGAAATCTGGCTTCCATTCATACTGCTCTCCCAGGAAGAAGTGGCCTTCACTGCCTTAGTCATGTTGCCCCAATACCTCCCATTGATAGCTTATGGTGAAGAATGCCGGATTCATGATCTCTGAAGGAGAGCATTTTGCTTCGAGACCAAAGACACAGTTTCAGACACTCAAAACTTCATATGGCCAAACTTTTATTAAGTGAAAAAGTGAAAAAGGGCCAGAGAAAGCTTCTGACATAGACATCAGAAGGGGGTGGAGAGTGCCCCCATTCACCAGTTCAGGTGTGGCTTTATATACTTTTTCAATTGGTTACTAGCAATAGATTAAGAGAATATCAAGGTTTTAAAGGTCTTTCTAGACCCACTCCCACAACATATATCTTAAACTAACAGGAATAGTCAGAAGGTTTTTCTTAAGAAGGACAAACATATCCTCAAGCAAGATACATTGTTGTTATATAATCATTAGTTCAGTTCAGTTCAGTTCAGTCACTCAGTTCCGACTCTTTGCAACCCCATGAACCGCAGCATGCCAGGCCTCCCTGTCCATCACCAACACCCAGAGTCCACCCAAACCCATGTCCATCGAATCAATGATGCCATCCAACCATCTCATCCTCTGTTGTCCTCCTCCTCCTGCCCTCAATCTTTCCCAGCATCAGGGTCTTTTCCAATGAGTCAGCTCTTCACATCAGGTGGCCAAAGTATTGGAGTTTCAGCTTCAACATCAGTCCTTCCAATGAACACCCAGGACTGATCTCCTTTAGGACCGGATGCCATGATCTTCGTTTTCTGAATGTTGAGTTTTAAGCCAACTTTTTCACTCTCCTCTTTCACTTTCATCAGGAGGCTCTTTAGTTGTTCTTCGTTTTCTGCCATAAGGGTGGTTTCATCTGCATATCTGAGGTTATTGATATTTCTCCCAACAATCTTGATTCCAGCTTGTGCTTCTTCCAGCCCAGCATTTTGCATGATGTGCTCTGCATATAAGTTAAATAAGCAGAGTGACATTATACAGCCTTGATGTACTCCTTTCTCGATTTGGAACCAGTCTGTTGTTCCATGTCCAGTTCTAACTGTTGCTTCTTGACTTGCATACAGATTTCTCGAGAGGCAGGTCAAGTGGTCTGGTATACCCATCTCTTGAAGAATTTTCCACAGTTTATTGTGATCCACACAGTCAAAGGCTTTGGTGTAGTCAATAAGCAGCAGTAGATGGTTTTCTGGAACACTGTTGCTTTTTCAATGATCCAGTGGATGTTGGCAATTTAATCTCTGGTTCCTCTGCCTTTTTTAAATCCAGCTTGAACGTCTGGAAGTTCACGTTTCACATACTATTGAAGCATGGCTTGGAGAATTTTGAGCCTTACTTTGCTAGCATGTGAGATGAGTACAATCGTGCAGTAGTTGGAACAATCTTGGCATTGCCTTTCTTTGGGATTGAAATGAAAACTGACATTTTCCAGTCCTGTGGCCACTGCTGAGTTTTCCAAATTTGCTGGCATATTGAGTGCAGCACTTTCACAGCATCATCTTTTAGGATTTGAAATAACTCAACTGGAATTCCATCACCTCCACTAACTTTATTTGTAGTGATGCTTCCTAAGGCCCACTTGACTTCACATTCCAGGATGTCTGGCTCTAGGTGAGTGATCACATCATTATGGTAATCTGGGTCATGATGATCTTTTTTGTATAGTTCTTCTGTGTATTCGTGCCACCTCTTCTTGATATCTTCTGCTTCTGTTAGGTCCAGTCCATTTCTGTCCTTTATTATGCCCATATTTGCATGAAATGTTCCCTTGGTATCTCTTAATTTTCTTGAAGAGATCTCTATACTTTTCCACTCTATTATTTTCCTCTGTTTCTTTGCATTGGTCACTGAAGAAGGCTTTCTTCTCTCTCCTTGCTATTCTTTGAAGCTCTGTACTCAGATGGGTATAGCTTTCCTTTTCTCCTTTGCCTTTAGCTTCTCCTCTTTTTTCAGCTATTTGTAAGGCCTCCTCAGACAACCATTTTGCATTTTTGCATTTCTTTTTCTTGGGGATGGTCTTGCTCACTGCCTCTTGTACAATGTCAGAAACCTCAGTCCATAGCTCTTCAGGCACTCTATCAGATCTAATCCCTTGAATCTATTTGTCATTTCCACTGTATAATCATAAGGGATTTGATTTAGGTCATACCTGAATGGTCTTCCATTCAGGTATGGTCTTCCATTCACAAAGCAGTGGTTTTCCCTGCCTTCTTCAATTTAAGTCTGAATTTGGCAATAATGAGTTCATGATCTGAGCCACAGTCAGCTGCCAGTCTTGTTTTTGCTGACTGTATGGAGCTTCTCCATCTTTGGCTGCAAAGAATGTAATCACTCTGATTTTGGTATTGACCATCTGGTAATGTCCCTGTGCAGAGTCTTCTCTTGTGTTGTTGGAAGACGGTATTTGCTATGACCAGTGTGTTCTTTTGGCAAAACTCTGTTAACTTTTAACCTGCTTCATAGATGAGAGGACACTTTGTGAGTGGTGAAATGTATATACCTTGCTCTGGATCATGGTTACCTAAGTACATACAATTGTGAAAACTCATAGAACTGCATGTTTGACATATGAGCATTTTTTCATATATGAATTATACCTCAATAAAAAGAGGTGTATTTTTTTAAAGAAATGCATGTGTGTCTTGCCTTGAACTGTCTTGCGTTTATGAAATCTGACATAGAGTTAGGTATGGCATCAGACACACTGGGTTCCAGTCCAGCTGCAGGACCTTGGAGAAGTCACATAGTTTCTTTCCATTTCTACCTCTGCAAGTAAAAATAATCTAAATCACAAGATGGCTATGAGAATTAAATGGAAAATCGATGTTGAAGTGTTTAACTCAGTACCTATCACCTGGAAACTTCTCAATAAACTTAGCTATTTCTAAAAAATGTTTTAAATAAACTGTAGGGCACCTAAAAATGTGTACTGTTCTGCTTTGCAAATGATAAGCAACTTAGGACAAAATTCCAAAATCAAAAGGAAGCACTGGAAAACAGTTAAGCTAAAGGCATAGGTGTACTCGGTGGAGCAGCCTGTGGACCCAGCTGGTAGCAATTACTTACTTGTGATTATTACAAGAAAATCTGGTACTTTCTGTGATCATACACAAATCTGTCATCGTCATGTCCAACTTTATCTTTTTATCTAGTGTCAAAAGGGAAAGGAAAGGCTACTTGGAACGAGAACTAAAAGGAAAACAAACCATGATTCTTGGAGGTGGTCAGCTTCAGCTTTTTGAAAGGAAACTCCCATTTTCACAATTCCAGAGGGCTCTATGGCAAATTATTTATTCAGCTTCAGGTCTCATCTGAAGTTTAAATTAAGAATTAGTGGAGAAGTAAGAATGGAATTGAAATGTGTCTTGAACCTGTCGGCTTAATCCCTGCTCCCCGCTAAATCATCTTTCATATCTCTCAGTCTGATCCATTTTTGAGAAAGAGAATGCATTAGGGCATCCCCCGGAGAGACCCTCCTCTCTTGTCCTCTTGGCTCTGCTTGGAGAGTCTTGAGAAGCCGGCCCACTGCACAGAGTTTCTCCTCCTTCTCTGGGACTTTTCTGGCAGACCTAGCTGGCCTGAGACAACCCCTTTCCCAGGCTGTATGTCTTGCCTTGAACTGTCAAGGAGCCTTTGTGAAATATGAGGTAGTATTTTGGAAGACTTAGATTTGGCATCAGACACACTGAGTTCCAGTCCAGCTACAGGACCAAGGGCTCTATCCTGGCTGTAATAACCCCCCACAGTTATGACAACGAGCTAGTCAAGGGAAAATGAGATTTAAAGGACCCCTTTACCCACCTGATGGCAGATTCTCTGTGTGCTGCTCAGAAAGCCCGTCCCAGAAAGTAGCTCATAGTTGTCTTTGGCCGGGTCGTCTCCAGCCCATCATCCCTTCTCCTCCGGCGGCCATCTGTGACATTCCTTTTCTTTCTGCAGAGACTTTCTGGGAGCTTGGCAACTGGACTCATTGTTCTGCCACATGCGGCCACTTGGGAGCCCAAGTTCAGAGACCCCAGTGCCTGATGGCCAACGGGCAGGAAGTGAGCGAGGCCTTCTGTGACCAGCTCCGCAAGCCACGGGCTGCGTTCCAGCCCTGTAACATCCGGGACTGCCCCCCAAGGTGTGTGCAGTCTCTCTTCTCTCCTTGCTACCAGTGTTTGACTTGTTTTAAAATGCATAGTAATTTGGACTGACTATCTCAGCCACTAAGATTTGTTTTATGTGGACTATACTAGGTGCTCAGCTAAGTAGTTTATGTGGATCACTTCACTGTCACCTATCAAGTCAATATCGTTCATTTTCTTTTTAAAAAATATATTTTATTTTATTTTATTTTATTGTTACGCTACACCATGTAACCAACCAGGGATTGAACAAAGTCCCGTGCACCAGAAGCTCAGAGTCTTAACCACTGGACCTCCAGGGATGTCTCCAGTGTTGTTCATTCTCTCTTATACAGTTGGAAAAACTCGCCTAGGCCACACAGTTATGAGGGCTAGAATTCAAATCGGGTTAGTCTGATTTCAGAGCTTCTGGTCTTAATTGGCACTCTCACCTGCTCCCTGCACTCACAATGTACCTTAAGAGCACAGGGAAGCTGATTTCATGGGTTCACCTCAGAGATATGGCAATAGGCCAGCATCACAAGAGGCACTCATGAAAGCACCATTCCTTAGACTCTACCCCCATGGGTGGTGGTGGTGTTCAGTCACATGTCGTGTCTGACTCTTTATGACCCATAGACTGCAGCATGCCAGGCCTCCCTGCCCCTTACCATCTCTCAGAGTTTGCCCAAGTTCATGTTCATTGCATTGGTGATGCTGTCTAGCCATCTCATCCTCTAATGCCCTCTTGTCCTTCTGCCCTACATCTTTCCCAGCATCGGGGACTTTTCCAGTGAGTCATCTGTTCTCATCAGGTGACCAAAATGCTGGAGCTTCAGCTTCAGCATTAGTCCCTCCAGTGAATATTCAGGTTGATCTCCCTTAAGATTGACTGGTTTGATATCCTTGCTGTCCAAAGGACTTTCAGGAGTCTTCTCCAGCACCACAGTTCAAAGGCATCCTCACTTCTTTGGTGTTCTGCCTTCTTTGTGGTCCAGCTCTCACAACTGTACATGCCCAATGGGAAGACCACAGTTTTGACTATACGGACCTTTGTTGGCAGAGTAATAATGTCTCTGCTTTGCAACACACTGTCTAGGTTTCTCATCTCTCTCCTGGCAAGAAGCAATCGTCTTCTGATTTCATGGCTACAGTTACCATCCACAGTGATTTTGGAGCCCAAGAAGAGGAAATCTGTCACTACTTCCACCTTTTCCCCTTCTATTTGCCATGCAATAATGCAGCGGGATGCCATGATCTTATTTTTTTTCTATGTAGTCTTAAGCTGGCTCTTTCACTTTGCTCCTTCACCCTCATCAGGAGGCTCTTTAGTTCCTCTTCACTTTCTGCCATTAGAGTGGTATCATCTGCATCCCCAGGGGTAAAGCCATTAATAACCTTTCAATATCATAGATGACACAAATCAATAGTTTTAAAAGTATCCAAAATCAAACTCATAATCTCCACCAAATCTGATCTGCCCCTAGTTCGTGTTCCAGATCACAATGACTACATCCAAAGCTACCACCCCCGTTTCCTCTCACTTCCATCCGTTTCTGTCAGTTTCCCACTGTTCCCAATGTCTTTGTCATTCCTCACAAGGGCCACGTCAGGAGCCTCCTGAGTTTTGTCTCCTCTCTAGAGTGCCTGTCCACTCTATAAGCAGAAACATCTTTTATTGGAGGATAGTTGCTTTATGATGTGTTTCTTCTGTACAGCAAAGTTAATGAGTCACATGTATACATACATCCCCTCTTCTTTGGATTTCCTTCCCATTTAGGTCACTACAGAACACTAAGTATAGTTCTCTGTGCGATACAGTAGGTTTTCATTCGTTATCTGTTTTATACAGAGTAGTGTATATATGTCAATCCCAGTCTCCCAGTTCATCTTCCCAGATGGCGATAATGGTAAAGAATCTGCCTCCCAATGCAGGAGCTGCAGGAGACTGGTTCGATCCCTGGGTTGGGAAGATCCTCTGGAGGAGGAGATAGCAACCTCTCCAGTATTCTTGCTTGGAAAGTCCCATGGACAGAGGAGCCCGGTGGGCTACACCCCATGGGGTCGCAAGAATCAGACAAGTCTGAGCGACCAAACAACAAGGAGCACACAGGTGCTACCTCCTTTTTCTTCCCTTTGGTTTCCATGAGTTGAAAATCACCTTTCCAAAATTTCCACCTAATTTTGCCCTAGCTCTGCTCTCTGAGGCCACACAGCTGATGGCTGTAACATCCCTGAGGACGACTTTGTCCCGCCCCGATGCTCTTGTCTCTACATTCAGATTCTGTTGCTTCTGGGTGGAAGGAAACCTGAGAGTATGGCTGCGAGTTATCGTGCTGCTGCCCACTCCCAGAGACACGTGTCGGCCCTGAGACAGTCATTCTGCTAGGATGGGCTTCCTCTTTGGAAGACAGTCCCCATAGGGTCTGACCTACTAAGCTCCTGTAGTTTTTGTTCTTAGGTGGCTCACAGGCGCGTGGTCAGAGTGCTCTGTGTCTTGTGGTGAAGGATTCCGCAGTCGGCAAGTGACATGTAAGCGCACAAGAGCCAATGGAACGGTGCAGGCGCTGCCGCCGAGAGTGTGCGTCCCCAGAGACAGGCCTCTGGGGAGAAGACCCTGTTCCAGTCACCCCTGTGTTCAAGGGCTCGTTGAACAAGGGAACCAGGTAACGCTGACAGATCTAGTATTTAAAAATCATCCTGTCCCTGTGGTCAAACCCACGCGTCCAAAAAGGGGCTTCCCCTGGCAGTCCGGTGTTAGGACTTTGCCTTCCAATGCGAGGGATGTGGGTTCCATCCCTGGTCGGGGAACTAAGATCCCACAGGCCATGAGGCCAAAACATAAAACAAGCAATATTGTAATAAAACCCCACCCATCAGGGCCCTTCCCCACGGGGAAGAGGAGAGCACAGACTCCTGCAGGACATTCAGGAAACTCATCTGCACAGGGAGCTGGCCACACCGCACACCAGCTGGTTCTATTCTATCCTAGACCTCCCGGTCAATATTAATGCAGGCTGCAGAGATCAAAAGTTCCCCTCAGCCCTTCTGAAAGTGTTCAGTATTGTCAGTGCGGGAGAATAATGTACTCTTTCTGCACTTCTGCCCTGCGGTGCAGCAGTTGTTGCTCTTGAGAATCATTGTGCTAATTCTTAGGTCATTAACTCCAAGTCCTACATGACTACACACTTCTCTAACTGGAGAGGATGCAAAACAGAGGGAGATACATCTTTCTGGAGAAATAAAGTTAATTAAAACTATGAAGAACCAAGGAGTTGGCGAAAACTATCCCCTCCACCACCAACATGGAAGGGGGGAGTGTGGGGGAAGGGGGACATGGCCCGGGGGACAGTCCAGTCTGCGAAGTTTCACCCAGTGGCAGAGGAGGGGCAGCTGGGTCAGAGTGGCGCCTCTTCTCGTCCCCAGGCTGCTCCAGACCATCCCCTGAGCTGGCCAGGGCTCCTGATGGCCGTGGGGGTGCTGGATTTGAATCCCAAATTTCATTTGACTGGGTCTCAGGGAGCTCGGCAGGGCTGCTTTTGTCTTAGTCAGTTATCCATGCGTTGTTTCTGGGTCTACTTGACTTGTGCAGGTTTTGCTGGGCAGCCCACAACAGCAATGTAATATTATAAACCTCCATATTCTCCCAGCCACGCCCCTCTTTTTCCTGCTGAGGCCAGAGGGAGGGGCAGGGGAGTGGGACTGCCCAGCTTTGCAGGAGCATCAGTGGTGTTGGCCACACTCGGGGTAGTGAGTTCCCTCTGGGACTTTGCTGCTAATGTCACGGGTACCGTGGGTGTCTCGGGTGCCACAGGTGCTGCTGGTGTCCCGGGTGCCACTCTTGTCCCAGGTGCTGCTGGTGTCCCGGGTGCCACTCTTGTCCCAGGTGCTGCTGGTGTCTCAGGTGCTGCTCTTGTCCTGGGTGCCACTGGTGTCTCAGGTGTCACAGGTGCCGCTGGTGTCCCGGGTGCCACTCTTGTCGCGGGTATCACTGGTGTCTGGGATGCTGCTGGTGTCTCGGGTGTCGCAGGTGCCACTGATGTCTCGGATGCTGCTGGTGTGTCGGGTGCTGCTCTTGCCATGGGTGCTGCTCTTGCCGTGGGTGTCATGGGTACCGCTGGTGTCACAGGTGTTGCTCTTGTTGCGGGTATCACTGGTGTCTCAGATGCCGCTGATGTCTCAGATGCTGCTGGTGTGTCAGGTGCCACCTGTGCCGCAGATACGGCTGGTGCCCCAGGTGTCAGGCATGCGGTGGGTGTGGCGGATGTCGGGGGTGCCATGGGCGGAGGGAGTGGCCCCATGGTCACACCAGGAAGATGGGGTAGGTGGGGGAATGGTAGGGTCAGTGATCTTGTCTGAGATCTCTGCCTCAGGTATCTGAATGGTTGTCTCCGGTATCTGAATGGTCTCCCTCAGGAATAGCCAGGCTGGTATGATGGTGGAAATCTGAAGGCTTTGAGGCTAAGGTTTTTGGATGGTGAAGTCCTTCATGGCAAGGGAGGGCTTCACAAGGATGGACTGGGGCCCCACCCTGGGTCTATTCAAGCTCAGACTTTCTGAGCTCTGGCTTTCGGCCCACCTAGAGCCCAGAAGCTTCTGTACTGTCACCTCCGAGTCCTCTTCACAGAGTGGCTGGAGTGGCTCCTTATCCACCTTGACCCATGGATGAAGCCAAAGATAGGGTAGAGTAGCTCTGGTTGTTGGGTCGAGGGTCAGCATGCTTGCTATTAATGTTCTTATTTTAGGCAATGGCAAAGGCAATGGCAAGCCACTCCAGTACTCTTGCTTGGAAAATCTCATGGACAGAGGAGCCTGGTAGGCTGCAGTTCATGGGGTCGCGAAGAGTCAGACACTAGAGCGACTTCACTTTCACTTTTCACTTTCATGCATTGGAGAAGGAAATGGCAACCCACTCAAGTGTTCTTGCCTGGAGAATCCCAGGGACAGGGCAGCATGGTGGGCTGCCGTCTGTGGGGTCGCACAGAGTCGGACTTGANGCTGCAGTTCATGGGGTCGCGAAGAGTCAGACACTAGAGCGACTTCACTTTCACTTTTCACTTTCATGCATTGGAGAAGGAAATGGCAACCCACTCAAGTGTTCTTGCCTGGAGAATCCCAGGGACAGGGCAGCATGGTGGGCTGCCGTCTGTGGGGTCGCACAGAGTCGGACTTGACTGAAGAGACTTAGCAGCAGCAGCAGCAGAAAGCTAGAAGTCCAAAATCAAGGTGTTCTTAGGGTTGGTTTCAGTTACTGGCTTGTAGACAACTATCTTCTGATACTTTTGTTCTTGTTGAGTCACTAAGTCACGTCCGGCTCTTTTGCAACCCCATGGACAGGACTGTAGCCTGGCAGGCTCCTCTGTCTCTGTCCTCACATAACCTCTTCTCTCAATACACACAGAAAAGAGAGGGAGTTCTGAGTGTCTCTTCTACTTCTTACAAGGCCACTTCCTCTCAGACTAAGGCCCCACCCTTTGGCCTCATTTAACCTCTAACCTCCTTAGGACCCTATATCTCTAAATACAGTCACATTGGTGGTTAGGACCTCACTGTATAAATTTTGAGGGATACAGTTTGGTCCACAACATTCTGCATTTCCCCCCAAATTTATGTCCTTCTCATGTGCACAATACATTCACCCCATCTCAACATCCCCGGAATTCTTTTTTAAAAATTAATTTATTTTTTAATTGAAGGATAATTGCTTTCCAGAATTTTGTTATTTTCTGTGAAACCTCAAGATGAATCAGCCATAGGTATACGTATGTCCCCTCCATTTTAAACCTCTGTCCCATCTCCCTCTCCATCTCACACCTCTAGGTTGATACAGAACCCCTGTTTGCATTCCCAGAGACATACAGTAAATTCCCATTGGCTATCTATTTTACATATGGTAATGTAAGTTTCCATGTTACTCTCTCCATGCATCTCACCCTTTCCTCCCCTTTCCCCATGTTCATAAGTCTCTTCTCTATGTTTGTTTCTCCATTGCTGCACTGCAAATAAATTCTTCAGTACCATTTTTCTAGATTCTGAATATATGCTTAAGAATAGGATATTTATCTTTCTCTTTCTGACTTACTTCACTCTGTATAATAGGCTCTAGGTTTATCCACCACATTAGGACGGACGCAAATGTGTTCCTTTTAGGGCTGAGTAGCTATGGTTTTTCTAGTAGTCATGTATGGATGTGAGAGTTGGACTCTGAAGAAAGCTGAGTGCTGAAGAATGGATGCTTTTGAACTATGGTGTTGGAGAAGACTCTTGAGAGTCCCTTGGACTGCAAGGAGATCCAACCAGTCCATTCTAAAGGAGATCAGTCCTGGGTGTTCTTTGGAAGGAATGATGCTAAAGCTGAAACTCCAGTACTTTGGCCACCTCATGCAGAAAGTTGACTCATTGGAAAAGACTGTGATGCTGGGAGGGGTTGGGGGCAGGAGGAGAAGGGGATGACAGAGGATGAGAAGGCTGATTGGCATCACCAACTTGATGGACGTGAGTCTGAGTGAACTCCAAGAGTTGGTGATAGACAGGGAGGCCTGGTGTGCTGTGATTCATGGGGTTGCAGAGTCGGACATGACTGAGCCACTGAACTGAACTGAACTGAATAATCCATTGTGTATATGTACCACAACTTCTTTATCCATTCTACTGTTGATGGACATCTAGGTTGTTTCAGTGTTCTAGCTATTGTAAATGGCACTGCCGTGAACACTGGGGAACGTGTGTCTTTTTCACTTTTGGTTTCCTCAGGGTATATGCCTAGAAGTGGGATTGCTGGATCATATGGTGGTTTTATTCCTAGTTTTTAAGGAACTTCCATACCATCTTCCATACTGGCTTTATCAATTTACATTCCCACCAACAGTGCAAGAGGGTTCCCTTTTCTACACATCCTCTTCAGCAATTGTTGTTTGCATACTTTTGATAATGGCCATTCTGACCGGTGTGAGGTGATAGTCTCATTGTAGTTTTGATTTGCATTTCTCTAATAACAATCAATATTGAGCATTTTTCATGTGTTTGTTAGCCATCTGTATGTCTTCTTCAGAGAAATGTCTTGTGTAGGTCTTTTGCCCCACTTTTTGATTCAGTGTTTTTCTGGTAGTGAGTTGTATGAGCTGCTTGTATATTTTGGAAATTAATCGTTTGTCAGTTGTTTCATCTGCTATTGTTTTCTCCCATTCTGAGGATTGTCTTTTCACCTTGCTTATAGTTTCCTTTGCTGTGCAAAACCTTTTAAGTTTAATCAGATCCCACTTGTTTACTTTTGTTTTTATTTCCATTACTCTAGGAGGTGGGTCATGGAGGTTGTTGCTTTGATTTATGTCATTGAGTGTTCTGCCTATGCTTTCCTCTAAGAGTTTTATAGTTTCTGACCTTACATTTAGGTCTTGAATCCATTTTGAGTTTATCTTTGTATATGGTGTTAGGGAATGTTCTAATTTGGTTTTTTTACATCAGCATCCTCAGAATTCTTCAACCACTCAAACAATTCCAAGTCCAAAACCTCATTAAAATATCACTTCGTCAGGTATGGAGGAGAAGTGAGACATAAAATTAATCCTCACCAAACCCATAAAGAAAAATATAAAATATTGTTGAAACACATAACAGAAAATTTGGATAAGTAAAGGTACTCTGAGTGCTATGAAGGAGCCCATTCCCTTAAATGAACCAGAACACATGCTTCCAATTCAAATTGCCGTAGAATTCTTTTCTCAGAACCTCATATGATCTTGACATTCATACGGGAGAGTGAGTGAGGACAAGAGATTTTTAGAAAAACAAATCGATAGGAGGATAGAAAGACTTTCCTAGCGTGATGTCGGAGTGTCCTGCAAAACTGCTGTAAGTAAAACAGTGCAGCATCAGTGCAGAGCACACTGAAGTCGTGCAGTGTGAGAAAAGCACAGAAACAGACCCATTATCAATGTGTTTAAACCCAAAAGCAGTTAGTCATAGAGGGAAGAAGAGTTTTTAAAAAATGAACACTATAAAACTACAGAAAGTGTTTTTAAGGACATTAAAGAATGCATTGCTTCGTTGTGTCCAACACTTTGTGACCCCATAGACTGTAGCCCACTAGGCTCCTGTACCCATGGCATCCTCCAGGCATGAATACTGGAGTGAGTAGCCGTTCTCTTCTCCAGGAAATCTTCCCGACCTGAGCATCGAACCCAGGTCTTCTGCATTGCAGGCAGATTCTCATCTGAGCCACCAGGGAAGCCTAAGGACTGTTAAAGAAGACCTAAATAAAGGAAAAGGCATTGTGTATTATGGATCAAAACATAATATTATTCACATGACAGGAAATTGATCTACAGATTCAACATAATCCCCATCAAAACCCCAGCTCCTTTGCAGAAATTGGCAAGCTGATCCTAAAATTCGTATGGAAATATAAACGACCCAAGATAGCCAAAGCAATCTAGAGAAAGAACAAAGTTAGAGGGCTCAGACATGTCAATTTCAAAACTTATTACAAGACAATAATAAGACAGTGCAGTACTAACATGGGCTTCCTTGGTGGCTCAGCAGTAAAGAACCCACCTGCTAATGCAGGAGACACGGGTTTGATCCCTGGACCAAATACTCACTCCAGTATTCTTGCCTGGGAAATCTCATGGACAGAGGAGTCTGGCAGGCTGCAGTCCACACTGTCCATGGGATCGCAGAGTTGGATGTGACTTAGTGACTGAACAGCAACATGGTGCTAACCTAGCATAGACACATAGATTGATGAAATTGAATTGAAAGTCTAGAGACAAATCCATATATCTATGTCAGTTGATTTTCTACAAGAGTGACAATACCAATTCAATGAGGGAAGAACAATTTCTTCCTCATTGGTGAAGGACAACTGAATATGCAAATGCAAAAGAATGAACTTGGACTCCTAGCATAAAAGGTATACAAAGCATTAACTCAAAATTTATCAGAGACCTAAATTTAAGAGCTAGAACAATAAAGCCCTTGAAAGGAACTCTGTAGCCATACATCTTCATGCTTTGGATTAGGAGATGGTTTCTTAGATATGACACGAAAAACAAGCTACAACAACAAAAATAGATGAATGGGACTACATGAAAATTTAAAGCTTTGTTACTACAAGGGATGTGACCAAGAAAGTGGACAGCCCAGATGGTAGAAAATATTTAAAAATCATATACATGAAAGGGAACTTGTTTCTAGGCCTGTTTGTAAGTCCAGCAAAGTTTGCCTAGGTACCCAACAAACACAATTGGCTATAGAGTTGTGCACTGTAATAGGTTTCTGATACTTTTCACACAAATAACACATAAAAACCAAACACAAAATGAAACATTCTTCATCTTACATTACAGGACCTTGAAAAGCTACAGTAGTACAGTTACAGTAGCTGACGTACAGGGCACATTTGCATCTTTGACAGTTCTCAACGTCAAGGTTCATGTGTAGGAGACTTACTGTAACTGTATACATTGAACAGTGACTTTTAGGCTATGTGAATTGTATCTCAATAATGTTGTTGGAAAATTATAAAAAACAATTGTATAAGAGAGAAAGTGGTCAACTAATTTAAGAGGAATAAATAAAATGAGAGCCCAAACCCACCGCATACAACAGAATAAATTCTGCCTTGATTAAAGTGCTCCAGTGTAGTCGTTAAACTGGAATAGAACTACCAGAATGGGAAAGACCTTTTCAAGCATAAAACAAACGACAAGAAAAAATTGATATGGGTTACTAGTACAGAAAAATTTAAAAGCTGAATGTTATTTTTTTTTTTTTCCTGTAATTCAGCTCACCCCTACACACAAGCTTCCAATTTGCTCTAAGCAGGAAAACCCAAACTTGGCTGTAGCTTACGCTTTTACGGACAGTGATTTCTGAACCTTAACCTGGTCAATTAGGCATTGGCC
Organism: Cephalophus harveyi; assembly: GCA_006410635.1. Classification (NCBI taxonomy): domain Eukaryota; kingdom Metazoa; phylum Chordata; class Mammalia; order Artiodactyla; family Bovidae; genus Cephalophus; species Cephalophus harveyi. Next base: position 166,588 of record SJYT01060310.1, read on the forward strand.
CTGTGCTTTTCACTCCTTCTCCCCAGGGGTGGTCTCAGTTTCTGAGGAGGAAAAGAGGATGAAAGGAAACTTAGGAAGCTGTCTGGCTCTGAAGGAGGGCAATCTGATCCTTACAGCTGGGCTTCCCTCCTCCCTACCTTCTCTGAATATTCGCTGGAAGGATTGATGCTGAAGCTGAAGCTCCAATACATTTGAGCCACTAATGGAAAGAGCTGATTCATTGGAAAAGACACTGATACTGGAAAAGACTGAGGGCAGGAGGAGAATGGGGCAACAGAGGATGAGATGGTTGGGTGACATCACCAGCTCAATGGACAAGAGTTTGAGCCAACTCCAGGAGATGGTGATGGTGAAGTACAGGGAAGTCTGGCCTGCTGCAGTTCATGGGGTCGCAAAGAATCAGAAACAATCGAGCAACTGAACAGCAACTTTCCTTTGGCCAGCTCCCACCCCTGTAGCTGGTTTCTGGCAACACCACCGCAGCACATAGTTTTGGTACCCCCAGCCCACGCATGAGCTCACAAGGTTGTTTTCTTTCAATTTTTTAAGATCAGTCTGTATTTATTTTCGCCATGCTTCACTGCATGCACAATCTTAGTTCCCCACCCAGGGATCGAACCCATGCCCCCTGCATTGGGAGCACAGAGTCCTAAGCAGTAGATGGACACGGAGGTTGTTTGCAAGGTTGTTTATATTGCACTGTGCTTTCGTTTCAGTGTCCTGGACGTTGCCTTGGTCGCATTGTGAGGATGCAGCAGCATCACATAATTTGTCAACACCCCAACAGTTCTGAGTCTGGCTGTGAGGACACAAAGAGGTACTGGCCCCACCCCAGGGCAGCACACAACCTCGCCCACCTCAGATAAGGACTGTGATGTCTGGAAATGGCATCATCCCTCCCGTACACCACCTCTCATAATGCACAGTTCCTACTCAATTATAACTTCTTACAGTGCCATTCTCAGTGGTGTATGCCATGCTGTTGCTGTTCTGTCACTAAGGCCTGTCCGACTCTTTGCAACCCCATGGACTGCAGCATGCAGACTGTAGGGAAGCCCTGTCCTTCAGATCTCCCAGAGTTTGCTCAAATTCATGTCCAGTGAGTCGGTGATTCTTTCTAACCATCTCATCACCTTGATATCCTTTAGGATTGATTGGTTTGATCTCCTTGCTATCCAAGGGACTCGAAAGAGTCTTCTCTTGAAAGTATCGCAATTAGAAAGCATCAGTTCTTCGGTGCTCAGCCTGCTTTATGGTCCAGTTCTCACATCCGTACATGACTACTAGAAAAACCATAGCTTTGACTGTATGGACTTTTGCTGGCAAGCTGATGTTTCCACTTCTTAATATGCTGTCTAGGTTTGTCATAGCTTTCCTTCAAAGGAGAAAGCATCTTCTAATTTCATGGCTGCAGTCATCATCCGCAGTGGTTTGGGAGCCTGAGAAAAGAAAATTTGTCACTGCTTCCACTTTTTCCCCTTCTTTTGGCATGAAGAGACTGGACCCCATGATCTTATTAGGCTTTTGAATGTTGAGTTTCAAGCCAGCTTTTTCACTCTGCTCTCTCATCCTTATCAGGAGGCTCTTCAGTTCCTCTTCACCTTCTGCCATTAGAGTGGGGTGGTATCATCTGCATATCTGAGGTTGTTGATATGTCTCCCAGCAATGTTGATTCCAGCTTGTACTTCATCCAGCCCGGCATTTTGGATGATGGACTCTATGTAAAAGTTAAAGAAGCAGGGTGACAATATACTTCCTTGACATCCTCCTTTCCCAATTTGGAATCAGTCTGTTGTTCCATGTCCTGTTCTGTTACTTCTTGACTCACATATAGGCTTCTTAGGAGACAGGTAATGTGGTCTGGTATTCCCTTCTCTTTTTGGAATTTCCCAAATTGTTGTGATCTACATGATCCACACAGTCAAAGGTTTTAGCATAGTCAATGAAGCAAAGAAGTAGAAGTGTTAGTCACTCGGCCATGTGCAACTCTTTGTGACCCCATGGCCTGTAGCTTGCCAGGCTCCTTTGCCTGTGGGGTTTTCCAGGCAAGAATACTGGAGTGGGTTGCCATTCCCTTCTCCAGGGAATCTTCCTGACCCAGGGATCGAACCCGGGTCTCTTGCATTGCAGGCAGATTCTTTACCGTCTGAGCTACCAGGGAAGCAAAAGTAGAAATTTTTCTGAAATTCCCTTGGTTTCTGTATGTTCCAGCAAATCCTGGCAATTCGATCTCTGGTCCTCTGCCTCTTCGAAACCCAGCCTATACATCTGGAAGTTCTCAGTTCACAGACTACTAAAGACTAGCTTGAAGGATTTTGAGCATAACCTTCCTAGCATGTGAAATGAGCACAGTTGTACAATAGTTTAAACATTCTTTGGCATTGCCCTTCTTTGGGATTGGATTGAAAACTGACCTTTTCCAGTCCCGTGGCCACTGCTGAGTTTTCCAAATTCATCAGTTCTCTAAATTCGTCAGTTCTCTTTAATTTACAGATTAAATCTGGATCCTAGTGTTTTCAATTATTCTAAATTTATTCCTCTGTTTAGAAACTGTTTGATTAGGACGTTGGGACAGTGGGTTGGCAGAGAATAAAGTAAACTTTTATCTTGTTGAGGGGCTTACACAAGAAGAATGCTTCTGCCTTGTATAAAAGTCTGAACTGGTAGATGGTTTAGAGGGTAGAAGAGGTCCGCTCCCTGAGATCACTCAGAGACACAGACGCCTTCCATCTGGCGGCTCCACCACTCTAGAGGAACGTGCTTCAGCCAGAGAAAGTGAGAAGAGAGCCGAGAGGGCCACCAATGGAATCTGGAGTTCTGCCACCCTCTTCTTGGTGTAACTTTGAACTTTCTGAGCTCCTGATCTTCAGATTGGGGTATTACCGTCCTTGTCAAATTATGGTTGGGAAGTTGTTTTTTAATTGAAGTGTAGTTGATTGACACAAGTGTGTGTTAATTTCTGCTCTACAGCCAAGTGATTTAATTATACATATATACAATTTCTTTTTTTAATTTTTATTTTTTAATTTAAATTTATTTATTTTAATTGGAGGCTAATTATTTTACAATATTGTATTGCTTTTTCCATACATCAACATGAATCTGCCAACAGGTGTAAACGTGTTCCCCATCCTGAACCCCCTCCCACCTCCCTCCCTGTACCATCCCTCTGGGACATCCCAGTGCACCAGTTCCAAGCATCCTGTATTCTGCATCTAACCTGGACTGGTAATTTGTTTCTTATATGATATTATACATGTTTCAATGCCATTCTCCAAAATCATCTCACCTTCTCCCTCCGCCACAGAGTCCAAAAGACTGTTCTATACATCTGTGTCTCTTTTGCTGTCTCATATACAGGGTTATCGTTACCATCTTTCTAAATTCCATATATATGCGTTAGTATACTGTATTGGTGTTTTTCTTTCTGGCTTACTTCACTCTGTATAATAGGCTCCAGTTTCATCCACCTCATTAGAACTGATTCAAATGTATTCTTTTTAATGGCTGAGTAATATTCCATTGTGTATATGTACCACAGCTTTCTTATCCATTCATCTGCTGATTGACATCTAGGTTGCTTCCATGGCCTGGCTTATTATAAACAGTGCTGCAATGAACATTGGGGTACATGTGTTTTTTCAATTCTGGTTTCCTCGGTGTGTATGCCCAGCAGTGGGATTGCTGGGTCATAAAAGAGGGTTCCCTTTTCTCCACACCCTCTCCAGCATTTATTGCTTGTAGACTTTTGGATCGCAGCCATTCTGACTGGTGTGAAATGGTACCTCATTGTGGTTTTGATTTGCATTTCTCTGATAATGAGTGATGTTGAGCATCTGTTCATGTTTTGTTAGCCATCTGTATGTCTTCTTTGAAGAAATGTCTGGTTAGCACTTTGGCCCATTTTTTGATTGGGTCATTTATTTTTCCGGAATTGAGCTGCAGGAGTTGTTTGTATATTTTTAAGATTAGTTGTTTGTCAGTTGCTTCATTTGCCATTATTTTCTCCCATTCTGAAGGCTGTCTTTTCACCTTGTTTATAGTTTCCTTTTTTGTGCAGAAGCTTTTAAGTTTAATCAGATCCCACTTGTTTACTTTTGTTTTTATTTCCATTACTCTAGGAGGTGGGTCATGGAGGTTGTTGCTTTGATTTGTGTCATCGAGTGTTCTGCCTATGCTTTCCTCTAAGACTTTTATAGTTTCTGACCTTACATTTAAGTCTTTAATCCATTTTGAGTTTATCTTTGTGTATGGTGTTAGGAATTGTTCTAATTTCATTATTTTATGTGTAGCTGTCCAGTTTTCCCAGCACCATTTATTGAAGAGGCTGTCTTTGCCCCATTGTATATTCTTGCCTCCTTTGTCAATAATAAAGTACCCATAAGTGCATGGGTTTATTTCTAGGCTTTCTATCTTGTTCCATTGGTCTATAATTCTGTTTTTGTGCCAGTACCATACTGTCTTGATGACTGTAGCTTTGTAGTATAATCTGAAGTCAGAAAGGTTGATTCCTCCAGCTCCATTCTTCTTTCTCAAGACTGCTTTGGCTATTTAGGGTCTTTTGTGTTTCCATATGAACTATGAAATTTTTTGTTCTAGTTCTGTGAAAATTGCCATTGGTAATTTGATAGGGATCACATTGAATCTGTAGATTGTATTTGGTAGTATAGTCATTTTCACAATATTGATTCTTCCTGCCCAGGAACATGGAATATCTCTCCATCTATTTATATCATCTTTGATTTCTTTCATTAGTGTCTTATAATTTTCTGTGTACAGTTCTTTTGTCTCCTTAGGTAAGTTTATTCCTAGATATTTTATTGTTTTTGTTGCAATGGTGAATGGGATTGATTCTTTAATTTCTCTTTCTGATTCTTCATTGTTAGTATATAGGAATGCAAGTGATTTCTGTATATTGATTTTGTATCCTGCAGCTTTGCTAAATTCACTGATTAGCTCTAGTAATTTTTTGATACTATCTTTAGGGTTTTCTATGTACAGTATCATGTCATCTGCAAACATTGAGCTTTACTTCTTCTTTTCCAATCTGGATTCCTTTTATTTCTTTTTCTTCTCTGATTTTTGTAGCTAGGACTTCCAGAACTATGTTGAATAATAGCGGTGAAAGTGGACACCCTTGTCTTGCTCCTGATGTTAGGGGGAATGCTTTCAGTTTTTCAGCATTGAGAATAATGTTTGCTGTAGGCTTATCATATATGGCCTTTACTATGTTGAGGTAGGTTCCTTCCATGCCCATTTTTTTTGAAGAGTTTTAGTCATGAATAGGTGCTGAATTTTGTCAAAGGCTTTTTCTGGTCTCTTATACACATCTTTGCTTGTAGACTTTTGGATCGCAGCCATTCTGACTGGTGTGAAATGGTACCTCATTGTGGTTTTGATTTGCATTTTTCTGATAATGAGNTTTTTGAAGAGTTTTAGTCATGAATAGGTGCTGAATTTTGTCAAAGGCTTTTTCTGCATCTATTGAGATGATATGGTTTTTATCTTTCAATTTGTAGTATGGTGTATCACATGATTGATCTGCTTATATTGAAGAATCCTTCCATTACTGGAATAAAACTGACTTGATCATGGTGTATGAGCTTTTTGATGTGTTGCTGAATTCTATTTGCTAAAATTTTGTTGAGGATTTTTGCATCTATGATCATTAGTGATAATGGCCTGTAGTTTTCTTTTTTTCTGTTGTCTTTGTCTGAGTTTGTTATCAGGGTGATGGTGGCCTCATAGAAAGAGTTTGGAAGTATTCCTTCCTCTGCAATTTTTTGAAAGAGTTTTAGAAGGATAGGCATTAGCTCTTCTCTAAATGTCTGATAAAATTCTCCTGTGAAGCTATATGGTCCTGGGCTTTTGTTTTTTGGGAGGTTTTTGGTCATAGCTTCAATTTCAGTGCTTATAATTGGGTTGCTCATAATTTCTGTTTCTTCCTGGTTCAGTCTTGGAAGATTGAACTTTTCTAAGAATCTGTCCATTTTTTCCAGGTTTTCTATTTTATTGCCATATAGTTGTTCATAATAGTCTCTTATAATCCTTTGTATTTTTGCATTGTCTGTTGTAACCTCTCCTTTTTCATTTCTAGTTTTGTTGATTTGATTCTTCTCTCTTTTTTTCTTGATGAATCTGGCTAAAGGCTTGCCAATTTTATCTTCTCAAAGAACCATCTTTTAGTTTTATTAACCTTTACTATTGTTTATTTCTTATTTATTTCTGCTCAGATCTTTATGATTTCTTTCCTTCTACTAATTTTGGGAGGTTTTTGTTCTTCTTTTTCCAGTTGTTTTAGGTGTAAAATTAGGTTGTCTATTTGATGTTTCTCTTGTTTCTTGAGGTAGGATTTTATTGCTATAAACTTCCCTCTTAGAACTACTTTTGCTGTATCCCATAGGTTTTGAGTTGTCATGTTTTCATTGTCATTTATTTCTAGAAATTTCTTAATTTCCCTTTTGATTTCTTCAGTAACCTGTTTTTTTTAGAAACGTGTTGTTTAATCTCCATGTGTTTGTGTTTCTTACAAAATGTTTTCTTGTAATTGATATCTAGACTCATAGCATTGTGGTTGGAGAAGAAGCTTGATACAATTTCAGTTTTCTTAAATTTACTGAGGTTTGATTTGTGACCCAAAATGTGGTCTATCCTGGAGAATATTTCATGTGCACTTGAGAGGAAGGTGTATCCTTCTGCATTTGGATGGAATGTCTGAAGATATCAATGAGATCCATCTCATCTAATGTATCATTTAAGACTTGTGTTTCCTTATTAATTTTCTGTTTTGATGATCTATCCTTTGGTGTGAATGGGGTGTTAAAGTTTCCTACTATTATTATGTTACTGTCAATTTCTCCTTTTGTGTCTGTTAGTGTTTGTCTTATGTACTGAGGTGCTCCTATGTTGGGTGCATAGATATTTACAATTGTTATGTCTTCCTCTTGGGCTGATTCCTTGATCATTATGTAGTGTCCTTCCTAATCTCTTGTAATCTTCTTTAAGGTCTATTTTGTCCAATATGAGGATTGCTACTCCAGCTTTCTTGTGCTTGCCATTTACATGGAATGTATTTTTCTATCCTCTCACTTTCAGTCTATATGTGTCTTTAGGTCTGAAGTTTCTTGTAGACAGCATGTATATGGGTCTTGTTTTTGTATCCATTCAGCCAGTCTGTGTCTTTTGGTTGGAGCATTTAATCTGTTTACATTTAAAGTAATTATTGATATATATGTTCCCATTGCTATTTTCTTAATTGTTTCTGGTTGATTTTGTAGATCTTTTTTCTTCTCTTGTATTTCTTGACTATATAAGCCCCTTTAACATTTGTTGTAAAGCTGGTTTGGTGGTACTGAATTCTCTTAACTTTTGCTTGCCTGAAAAGCATTTTATTTCTCCATCAATTTTGAATGAGATCCTTGTCGGGTACAGTAATCTTGGCTGTAGATTTTTCTGTTCAGTATTTTAAATATATCCTGACATTCCCTTCTGGCCTGCAGAGTTTCTCCTGAAAGATCAGCTGTTAAGTGTATGGGGTTTCCCTTGTATGTTACGTGTTGCTTCTCCCTTGCTGCTTTTAATATTCTTTCTTTGTGTTTAGTCTTTGTTAGTTTGATTAGTATGTGTCTAGGCGTGTTTCTCCTTGGGTTTATCCTGTATGGGACTCTTTGTGCCTCTTGGACTTGATTGACTATTTCCTATTCCATTATGGGGAAATTCTCAACTATAATCCCTTCAAAAATCTTCTTAAACCCTTTCTTTTTCTCTTCTTCTTCTGTGACCCCTATAATTCTAATGTTGGTGTGTTTGATATTGTCCCAGAGGTCTCTGAGACTATCCTCAGTTCTTTTCATTCTTTTTACTTTATTCTGCTCTTCAGAAGTTATTTCCACCATTTTTTCTTCCAGCTCACTGATTCGTGCTGCTTCAGAAATCTACTGATTCCTTCTAGAGTATTTTTGATTTCAGTAATTGTGTTGTTTGTCTCTGTATGTTTATTCTTTAATTCTTCTAGATCTTTGTTAATTGATTCTGTTTTCAAGGTTTTTGATCATCTTTACTATCATTATTTTTGAATTATTTTTCAGGTAGTTTGCCTTTTTCATCTTCATTTATTTGGACTTCTGTGTTTCTAGTTTGTTCCTTCATTTGTGTAGTATTTCTCTGCCTTTCATTATTTTTTTAACTTATTATGTTTGAGGTCTCCTTTTCCCATACTTCAGGGTTGAATTGTTTCCTCCTTTTGGTTTCTGCCCTCCTAAGGTGGGTCCAGTGGTTTGTGTAAGCTTCCTATAGGGTGAGATTTGTGCTGAGTTATTTGTTTGTTTTTCCTCTGATGGGCAAGGCTGAGTGAGGTGGTAATCCTGTCTGCTGATGACTCGGTTTGTATTTTTGTTTTGTTTGTTGTTTAGATGAGGTGAACAACCTCATCTGGTGGTTGGGTGATGCCAGGTCTTGTATTCAAGTAGTTTCCCTTGTGTGAGTTCTCACTGTTTGATACCCCCTAGGGTTAGTTCTCTGGTAGTCTAGGGTCTTGGAGTCAGTGCTCCCACTCCGAAGGCTCAGGGCTTGATCTCTGGTCAGGAATGAAGATTCCACAAGTGGTTTGTTATGGCATTACGTGAAATTAAAACAAATATCCAAAAATGAGAAACCGAAGATGTATCCCAGACAAACTGCAGTTACAAAATCAGGCAAATAATAATTAAAATAATGGGATATACACATAATATACACCCATGACCAAAATCAAAACCATCCAACAAAAATAAAGTACAATAATAGATTGATCCGGCAAACAAAGGAAACCAACGATTATATCTACCAGTTAAGAACAAAACTAACTAAAGCACAAACTGGAAAACTAAACTAAAGCAAGGTGCCAATTGGAGAATAAAGCAATGAAAATAAAGCTAACAGAATGCTGAGAGGAAAGGAAAGAAAGAAAAGAAAGAAAGAATAGATATGCAAAGTTAAATAGAGGTAGATGTACAAGATTTATATACATTAAAGATTAACTGCAAGGGGCAAAGAACAGTAGGAAAAGAAAGGAATAAATGTAAAAAAAAATAATAATAGGTTTAAAAAATTAAAATTAAAAAAAAAGAGAAAAGAATCAAAAGAAAAAAGAAAGCTCCACAGAACTGCAAAAGCCCAACATAGAGGCAGAGGTTTATAACAACTATAAAAAATGTGACTGAGAAAAAAAGAAACCCTCAAAAGCTTAATTAGATTTCATAGTGCCAATAAAATTGACAACTACAACAGGGGTGGGGGGAAATGAAAAGAGAAAAAAATCCAAAAGAATTGACAGAACAAGTCAAAACATGAGTTTTTCTTGAGTCTCTACAGTCAGAGTCCTTTCCCTTGCTGGGAGTCACAGTCTGCCTCACCTCCCTACGATGCCTTCCAACACTGTGCTGATCTCTGGACCTGCTATGGGGGCAGCTCAGATTCTAATCTGGTCCTTCTCCTATGTGTTCTTGCCTCCAGTGTCCACAGCTGTCAGAACTAGTGTGTTTTCTTTTGTGGGAGCTCTCAATGACCTTCTGTATATCCCTAGACACAGAATCTGCCTAGTTGATTGTGTGAATTTAATCTGCATCTTGTACAGCTGGTGAGAAGGTTTGGGGTCTTCTTCCTTAGCCACACTGCCTCTAGGTTTCAATTGTGGTTTTATTGCCACCTCTGCATGTCGGTCGTCCACTGGGGTTTGCTCCTGAGGCTGCCCTGGAGGACTTGGGTCTGCCCCAGTGAGGGCCAGGTGTGGAGGTGGTGCAGCTGCTTGGGTCTCAAGGGTTCTGGCAGCACCAGGTGCTCAGGGGAACTGGCAGCTAGGGCAGCAGGAAATGTGCTCTAGAAGGGTGTTGCAACCAGTATTGGCCAATGCGCTCTAGTATTCTTGCCTGGAGAACCCCCTCTCCCTGACAGAGAAGCCTGGCAGACCACAGTTCAAAGAGTTGGACACGACTGAAGAGATCCTGTGTGTATAGACACAAGACTTTTTCTGCCTATGGCAGCTCTGCCCCAGTGAGAGTTGAGCATGAAGGTGGTGCAGCAACTTGGCTTGTGGGGACCCTGGTGGTGCCAGGTGTGCAGGGACACGGACTGCCTCTGCCACAGGAGTTATGGCCCTATCAGAATCTTTTTTCAAGCCTCTTGTGGCTGGCGATCAGAAGGCCTCTTTGGCCAGTCTTTCTCTGCTGCTCCACTGGTTCAGGCACTTGCCTTGCCTGGGGTGCATCTCTGTTGTTCAACAGGTCAGGCACATAGAGGACCCCCCCTAGCTGGGGTCCTACTGTGTAGATTAGCACATCAGACACTTAAAGGGGCACCCTGGCTAGAGTCCTACACTGTAGTTCAGTGTGTCAGGCCTTTGGCCGGCCAGTCTCTCTATTATTCAGCTGCTGATGCTGGTGTGGCGGGGGGAGAGGCTATGGTGATGGCTCCATCCTCTACGCGTGACTCAGCAGGATCGCCTTGCTTCCACGGCTGCCTGGCTTTCCTCCACAGCCATTTCCCACCACCATCTCCTCCCTCACCTCCCCTCACTCCATGTCTCTGCAGTCAACAGCAGCCCTCGCCCTGGGACTGCTCCACAATCCCTAAACTCCAGCTTCCAGCCGCTGCGCCTTCTAGGGGACCTGCATCCCTGTCTGGGGTATGTGTGGCTATGGCAAGGACTGTCTGATTCTCATTCCATTTAGGCTGCCACAGATCAGCTGTTTTACTCTCAACCTTAAACGTTTCTCCTCTGACTCAGACAGTTGCCCCGATGTGGGGGTGGGTGGGATACCCCATGGGATCCCCCCACCCCCACCATGGGGTCCCCCCAGGGACCTGCCCCCTGCTTCATTTCCCCCTGCTTCATTTAACTTCATTACCTGGTAAGGGCAGGTAAGGGCAGGTCCAGTCTTACTAACTGTAAGGTCTGGAGTTAGAGTAGGCAAGGTTCAGAAAAAGAACAAGACTGGCATTCTACAGGAACAGATCACCTTTAATGAGGCGAGAAGGGGCAGCAGTCAGATTAGCGAGCTGTTGCACTTACCTAAGAAAAGAGTAAGTATATATAAGCATGTATGTAGAAAGCTACTGTCTTAAGGGGGCGTTTTCTCCAAGGTTGCTGGGAGTAGTTATCTCTTGAACAGCTAGGGCAAGGAGTTCTGGAGATCGGCCAGAGGCTGGGCCGGCTTGGAGCTGGGTGTAATGAACCCGATGTCTATTTTTCCTTTGGGTGAGAGAGTTCTTTGTTTTGCCTAGAATGGTGGGGAGGACCTGGAGGGGAGTTTTAACTCCAGGCTACCTTGAGCCATGCAACTTTCCTTCACTAACACTGCAGTTTTTTTCCCCTCGTTTCTTCATCCTACTGAGTTTTGTGTGGTTTTATATATTCTTTTCTTATTGTCAGATACTCCTGTCCACTCAGCTGGTATTCTGCAGGCACTTTTGTGTCTGAAGGTGAATTCCTGATGTATCCATGGAGATGTACTCCATGCCCACCTATTCCTCTGCCATCTTGTTCGCTCTGGAGAGTGGCCTTTTGGGGTGCAGACCTTGAGTGGGTGTTGGAGGCTCATGGAAACATGTGCTTTGCTTGCCTTCATTAAGATCTGGATTCCTCCACCTCTTTGCTTAGTCTGCCAGGAACAGTGCCAATCAGTGAATAAGGTCCTAACTGTCAGACCTTTCATACATTGAAAAGATGGTGCAGTGAAAGAGTTGATCCCAGGCTTCTCCCATTTTCCATTGTTTTGTTTGTTTTTTTTCATCACAGACCCATTGTTCGGAGGAACTGCTTGCTGGGAGCTTGTGACGCGTGTTGGCGTGCAGGCCCTTGGAAGCCCTGCACCACAGCCTGTGGCCGAGGCTTCCAGTCTCGGAAAGTTGACTGTGTCCACCCAGGGAGCTGCAAGCCGGTGACTAAGACACGCTGTGCACCAGGGAAGAAACCCGCTTCCTGGCAGCACTGCCTGGGGCCTTCCTGTGACAGTACGTACCCCTCACAGGTATCACAGCCGCCCCCAAACCTTGTCCTAACCTGACCTCAGGGAGCCAACCTTGTCAGGGTCTCGTCCACAGGGCCATTCTGAACAGGTGTGGGATCTTGGGGTGTTGGGGGAGTAGCTGCTTTGATGTGGGTGTGGCTCGGTGTTCTTTAGAGAAAAACCAGTTGAGGGAGTAAGGTGGCCAGTGGCCTTCTAGCAGACACCCATCACCTCTCCACAGAGTCCCTCCTGCCTGGAGTCTCAGCCTCTCTGCCAGGGCTTCCCTCGATGGGATTGGGCAGGCATGCCAGTGTCCTGAAGTTCTATGTGAAATGGAATCATGTACGTATTTTTCTAGAAAGCAGGTCCATAGCTTTGGTAAGTTTTTCCCAGGGTCAATGACACCCCCAAAGCTAGTGAGAGGAGCAGGTGGCCTGAGGGATCTGAAGTCCCCACAGGGCAGCGAGAAGCCACCTGGCCCAGCTAAGAAGTGGGTCCAGGGCACTTTGTTTTTAATGTTATTTATTTAACTGAACTGATTTATCTATTATTTTTGGCTGCACTTGCTTCTTCGTCTGGCTGCACTCGGGTCTTCGTTGCTGCACAGGCTTTTTCTCTGTAGCTGTGGCGAGCGGGACCTACTCTCCAGTTGCAGTGCACAGACTTCTCATTGAAATATCTTCTCTTGTTGCGGAGCATGGGCTCTAGGGTGCGTGGGCTCAGTAGCGGCTCCCAGTCACTAGAGCGTAGGCCCATGTGGTTCACAGGCTTAGCTACCCCATGGCATGTGGGATCTTCCCAGACCTGGGACTGAACTCCATATCTCCTGCATTGTCAGGCAGATTCTTATCCACTGAGCCACCAGGTAAGCCCTCAGGGCACTTCTGACTCTAGTGCAGAGCAAGGACCCTAACCCAAGCCTAGTTACTTAGCTTCACTCTGTCATCTCGGTTTCTACTGTTCATAAAACTAGGTCTCTAATGAGCTCCATGTTAAATGGATATGTATATATATATTTTTCAGGAGACTGCACAGACACAACTCACTACTGTACGTTTGTAAAGCATCTTCATTTGTGTTCGCTAGACCGCTACAAACGAAGGTGCTGTCAGTCGTGTCAAGAAGGATAAAACTTTGTGGGGGTCATTATGCTGCTGTGAAGGTAAAACAAAAATGTAAAAGCTCTTTTTTCTCCCATGTAGCTTGATCCAAAACATGTGTAATACTTCTCTAAAAGTCTCTCGATTCTACGATCAAACCAAAGTCGATGCAAAATCACCACTGTTAACATTGGATGCTGTCATGTCCCCATGACTGGTTTTTAATTCCAATTCTTTTAAGTGATATATTCCAGGACTCACATAAAATCCCAACAGCAGCAGGCACACCTTTGCACTTGGGACCTCAGGAGACCCCCAAGGCCACCAGTGCACTGTCGCTAGCTGCCTCTTCCTGTTGCTTGTAGACGAGCACAGAGTGGGACAGCCTGAAGACTTGGCAAACGCAGCAGCTGATGGCTTCTCTCAGTTTTAGGGTTGCGGCAGGTTGATAAGGCATCTACGTTTTAGAAGCTCTGGCCACTAGTCATTAAGATGTTGGCTCTGATGGCATTTCTATGGATTGCAACGTGTCATCTGTGAGAGTCACTCTGGACAGGCTTGTAACCCTGACTGACCCAGAGGTCCTGGGGGGAATGGCACCTTGTCCTCGCTCTTAAGAGAACCTGTGGAAGGAAACACAGAGTAAACGTGGCTGCCGTTTCACAACTGTGGAAGGAAATGTGTGAGCGAATGAGGGATCTTAGAATTCAAAGGAGAGGGAAAGTCCACCTTGTCTACTGATTTTGAAGTATATTCAAAGCGTCCTTTTAAGAGCTGTGAATGAGACTTTTCTAAGCACTATTCTCTTGCACACAAACAGAAAATCAAAGTCTTATAAGACCTAATTTATGCAGAAAGTAATATTCCTAAGGATTTTTATTTTGGAAAAACTGTAAGAAAGTAATGTAACTATGAAACGTGATAGCTGACCAGAGTCATTTATAGTAAATAATTGTTTTAGCTTGAACTGATTTTTCAGTGAATCCAAAGTGAATTAGGGTTGAGCTGTAATGTACAGTTAGGATGAGGGGTTAGAGTTGGGGTTTGGTGAGTTAAGTTTAGGGTTGGTTTTAGTTTCAGGGTTGGGTTAGTTGAAAATGGAAGTTAAGTTGGGGTTGAGGCTGGAGTTGACTTTATGAATTAGGGTTAGGTCAGAGTTGGTTTGGGTGTGGGTTTGGGGTCAGTAATGGTGTCGGGGTGAAGATGAAGTTTGGAGTGAATGTTACACGTTCTAAAGCTGGGGCTCTTTCCTTCCATCTTACCAGTTACGGCATTAATTGGCACCCAGCCCCAAATAAGTGGTCATACATCTTTCTTCGGGGTCACAGCTGCCTGCGGCCTGTGGCAGCAGAGTCTGCTGAGGCAGGTGTGCCGGCCCTAGGCCCTGGTCACACGTAAGTGAACGGTGGGCTCTGGCTTTGGGTGTGTCTAGACAAGCTTGCTGAGACCCTGCCGTATCCTGAGCACCACAGCTCTTGTCACTGCACCCTCACTGACTCCAGGATGAGCGCTGTACTGGAGGGTGTCGCCGTGGGGAGTGGGTATAGGGACGTGACGAGGACACGCCAGCCCCTGAGTCGTTCATCACCAATCACACTTGATTGCTGGAGGTTTTTAAGTTAAAAGAGGGAGCATTTGTACAATACTCTTTGTATATATTTTTATATGACGTATAGGTGCAATATTTTATTTTGTACAGTATGTAATAAAGATATGGGACATATATTTTTCTTAGTAACAAAATTTCCTATTAAATTTCTTCATCTTTGTAGTTAAAGTGGCTATTTTTCACGTGCTGGTGTACCATTTGTCTTTGATCTCATTCAAACGACATTGCTGTGTACTGTATTTTACTACTGTTTCTATCACATAAGAGTTCTCTGTCATGATTCTGACTAGTAATTCAAAAATAAATGTACTTTGATTATTCAGTGGCATCCTCATAAATGCAGGCGACTCACTTGCATTCTGGTTTTGGTTGGCCTGGGGTAATGTCACCTTGGTGGCATTTCTGTGGGTCCAGGTGGGCTGGACCCTGGTGGGCTCAGTGCTCTGGACTGAACTTGGGCGTGTGGGTTACAGGACTCAGAGCAGAACACACAGAGATCCACTCTCACTCCCTCATCCTGGACGCTTACTTCCTGTGAATCACAGCTGAGAGAGTGTCAAGCAGGGAAAGAAGCTCTGAGTGTGCGAGCTGGAGCAGGAATGGAGGTGGGCGGTAGGGGGAAAGCAGCAGCACAGAAGAACGAACACCGTTTGGTTTTGGTGAGTAACCTCTCCCGGTACCATCCAGCTCTTATACAGTTGATGGGTTTGAACTGCTTGGGTCCCCTTACACACAGATTTCTATGACTGGTAAATACTACACTATCCAGGGCCCAATAAAAAACACATGGATGCGGAACGGTGAACACAGAGGAACTGAGTGTACCGGAGGGTCGACTGCAGGTTATACATGGATTTTCCGTGGCAGGGAAGGGTGATGCCTCAACCCCCACCACCCACCGCCAACCCATTGTTTAAGGCTCAACTGTATAGTGATTCAAGATTAGCAGTGAGTCTTTCTACAGGAAATTCATGTTGTGGGAATTGAAATTCCCCCTGGAGTTTCCAAGGTCACATGAGCTAAGCAATGGAGCACGGCCGGTATTTCAACAGTGTACTGATACTTCCTTATCTTTTTTCTTCATTCCTTCCCTCCTTCCATCCCTTCTTCCCTCCTACTTTCCATCCTTCCATATTTATACATATAGATATATGTATTGTGCACACATATCTCCTTTATCTATGAATTCACACTGAATTAAGTCTTGGATACCAGTCCAGCACCATAAGGGTCATGATTATACCTTTTTCTCTTTTTTTGCCTATTTCTTTCTCTGACCGGGAGGGAGCCTGGCTCTCATTATCAGCAATGTATTTTCTTGGTGACTCTAGTATACACATCAAGTTGTCTCAGAACTGATGATGCATACACCCTGTGAAAGGAAAAAATATGACCAAGGTGGGTACAGCATTCTTCCTGCTGTCTCCTTAGTGCGTTCAGTCAGAACCCTCTTCCAGGGTGATTCAGGTCACCCCTTTTCTTCTTGGCCCCTTCAGTGTGGTTATGGCGTTCATCTGTTGTACAGTTATACTCCTTTGTCACAGTCTACATGCCTTCTTGGGTTCTCCCCACCTCCTGGGTGATGGTTATCATTTGACATGCAGTCAAGTTGGCTCTGTGGTTTACAGTTCTTGTGTGTGTGTGTGTGTGTGCGCGCGCATGTGCACTCTTTCATGTCTGACTCTTTACAGACCCAGTGGATAGTAGCCCACCAAGCTCCTCTGTCCGTGGAATTCTCCAGGCAAGAATACTGGAGTGGGTAGCCATTTCCTTCTCCAGGATCTGCCCGACCCAGGGATTGAAGCTTCATCTCGTAAATCTCCTGCCTTGGCAGGCGGATTCTTTAGCACTGGCACCACCTGGGAAGCCCGTACAGTTCTTATAGTTTTAACAAATACAGACAGTGGTTTGTCAACCACCACCACGTTTTCTCATTTAACAGCTCCATTACCCCCAAATTCCTTTATCTTCCTCTTT
Source organism: Cephalophus harveyi (assembly GCA_006410635.1). Classification (NCBI taxonomy): domain Eukaryota; kingdom Metazoa; phylum Chordata; class Mammalia; order Artiodactyla; family Bovidae; genus Cephalophus; species Cephalophus harveyi. The sequence continues at coordinate 183,258 of SJYT01060310.1, forward strand.
GGTAATCAGTAATTTCTCCATCCCAACCAGCCCCTGGCAATTACTGATATATTTTCTGTCCCTACAATTTTACCTTTTCCAGAATTTCATGCAAGTGTGATGTGGCCTTTGAGGCCCAGCTTCTTTCACTGACCAAAACACCTTTAAGTTTCATGCATAATATTGGGCAAATCAACAGTGTGTTCCTTGAATTGAATCCGTTTGAGTATACTAGAGATGTGTGTCATTTTTCCATATGACAGATGGGAAAAATGACGCACATCTCTAGTATGACACACATCTCTTGTACGCTCAAACAGACGCAGCTTGAGACTCAATTGTACAAATGTTATACAGTTATATGAGTAAAGTTTATAAATGTGTAAACTTTTGTGTAAAACAAGTTTTCATTCTTCTTTGATAAATACCTGGGAGTGGATTTGCTGGCTTATATGATATGTGCATGTTTAGAAGAAACTGTCAAACTGTTTTCCACCAATGACATACAGATGTTCCAGCTGCTCACATCCTCATCAGTACTGGAAACTGTCATGTGTCTGTATTGTATATGCGTTGGCTTCCCCAGATGGCACCAGTGGTAAAGAACCTGCCTGCCAATGTAGGAGACATAAGAGATGCAGGTTCATTCCCTGGGTTGGGAAGATCCCCTGGAGGAGAGCATGGCAACCCACTCCAGTATTCTTACCTGGAAAATCCCGTGGGCAGAGGAGCCTGGCAGGCCATAGTCCATGGGGTCACAAAGGCTCGGACATGACTGAGTGACTAAGAATGCATGCGGTCCAATGGTTACAAATTTGTGGTGCGAGTTTGATCCCTGGTTAGAGAACTAAGATCCCACATGCCATGAGGCCAAAAGACCAAAACATAAAACAAATATTGTAACAAAACAAACCCCGCCCATCAGGTCCCTCCCCACAGGAGAGAGGAGAGAGCCCAACTCCTGCAGGACATTCAGGAAACTTATCTGCACAGGGACCTGACCACACCGCACACTGGCTGGTTCAGGGCACTTAACTATTCTATCCTAAGCTTCCAGGTCATGATTACAAGGACCAAAAGTTCTTCTTGGCCCTTCTGTAAATGTTCAGTATTGTCAGTGCAAGACGATAATACCTCTTTTTGCATTTCTGCCCTGCAGTGCAGCAATTCTTGCTCTTCAGAATGATTGTGCTAATTGTTCAGTCATTAACTCCAACTGCTACATGGTACACACTTCTCTAACTGGAGAGGATGCAAAACAGAGAGGATGCAAAACAGGGGGTGATACATCTTTCTGGAGAAATAAAGTTTATTAAAACTATGAAGAACCAGAGTGGGCAAAAACTATCCCCTCCACCACCAACATGGAAGGGGGGAGTGTGGGGGAAGGGGGACATGCCCTAGGGGCCAGTCCAGTCTGCGAAGTTTCACCCAGTGGCGGAGGAGGGGCAGCTGGGTCAGGGTGTCGCCTCTTCTGGTCCCCAGGCTGCTCCAGACCATCCCCTGAGCTGGCTAGGGCTCCTGATGGCCGTGGGGGTGCTGGATTTGAATCGCATAGTCCACTTGACTGGGTCCCAGGGAGCTCGGCAGGGCTCCTTTTGTCTTGGTCAGTCATCATGGGTTGTTTCTAGGCCTACTTTACTTGTGCGGGTTTTGCTGGGCAGCCCACAACAACAATGTTGTCTTATAAACCTCCATATTCTCCCAGCCACACCCCTCTTTTTCTTGCTGAGGCCAGAGGGAGGGGCTGGGGAGTGGGACTGCCCAGCTTGGTAGGAGCGTCCGGCAGTGTTGGCCGCACTCGGGGTAGCGGGTTCCCTCTGGGGCTTTGCTGCTGGTGTCACAGGTGTTACTGGTGTCACGGGAGTCACTGGTGTTGGGGGTGCTGCAGGTGCCACGACTTCTGTGGGTGCCTTGGGTGCGATGGGTGTCAGGGGTGCCGTGACTGTCGCTGCTGCCTCGGATGCCATAGATGCCTCTGTTGGAGAGTGAGGCCCCAGAGTCACGCGAGGAAGATGGGGTGGGTGGGGGAGTGGTAGGATTGGTGATCTTGTCTTTTGAATTGTCGGTTGTATCCAGCATCCCAGTGGGCTCCTCGGAAATAGCCAGCTGGTATGAAGGTGGACACTTCAGGGCTTGGAGGCTGGAGTTTTGGTGCTGGAGTTCTCCATGGCAAGGGAGGGGTTCACAAGGATGGTATGGGACCCCACCCTGCGTCTATTCAAGCTCAGGCTTTTTGAGCTCTGGCTCTTGGCCCACCTCGAGCCCAGAGACATCCACACTGACACCAACAAGTCCTCTTCACAGAGTGGCTGGAGTGGCTCCTCCTGGCCTATCTCAACCCATGGATGCTGCCAAAGATGGGGTCAAGTAGCTCTGTTTGTCGCATTGAGGGTCAGCATGCTTGCTATTAATGTTCTTATTTCATATGATAGGTAGTCGGGCACATAACAAAGCCCTGTGAGCACACTCTGCCTCAGCTCCCAGAAATTTCGTCCTTGGAACAGATGGGACCCGGTCACCATGACATACCGGATGACACCAAGGCTCCACACATCTATCTACAGCTACAGATTCAATATCAGACTTGAAAATAAAGATCCTTGGTACTTAGGATAAAAAAGAAAATCAGAAATGCAAGAATCACAGGGAACTCGTACTGCTGATCTCAGCTCCTTGTAGCTTAAAATGAATGAATTGCAGAAAGACACACAGAACTTGCTGTCTGACCTCATGTTTTATTATGTCTACTCTAAATGGCAGCCCACTCCAGTGCTCTTGCCTGGAGAATCCCAGGGACAGGGGAGCTTGGTGGACTGCCATCTATGGGGTCACACAGAGTTGGACACAACTGAAGTGACTTAGCAGCAGCAGCATAGGAACAGTAAAGGCTACATCATTTCGATCTTTTAAATCTTTAGCTAGTGTCTTTCATTTTCAGCTTATGTCATGTAGAATGTAACTCTGCAAATAGAGATTCTAGAGATATGGATGCAGGGAGAGCATAGAAGGAGAAAATCGTGTTGAGTCGCCATTCAACAAGCCAGCTCATGTTATTTATGAGATGATTATCTAGGGGTATTTACGTGATACCATTTTCTCTTCTTTTAGACATAATGCTACCATCCTTACAAGCACCTTCGTCCATTCATTCCCCATTCATCTTAGTCTGTTTGCACTACCATAACAACACAGCACAGACTAGCATGGAGGGGGTGGCTTATAAACAACAGGCATTTATTTCTCGCAGTTCTGGAGGCAGGGAAATCCGAGATCAAGGTAGGGCCAGATCCGATGTCTGATGAGGGCCAGCTTCCTGGTTCACAGACAGTCATCTTTTTGCTGTGTCCTTTTATGGCCAAAGCGATAAAGGGGCTCCCTGGGGCTTCTTTCTTTACGGCACTAATCTCATTCATAAGGGCTCCGCCTATGTGACCTAATTACTTCCTAAAGCCCCCACCTCCTGGATGTTAGGATGTGACACATAAATTTTAGAGAGACACAAACGTTCAGACACAAACACAGCCATGTTCAACAAGTATTTGCCCAGTGCTTGCTTGCTTTTGCCAGAGCTGGGAATATGTAGATGACCTAGCCCTTGAGAAGCTCATAGTCTAGAGAAGGAGATGCTCATGTGAACAGATATTTTGAAGCAGAGTGACAAACGCTGTAATAGTTGTTTGTTGTTCAGCCGCTAAGTCATGTCTGACACTTTGCGACCCTGTGGACTGCAACACGCCACACTTCCCTGTCCTTCACTATCTCCCGGAGTTTGCTCAAATCACGTCCACTGAGTCAGTGATGCTATCTAAGCATCTCATCCCTCATCCTCTGCCACCTCCTTGCCGTTTGCCTTCAATCTTTCCCAGCATCAGGCTCTTTTCCAGTGAGTCAGCTCCAAAGGACACAGTAGCTCTGAGAAGGGGTCCCTAATGCTCTCTGGAGAAGCCAACCAGGTTTTCACATAATTCAGGATGTTGCTCTGGGAGGAGGAAGAAGGATGTTCCAGGCAGAGAAATCAGGATGTGCAAAGGCAGAGAGAAGTTCCATGTGGAATGGAACATGAAAATCAAATGAATGCCTTCAAATCAGTTAATTAAAAGATTGGATACTCATGAGGCTGAAATTGCTGGTAAAGGTGACATTGCCGGGTCCAGCCCCGGTGGATCTAGGGTAATTCGAAGGTGAGACGGAGTAGGCATCCTAGGAAAAAACTTAATTACAGATATAGAGAGGGATTAGAAACGGATAGTGTAGTAGGAAATATTAGTGGAGAAAAGGAGGCTGAATAACTTGGTTTACGTGGAATACCAATCACCACCTACGCAGGCCACAGGCGTCTTTCCGTTCTCCCGAAGGAGAGGAGGCACTGAGGCCTCCCCGGTCTAATCTCAGAAGCCCCGGCAAAGTTAGTAGGCTTGGTGCGTACCCTCGTACCAGATGGGAATTCAGCCAGGAAAACAGGCAGCAAGAAAGAAACGACACGGGGGAATCAGTCTTTCCAGAAACTGATCCGATTTCATTTTTCAGGTTTGTTTGTATACCTTTTGTTATGCATAGGGATGAATACAGAGTCACGCAGGGGTCAGCAGACCTGACCCTTGTCACAATCAGGTGCTTCATATAAAATTATACAAAGGTCTTATGGGTTTTACATTATCTTCTGGCCATTAGGCCTGCTGACATTTTATGGCCCTTTCTGATACCGGTCAGTTAACCAGAAAACTTATTTTTCCAGGGGTGATTTTTTCTTAAATCAGGTGCCACTCTCCAAATAAAGTTGCATTCCTATAGGGTGAGGGTGTAGTGAGTTACAACTAGGAAAGGAATTTGCTTAACCTAAGGTTAACATGATTAATCTTAAAGGTTAATACTTATTTCTCCTATATGCTAGTTATATTCATTATAAGGGCAGGGAATATGGAGATTTAGCAGCAAACATTAGCCCAACAAATGAAAACCTTTCACCAATGTTCCCCTTAAGATCTATTTAGTCTTAAGATAGTGATAAAGTTACATTTTTACATAGCAAGGACACGGTGATTTAGAACAAAGTACAGTGATCTATAACAAAAGAGAAAATTCATTAACTCAAAAAGTCTAGTATTGCTAACATCAAAAACTACTGTCTTTCCTTTTCTATATTCCAAATACATTAATTAATATATTCCCAGGTGCCTAAGGATATGGAGGCCTGGCGGCAATCATTGACTCAACAATGAGAAAAGCCCTATGCTAATACTCCAAACTCTCTGTGCTGTTTATGGTTGAGAGGTTGTCACACAAGCTAGTCTGTCAGCAGCGAGGTTTGACCTGAGACACCCTTGTCACACCCAGAGCAGGGAATTAGCAGTAATTATTGGCACAACAAATGAAAAAACTCTTCACCAATATAATTCCTAATCAACCCACTAATACTATACTAATAATCTTCTAACTTCTCAAAAGAGTCTGTATTTAGAAAGTTTTAAAGCATCCCGTGCTTCTCACAGTTGGGAGGCTGTAAACAATCACATGTGGCCAGACGAACCTGATCAGGCAGGCCAGAGAACCTTCAGAGTTCGTAAGTTGGAATATTCTTGTCACGCCCAGGAATTTTTATTAACTGGAGCTGCAAGTTAACTCCTTCTCCGAGAGAAATGGTTATGGGGGAGAGCCCCCATAAAGTACTCTGGTTTTGGGGGTAGATGCTTGGGAACAGGGGGTTTCCTGAGGCTTGATCACGCCATTGCGTATGCCAAGCTTCCTTCCTCGTGACCTTTGCCGTGGGCAGAGTTCCTCACGCTGGCCCCTGGCATGACATCTTTGGAATAGTTAAAACTTTGATTTATTGAAACTACCTACATTGTTCTACCACCTCCTGCACACACACACATGCACCATGCACACACACACATCTGTGTACATTGTGGAATATGCCAACCCTTCAGTTCAGTTCAGTCGCTCAGTCGTGTCCAACTCTTTGTGACCCCATGAATCGCAGCATCCCAGGCCTCCCTGTCCATCACCAACTCCCGGAGTTCACTCAAACTCACGTCCATCAAGTCGGTGATGCCATCCAACCATCTCATCTTCTGTCATCCCCTTTTCCTCCTGCCCCCAGTCCCTCCCAGCATCAGGGTCTTTTCCAATGAGTCAACTCTTTGCATGAGGTGGCCAAAGTACTGGAGTTTTGGCTTCAGCATCAGTCCTTCCAATGAACACCCAGGACTGACGTCCTTTAGGATGGACTGGTTGGATCTCCTTGCAGTCCAAGGGACTCTCAAGAGTCTTCTCCAACACAACAGTTCAAAAGCATCAATTCTTCAGTGCTCAGTTTTCTTCACAGTCCAACTCTCGCATCCATACATGACCCCTGGAAAAACCATATCCTTGACTAGACGGACCTTTGTTGGCAAAGTAATGTCTCTGCTTTTCAATATGCTATCTAGGTTGGTCATAACTTTTCTTCCAAGGAGTAAGTGTCTTCTAATTTCATGGCTGCAGTCACAACCTGCAGTGATTTTGGAGCTCAAAAAATAAAGTCTGACACTGTTTCCACTGTTTCCCCATCTATTTCCCATGAGGTGATGGGGCCAGATGCCATGATCTTCGTTTTCTGAATGTTGAGCTTTAAGCCAACTTTTTCACTCTCCTCTTTTACTTTCATCAAGAGGCTTTTTAGTTCCTCTTCACTTTCTGCCATAAGAGTGGTGTCATCTGCATATCTGAGGTTATTGCTATTTCTCCCAGCAATCTTATTCCAGCTTGTGCTTCTTCCAGCCCAGCGTTTCTCATGATGTACTCTGCATAGAAGTTAAATAAGCAGGGTGACAATATGCAGCCTTGATGTACTCCTTTTCCTATTTGGAACCAGTGGTTAGCATTTCAAAGAAATTCATTTGTCTCCTTAACAAATACTGGCTGAGCACCTAAGTATATAATGTGTCTAGTCTCAAGGATTTGGCATTCCAGTCGGAGAGATAGATAATAAACCAGTAAACAAGTGTACCGGCTGTTTGTCTGTGGAAAGTGCTATGAAGAAAAGGAAATAGGGTGGTGAGCCCAACGGTGATTGTGCATCACTTCTTTAGCCTTCTGAGGAGATGATACGGAAAGGATAGGGTGGAGCATCCATCCCAAGAGGTAAGGAAAGAGCATTTCTGGCAGAGGGAACAGTAAGTGCGAGGACTCTAAAGTGAGCACAGGCTGTGCATGGTCAAGGAGCAGAAAGAAGATTCGTGTGGTGAGGGTTCCGTGGGGTAGAAGGAGAAGCTGTGTGAGATGAAGCTGGAGAGCTTCTGAGGACCAAATCATTCAAGGCTTTGAAGGTCAAGGTAAAGACTGGAGTTTTATTCCCAAAATATGAGAAGCCACTGAGGAGTTCTATATGGGAGGAAATAATGATCTACTTTTTCAATTCATTTGTGTCAAAAATCATTCATCATAAAATGAAAGAAAAAATCAAATTGGACCTCATCACAAATGTGCTAATCAAAGACACTATTAAGAATATGAACACATAAGCCTCAGACTGGGAGAAAGATTGCCAGTCCTGTGTCTGATAAAGAACTTATATCCAGAATATATGAGGAACTATTACAGTTTAACAATGAACTCTCCCCTCCCCCAGAAAGACAATGGCAAAAGACTTGAAGTTCACAAAAAAGACTGACAGATGGAATCAGGAAAATGAAAATTGAAAGCACAACAAGATGCAGTATCGCACCTTGCCAGGGACCAGCGTGAGGAATCCCACCCGTGACAAGGTCATGCAGAAGGAAGCCTGACAAAACGCAAGGACATGATCAGGCTTCAGGGGTTCCCCCTGGAATTTCCTGAGCATCCACCCCCCAAGACCAGAGCCTGCCTGCAGGACTCAGGACTTGGACAGCTGCGCATGTGATTGTTTGAGGCCTCCTGACCACTGGAGGCACAGGAAGCTTAAAACATCCTAGGAATGTAGGGGCTTCCGAGGAGTCAAAATCATTAGAAGAGGATTGATTAAAGGTTTCATTTGTTGAGCCAATACCTGCTGCCAAATTTTCATATCTTTTATTTGTTGATATAGTTGGTATATAGAAAAAACAAGCAGCAACATTAGATCCTTGAGTTAAGTACCTTCATTGTTATAACCCACTGAGCCTTTGTTCTATAGAGGTGTAACTTTAGTGCTTTAAGGAGATGCAGATTAAAGAAAAACACTTCAGGGGAAACGAGATTAACATTCATTAAGAAAGAGAGCCAAAAAAGTGTTAGCAAGCGGAAGATGATGTAAATTACCTGACTTGTGTATACAACTAGGTATGCAGAGAAAACAGCCTGGTTTTGATAAGAGTCTGGGCTGCTAATGCTGCATAATTTTATATTACCCATTGTTTTCCATGTACTATCAAAAGTATAAAAGGCCTTCTGAACAATAGAGGCCCGGCCAGTCATTGGAAGGACTGGTTTCCCCTGTGTCTCCTCTTTACTCTAATTTCAGGCTGAATTCCCATCTGGGGCATGGAGGCTCACTGAGTCTACTTACTTGCCCGGGCTTCTGAGATACAGGTGAGAGGGAGCCCAAGGTGGGGCACTCTCCGATATTCCAGCGGGCACCTGTGGCCCAACGTAGACGGTGCAAGTTCCTTGTCTGGAACTTTATTGGTTTTCCACGTAAACCAAGTTAATCAGTCTCTTTTCTCCACTTAATTTTCCTGCTACACTATTTCTTCCTAATCTAATCTTATATTAATAAATAAATAGTCTTTCCTCGCCAACGCCATCTCTCCTTCGAATTTCTCTGGATCCACCAGGGCTTGACCCCGGCAGCGCCTACCAGAAGAGTGAAAAGGGCACAGAATAGCAGAGGCAAAAGATAGGATTAGTGAGGTAGAAGATAGAATGGTAGAAATAAATGAATGGGAGAGGAAAAAAGAAAAAGGAATTAAAAGAAATGAGGACAATTTCAGAGACCTCTGGGACAATGTTAAATGTCCCAACATTCGAATCATAGGATTCCCAGAAGAAGACAAAAAGAAAGACCATGAGAAGATACTCGAGGAAATAATAGTTGAAAATTTCCCTAAAATGGGGAAGGAAATAATCAACCAAGTCCAAGAAACCAGAGAGTCCCAAACAGGATAAACCCAAGGTGAAACACCCCAAGACACATATTAATCAAATTACCAAATATCAAACACAAAGAACAACAAATATTAAAAGCAGCAAGGGAAAAACAACAAATAACACACAAGGGGATTCCCATAAGGATAACAGCTGATCTTTCAATAGAAACTCTTCAGGCCAGGAGGGAATGGCAGGACATACTTAAAGTGATGAATGAAAACAACCTACAGCCCAGATTACTCTACCCAGCAAGGATCTCACTCAAATATGAAGAAGAAATCAAAAGCTTTACAGACAAGCAAAAGCTGAGAGAATTCAGCACCACCAAACCAGCTCTCCATCAAATGCTAAAGGATCTTCTCTAGACAGGAAACACAGAAAGGGTGTATAAGCTTGAACCCAAAACAACAAAATAAATGGAAACGGGATCATACTTATCAATAATTACCTTAAATGTAAATGGGTTGAATGCCCCAACCAAAAGGCAAAGACTGGCTGAATGGATACAAAAACAAGAACCCTATGTATGTTGTCTACAAGAGACCCACCTCAAAACAAGGGACACATGCAGACTGAAAGTGAAGGGCTGGAAAAAGATATTCCATGTAAATAGAGACCAAAAGAAAGCAGGAGCAGCTATACTCATATCAGATAAAATAGATATTAAAATAAAGGCTGTGAAAAGAGACAAAGAAGGACACTACATAATGATCAAAGGATCAATCCAAGAAGATATAACAGTTATATATGCACCCAACATAGGAGCACCACAATATGTAAGACAAATGTTAACAAGTATGAAAGGGGAAATTAACAATAACACAATAATAGTGGGAGACTTTAATACCTCACTCACACCTATGGATAGATCAACTAAATAGAAAATTAACAAGGAAACACAAACTTTAAATGATACAATAGACCAGTTAGACCTAATTGATATTTAGGTCTAAAACAATGAATTTCACCTTTTTCTCAAGAGCACATGGAGTATTCTCCAGCATATATCACATCCTGGGCCATAAATCTAACCTTAGTAAATTCAAAAAAAATTGAAATCATTCCAAGCATCTTTTCTTACCACAATGCAGTAAGATTAGATGTCAATTACAGGAGCAAAACTATTAAAAATTTCAACATATGGAGGCTGAACAAGACACTGCTGAATAACCAACAAATCACAGAAGAAATCAAAAAAGAAATTGAAATATGCATAGAAATGAATGAAAGTGAAAACACAACAACCCAAAACCTATGGGACACTGTAAAACAGTACTAAGGGGAAGATTCATAGCAATACAGGCTTACCTCAAGAAACAAGAAAATAGTCAAATAAAGAACCTAACTCTACACCTAAAGCAACTAGAAAAGGAAGAAATGAAGAACCCCAGGGTTAGTAGAAGGAAAGAAATCTTAAAAATTAGGGCAAAAATAAATGCAAAAGAAACAAAAGAGATCATAACAAAAATCAACAAAGTCAAAACCTGGTTCTTTGAGAAGATAAATAAATTGACAAACCATTAGCCAGACTCATCAAGAAACAAAGGGAGAAGGGTCAAATCAACAAAATTGGAAATGAAAATGGAGAGATCACAACAGACAACACAAAAATACAAAGGATCATAAGAGACTACTATCAGCAACTATATGCCAATAAAATGGACAACTTGGAAGAAATGGACAAATTCGTAGAAAAGTACAACTTTCCAAAACTGAACCAGGAAGAAATAGAAAATCTTAACAGACCCATCACAAGCATGGAAATTGAAACTGTAATCAGAAATCTTCCAGCAAACAAAAGCCCAGGACCAGAGGGCTTCACAGCTGAATTCTACCAAAAATTTAGAGAAGAGCTAACACTTATCCTACTCAAACTCTTTCAAATTGCAGAGGAAGATAAACTTCCAAACTCATTCTATGAGGCCACCATCACCCTAATACCAAAACCAGACAAAGATGCCACAAGAAAAAGAAAACTACAGGCCAATATCACTGATGAACATAGATGCAAAAATCCTTAACAAATTCTAGCAAACAGAATCCAACAACATACTAAAAAGATCATACATCATGACCAAGTGGGCTTTATCCCAGGGATGCAAGGATTCTTCAATATCTGCAAATCAATCAACATAATACACCACATTAACAAATTGAAAGAAAAAAGCCATATGATTATCTCAATAGATGCAGAGAAAGGCTTTGACAAAATTCAACATCAATTTATGATAAAAACCCTCCAGAAAGCAGGAATAGAAGGAACATAGCTCAACATAATAAAAGCTATATATGACAAACCCACAGCAAACATCCTCAATGGTGAAAAATTGAAAGCATTTCTCCTAAAGTCAGGAACAAGACAAGGGTGCCCACTCTCACCTCTACTATTCAACATAGTTTTGGAAGCTTTGGCCACAGCAATCAGAGCAGAAAAAGAAATAAAAGGAATCCAGGTTGGAAAAGAAGTAAAACTCTCACTGTTTGCAGATGACATGATCCTCTACACAGAAAACCCTAAAGACTCCACCAGAAAATTACTAGAGCTAATCAATGAATATAGTAAAGTTGTAGAATATAAAATCAACACACAGAAATCCCTTGCATTCCTATACACTAATAATGAGAAAATAGAAAGAGAAATTAAGGAAACAATTCCATTCACCATTGCAACAAAAAGAATAAAATACTTGTGAAGAAGAGATAAAAAGCCTCTTGAAAGTGAAAGAGGAGAGCGAAAAAGTTGGCTTAAAGCTCAACATTCAGAAAATGAAGATCATGGCATCCAGTCCCATCACTTCATGGGAAATAGCTGGGGAAAGAGTGGAA